>JAEVFN010000019.1:2088808-2688808 GCA_030449075.1 Murraya paniculata
AAGTTCAGCAAGAATTTGTTGCTGATTTAAGAGCATCTCGTTTAGAGACTGGTTTTGTTCCACAGCATTTAGATTTTGCCAGTTGACAGCCTTTTCAATTGGGCCGAAGTCTGTCGGACTAGTCTTCTGAATGAGCCATTTAGAAACGGTTAGGCCACCTGATATGTCTCTAGCTACCTCGTTGTCTACATCAGGGGCATTGATCATGGAAATAGATCCCATGTGTCTGTAGGAGCTAGACCTTCTAGGCATGTGAGTGCATTTCTCAGGTCGTCTCCCCTCAAGTTGGCATCTCTCACAAGGATAGATAGGGGCTGTTTCTAGTGGAAAGGAAACAGACACTCTTCCATCTTGGAGTTTGTCAACCTGTGGGGTTTCATGCACTTGCTGTGGTTTGTTACTTGTTTCGTATTCATTGATCCATCTTGGAGGAAACAGAAGTTGGTTTTGCTTGTAGGCCTTGGGTTGGATAATCCGTCCTTCTCCAGCAATGAATCTGGTAACTGGTTTTCCAGAGCTTTGCATAGAGAACATGTGGGTCTGTACCTTGTACGTCATGGAATGGTGGATTGCCAAGGCTGACTCGTCTGGTCTCATGTTGAGACCGTGTAGCTGGATAAGAACTTTTATGGCATCCGAGAGTGATGGTCTGTTGAGATCAAGGGTGAAGTTGGGCTCGATCTGTAGGATGACATGACCTTGATTGAGTCCCGCTTCAACTGCTGTGATTAGTGCTTTCTCAAAAGTTTGCCATCTTGTGTCCAGAACTGCCACAAAGCAGGTAACATTTTTTCCTGCTAAAAACAAAGGCTGTATGCCAACTTGGATGGCACCAAGATGAAGTCCTTTGTATCCTTCTCGTCGATACCTGTTTATCTCGTTCATGGAGATAATGGGTAGGTATGTTTCTTTTGAGCAAGAAGAGATGGGTTGCACTACTAATTCAGTAGAGCGGTAGATGGATTTAAGTTTAGGTTGTCTGATTGGGATAATGGTACGGAGGGAGTTTAGGGTAGTGTTTACGTGGTAATATCTGTAGGGATCTAAGGGATCAAGTCGAAAGGCCTGGATGGCTCTATCTCTTTCGTCTTCCTGGGTTTCTAAGTGGAAGTTTATGGATGGGGCGTTAGCACTGGGGTAATTGATTGCTCCGGATAACTGGGCAGGAACTGGTTGATGACCTGTTCCAGAGCTGGTTGGGTTTTCCATGGCAAAACTTGATAGGTTATTTTCTTCGGTGATACAACCCGATAACACGGCTCACCTGGCCTAACTCAAGGGTACCACACCTAGGAAAATACTTGGTAGTTTTGGGTTTGGAAAAACAACTGGCTAGGAACAGTATTCAACAAGTTTCTGTTGTGGAGGATCCGAAGTAATTTCGGCAACCACAGAGCATACACCTTAGATGAATACCAAGGGTGTTCCTTTTGGGAACGATGGCTCTGATACCATTTCTATTTCTCTTGGAAAACAGAGATATTATTTATGAAAGATAGAGAGCATTACAATGCTTGGTTTAGAGGCTCCAAGACTCGATGCCCCTTCCTAAGACAAGGGTTCCCTTTTATAGATGCAAGGGAACCACTATTACACACTATTACACACTATTACATTATTGCCCCTTATCGCTAAGGAATCTACTTTACAGCTAGCACACACTTTGTGTCACTTCACACACTCATCCTTATCTCTAAGGAATCTCTCGTGACACACATGCTATACAAAATATCTACCTATTATTATTCTGGATCTTGCTGGGGCCAATCTTGTTGGTCCATCCACTGGTTGATCTCGGCATCCCAGTCTTCGTCGTCTTCAGCAGGCCCCTTCTAGGCATGTGAGTGCATTTCTCAGGTCGTCTCCCCTCAAGTTGGCATCTCTCACAAGGATAGATAGGGGCTGTTTCTAGTGGAAAGGATATATATATATATATATATATATATATATATATATATATATATATATATATAAACTCTTAGTAATATTCAAAATAATAATAAGTTAATTAATGTGGATATGACTTGAATTCACTTCACTGCATAGAATTAGAAGCTAAAACCATCTGCAAATTTGGACAATTACTTAATGACGAACTGAGTGATTTTTGATGATGTTCGGTAGTTAGAATTTTTTTTAATGGTCGGGCCACGGTAGAGATGTTTATCCGTATAACACTCTTTTATAATTACATTATTAAAATTATAACATATTTTTTATTATTTATCACTTAATTGTGTAGTTATGAAAAAATACTCTACGGCAGAACATCTCCAACATAACCATTCTCTCTTTTTTTTAATATGAATTAAATTTTTTTTAAAAAAAATTGGTTTTTATTTGAGTAATTACAAGAGTAGCCCTTAGTTTATTAAGGGCATGTTTCGGATTGCTTTTGAGATGCCCAAAAATAATTTTTAAAGTTAAAAGATAATTTTAGTGTTTAGCAATTTTTTTTTTAGAAATCATTTTTGCAAAATCACCTCAACTTACAGCAAATTTTGGAAAATATGGAACAAGTAGCTTTTTAAAATAAAGTTTTGAAAATTACTTTTATATTTAATACAAGTTCATATATATCCTCATATATATGATAAAAATTCAAAATTATCCTTATTATTAGGAAATATAATCATTAATTTTAAAGAGATTATTATTATTACTAATTATATTGAGATAACAAAATTAAAAGGCAAAACTAATAATATAAAATATTTATTTTAATATCAATTATTTTATGAACATAATAAAAAAATATTTTATGTATATTTTTATAAATGCTTAAATAAATTTTATTTACGTTATGTTAAATTTAGTCATTTATTTTCTTACAATAGTTTAATAGTAAGATTTATTAAACATAAAAAACTATTTTTATAATTTACAGTACTTTTTAAAAGAAAGTTTACCAAAATATTTAATTGATTCTCTTTACAGCTGATTATTTTAACAGCACAGCTAATAGTAATTATTTCAAAAAACACAACATTATCAAACTCACCCTAATTTGGGATTCAAAGTTTATATATCTTCACTAATGTGATGTGTGGAAGTACAATGATAATAACTGATTGGGATAACTACTAATTAGGATAATTATAACAGGTCATTCGCCATATCAGGTAAATACTGCATTTCTATAATATTTCTATAATATATCCTACAGAAAAGCCACCTCTTGATAAACCGAGGTGTTTTAAAGCTAAGTTATTTTCAAAAGGAAATACCTAAAAATTAGTATCTAAAATGTCTATTTTCCACAATTTTTCTGCTGTAGGAAATATTCGTGCTCCCTTATAAGCAACTCTAACCAGTAGAGCCTGACTCCATAAATCCATAAGACCACTGGTATATTTATATTTCTGCTGTATTCAAGCCTGCTCTTACTGAATGCCAAATCTCTAATTCGCATTTGAAGTGAATCAGACATAAATGAGCTGGTAGCTGTCTGCTCATATATGTGTACATGTGGATGATTGGGTAAAAAACAAAAAAAAGAATCTGCAACATTGCAAATATATATATATAACACATTTATCTAATCCATAGTTGTGCATTGTGCTTTGCGATCTCTTTGTAGGTCCCTTTGAGAAATTCATGAAGGTGACAATGATCTTGCCATTAACTGGGGCACAATACTCAGAGAAGGTCGCCGAAAATTGCGTTGCCATCTGGAAATCTTTTGGAATTTATACAGATGCTGAAGCCAAAGCTGTTGAAAAATTCATTGAGGTCTTCAAGGATGAAATTTTCCCACCAGGATCCTCAATTCTGTTTACTCAATCACCTGGATCATTGACTGTAAGTAATAAATTACTTCAACATGCTGTACATAATTAATTTTATGTGTTTCCTTTATTTAGTAATTCCTCTGCAATATATAACAGATCAGCTTCTCCAAAGACGGTTCAATACCAAAAGATGGTGCTGCCGTAATAGAGAATAAACTGCTTTCTGAGGCAGTGCTGGAGTCGATGATAGGCAAGAATGGTGTATCTCCTGCAGCAAGGAAGAGTTTGGCTGAAAGACTATCAGCACTGCTGAATGTAGCTAGTGATAAGATATTAAGATGAATGGAGAAGGGAAATGAAGAAGTTGAAAAGTTTGCCAAATAATAATAGAAGGCAGAGATGTAATCTCTCGTATCACACTGTCTCCTAGATTTTTTTTTTTTTAATGTTAAATTAATATCCTTTCCTATGGACTCTCAACTGTGTTGCCTCGTGAGAACTAGAGCGTTAATTTATGACTGCTGTCCCTGAACCTGATCAAAATTTTCCCTGTTCTTTGTACTGGTTTGAATATACGGGCCTTTACAGATAAAAAATTAATTCAAAATTTACAAAAATGGGAAGCCACTTAGCCACTACCGTAAATAACAAAATCAGGCATGTATATATTTTTTAAGGTAAAAAATTGTTGAAGGGGGGATGCTTACAATGATTTGGTGTCGATGATTCTTAACAAAACCATGGGGTAAGGACATAAGGCGAGTTACCTTCTCCTTACATTGTGTTAAGATGATTATAAAGAATTGAAAATTTGGCTCTGACAGTTAGCCAATCCTGTGAATATCGTCGCCTTAGCTCTGCTTATTGGCTGTATTATGGATACTTCTCTTGGCCTTTCAATTCCGGACAACTTCTTGTCAAAGTAAGTGTTCTCGATGTTCATTTCGCTTTTAAGTTTTAACACACCGTTTCCTCCTGTTCTGTTCCCTGCCTTTCAAGTGTTTGATTCAATTAATTCATGTTATACACACACACACACACATACACAGATAGAAAAAGGTTTCAATTTGACACCTTAATTTCAGGTCTATGATGAATTAATGAGTTACTTGTTCCAAAATTTTAAATCAATTTAATTTCTGATATTCTTCAGCTACAATCGGATGGTTGAATGTGGATTGTGGCAATGATGTCCCTCGTATCCGGCCCAATCTTCTCCTATGGGGCATAGACGAAGACTTCACCAAATTTGGTATCAACAAACGGGTCCCAGAACGACAACCTCTGGAAGAAATGTCCACCGTCAGATTCTTCCCCAATCAAGCGGACCAAAATTGTTACACATTGCCCGTATTTGCACAAACCTTACGATATCTGATCCGTGCAGGGTTCTACTGTGGCAATTATGATGGTCTTTCTAATTCTAACAAGAAATGGTCAACAGTCAACACTTCATCGATCGGATGGCCAATATATATTGAGGCTCTACACGCGACCAATGGTTCGGGATCTATTAACGTGTGTATGATTACAAATAAGGAAAAACGAAATTCCTTTTATTTCTTCATTAGAGGCTGTACCACTATGGGCTAATTTATATCCGCAAATGGAATCCAATTTCACAATGTCATTAATCAATAGGATCAATTACGGTGGCAACGAAGTAAGGTGAGTTTCACATAAAAGTGAAATTTCATTTTGAGAAATTTAAAATATTTTATTCTTTTGTGTAGTATTTAAATTATAATCGGCAGGTACTCGGGGACTCTCCCGGAGGAAAAATATAACAGGATATGGACACAAGGTGCAATTCCACCCAACTGTATTGTAGTCCCTACCTTACCAGATTCCACCACCTTTCCAATACCAGAAAACGAACCTCGTAATTCGGTTGCTGAGCCAATCCATCGCATCATCCAACACTTCCACTGCAATACTCTTGTCCGTTGATCTTCCAACTAACAAGTGACCCCACAAACGGCTTATTTCGTATTCTACTTCACAGAACAGGCGAAAAGACCTTCATCAAACGACACGAGGATCATTGATATACACATCGACGGTAGCAAGAGGTACACGGTGGCAGCTGAAGTCAACAAATGCAAGGTGATAGCATTGTATCCCGTCAGCGTCGTGGGCCCCACGGTTAATATCACCCTCGTCCCCGCAGATTCGTCCACGCTGGCACCTATGATCAGTGCAATGGAAGTGTTTGCAAGGATTGATATTGATCCGGCTCATGGAAGCAATACGACCAGCGGCGCACTGAATCGTCTCATTTCTTCATATTTCATTTTGATTCTAACGGTCGTTGCACTAATAAATACACGATGATAATAATGTTTTTGTATGAGTATTAAGTTAATCATATATTCCATTGCACTTTTGATTGTAATGTTGATGAATTAAGTAAAAACATTTGACGAGAGTAGAATGTGAAAGGTATTATATATGACTAATAATTTGTGTTATTCTATCCCATATATGTCCTGTTAAAATATGGTACAACAAAAATACTTGGTCCATAAAAATACAACACATGAATGTATTTATTAATTATATTAAAATACGAATATGATTTTTGATGATATTTATTTTTAAATAGATTTAGTCGCAAATAAAAATACGATCACAAATATGACACGATTGTTAAATAAATAACACAAATTTAACCAGACTTGTCATTTTATTTCAATTAAAATTTACTAATTTTGTGCCGTGACTCAAAGTATCACCCCACAAAAACATGGGATCCAATGTTAATATAACCCTTGCCAGCCACCATTGAAAACTCTTTTTCAAGCTCACCTAAATCTGACTTTTATTATGGTTTTATTTGTTTGCAGAGGCTAGTAATTTCATTCACCGCTAAATTAAATAGGTTTGATCTTTTCTTATTAGACCATAATAATGTCAAATACCTAGGGAGTTTGACAAAATCGATCAAGTCAAAATATGGTTTAGGTGAGTTTTAGACAAACAATTAACCACCCATACAAGTATTTTAAGATGTCAACTTGAGCAATTGGGTAACTAAAAGGTTTGTTACGAAAAATAAAAAAATCCTAGCACAAAAGAACACATTTTAAACTCTAATGAGATCCCAAAGTTGTATTATTAGTGTCAGTGTTTAATTGATAAACAATCTCTTGAGATGGTCAAGATATATGATGATATAACTCACATTTTAATGAGAAATTCTGTCATGTAGCCCTGTTTGACCAAACTACAATACCAAAACTATTTATAGAATCATAAAATTATATAATGTATCATATGATGGATGATGGACCCACTTGTATGAATATAAAAGAGGAAAAGAGATAATTTTCAGTGATGTGTGATGTGCTTGAAAGTTGAAACAAAAGAGATTTAAAAATTGTGTTCAAAATTCAAATTACACACATTATGCCATACGATGGGCCGGCGGGTCTGGGTCAGGCAAAACAAAAACCACGATCACGAACCCATTTTTATTTTTGCAGCCCAAATATGCACTCACTTTTGGAACCGTGTCGCGATCCCATTGGTGAAAATTTCGGCAAGTGAAAAAGCTCTTGGCCGCACGGGATACCTGCCGGCCCCGTCAATTGCGAACGCCGAACAGAGATTGGTTGTTCGAGAAAACGCGTATTCGAATTTCGAAAGCAGACGACAGAGACAAGATGTCATCAATCAATTAATGTCGTCTGCTCATTTAATTTTGTCTGTTTTACTGATTACAAATTATTCCCTACGAAGCATGCAGCGAACCTTCTCACAATCTCATGCAATACACCCTTAAATCTTGAAGATAGAATAAGGCCGTGTTTGGTTCCCCATTATCACCAAAAACAAATTAACAATTAATTACTTCATTTTTTTATCCCCTAATTGTTTCCTTCAAGATTAGTTGGGAGTGGTTGTGAAAGGGTCTGGCTTCGAATAAGAATTAAAATATCATTCGTTAAAATGTAGAGTGGCGCTGCACATCCTAAATTTTTTTATCCCAAATAATTATCTCAGATGATATGACATTCATCAATTAGTTGGTGAGATAATATAATTAATTCACTTGAATTTTGTCAAGAATTATCAACTAATTAATGAACGCCACATCATTTGAGATAATTGTTTGAGATAAAAAAGTTATGATGCCTGTCATTACTCCTAAAATGTATAAAAAAAATATTTTTTGAGATGAACAATTATCGTGTTCTCTTCTTAATAACATAAGGGAAATAATAAATAAAAAGAAAATATATTATCAAAGAGATAATTTGATTACTATTTACTAATATGAAAGATGATCATAAATGAGTTTTGATACCCTTTTAATACCTAAATACTAAATAATCAGAATTTTTAAAAATAAGCAAACATACTATATAAAGACCTAATTCTACCATTTTTTTGAATGAACACTTGCATATTTTTAAAAGGATGTTTTAAATCATCACAAACTAAAAGAAAATGGTTTTTTTTTTAATCAAAATATGCTCCTAATTTTTTTAATAAAATACTTTTTTTTAATGAATATTCCAAACTCATCCGACGAAGCTTTAATGGGATATTATTTTCGTATTCTAAATTAAAAGATTCTTAATTTTTTTTTAAGTACTAAAATAAAACCAAACAAGGCATAACCAAATCCACGCAAGATATTTATCACATGAACCAAACGTGCGTCAACAACACACAGCTTCACATGAAGAAGCTTCAAGCCACCCACACCCACTTCACATAGCAAGCTGTCTCCAATTATGCTTCTGTCGTTCGAACCACTTTGACTCTTTTATCAACTTTTTCGTACCCTCTTAATTTTCTCACTTCTCTTTTGTTTTCTTGCTTTTGTATTTCTGATTTTTTTTTAAATTTTTTTTCTATTTTATTTGTGAAAGCAAGATGTTAGCACGCAGAGACAGAACACAAAGTCACACAGACAAATTCTCAAGTCGTTTTCAGTTTAGTTAAAGCTACTCTCGCAACGTGTTGCTGCACGAGTTGATTTATTACAGTATTTTCCATTTACTTTTGAAAACAACAAGAAGAAGAAAAACAAGTTGATGACTTAGCTAGCTAGCTTCTTTTTATCATCACCATCCATTCGTCAGTCTTTGAGTTTGTAAGTGTTGCTAGCTTTTGCCATTTGGGTTCTTCTTAATTTCTTCATTCATTTTAATATTTGAGGTGATTTTCCAGCTGACCCTTTTGTTGGCTTTATTCTTTTCTTGTTATTATCAATCGCGTTGTTCTTGTCTTGAGCTTTTTCTCTTATCTTCTTTCTCAACTCTGTTTAGTTCTATTTCTGTTGGATTTGCATAATCCCAGCTTAGCCAATTGTTTAGCTGTTTCAGGTTAAATTTCAGAACTTTGCCTCATTTGTTTCCATTATTCTTTTTGCAATTTTAATCATAGTTTTGCCTCAAGTCTTTTCTTTCTGAGTCTTGGCGATGGCGAATGTTAGGAATTTTGAGTTGCTTTTATGGCTTTCATCAGTTCTTTGTCTAGTTTCTGTTTCAATAGCATTTGATCCTGTAGATAATTATCTGATAGACTGTGGATCGTTAACAAATACATCGGCTGGTAATCGAGTATTTGCAGCTGATCATAATTCTAATTTCACTAATCTGTCATCCCCACAAAACATTTCGATCAATGCTAGCTTGAATTCTATTTCATCTGGCAATTATTCGCGTTTGTATCACACAGCTAGAATATTCACTGGACCGTCCAATTACTCGTTTACGATCAAAAAACAAGGGAGGCACTTTATTCGCCTTCATTTCTTCCCATTTGTTCATGAAACCTACAACATGAGCACTGCAAAGTTCTCTGTTTCTTCTCAAAGCTTTACTCTTATTAAAGATTACCAATCACAAAAGGGTTCTTCACTTAAGGAGTACTCCTTGAACATAGCTTCTGATAGGCTTGTTCTCAGTTTTACACCCTTTGCTAATTCATTTGCCTTCATAAATGCCTTGGAAGTAATTTCACTTCCAGATGAGCTCATTCCACAAAGTGCTAAAACCATTGACCCTCAAGGTAGTAGTACTGGTAACCAAAGTCTACAGAGGCAGGCCTTAGAGACTGTTGCAAGGGTTAATATGGGTGGTAAAGATGTGCCTCCACAAAATGATGTTTTGTGGCGGCGTTGGGTTTCAGATGATGCATATTTGAAACACAGTAATCTAGTCATGTTTGTGTCAAATACCTCAATTGTCAACTTCACTGACTGGGTAACTGAGAATGTTGCCCCCCGTGATGTCTATGGCACTGCCACCATACTAAACTCTGCTTTTGATCCTAGTTCTACTGTAAATGTAACATGGAGTTTCGATGTGGATCCTGGTTTTGAATTTCTAGTCCGGTTTCACTTTTGTGATATATATTTTAACAATATTTCGTCGCTTGCGTTCAATGTTTATATCAATTCGTGGTCTGCTCAACCGGATTTTGATCTTCATAAGCTACCTTCATATGCTGCGGGCAACCCTTATTACATGGATTTCATCACGAGAGAAAGTGATAGCCCTAAACTCCATGTAAGTATTGGTCGCTCTGCTTTGGTTGACATTTTCCCTAATGCCATTCTTAATGGGTTGGAGATCATGAAGATAAACAATTCTAGGGGAGACTTTGAAGTCTCCGAATCTACTTCACCTAAAAGCTCCAAGACAAGAGTTGGTCTTATAGTGGGCGTTGCTTCTGGGTCTTGTATCTCTGTTGGTTTGGCTTTGGTTCTTGTCCTGTTGTGCAGAAGAAGAAAGAGGCTAGCACACAGTCATTTGAAAGCAGACGTGGAATTTGCCATGAAAGGAGGTCATATTACTGCCATCTTTTCCAGCTCAAAAATTGGGTATCGCTTCCCTTTTGTGGCAATCCAAGAGGCTACTGATAATTTTAGTGAAAGTTTGGTGATCGGGATTGGGGGTTTTGGGAAGGTCTACAAGGGAGTTTTGAGAGATGAGACGAATGTGGCAGTGAAGAGAGGAGGTCCTCAATCACATCAGGGGCTTGCAGAATTCAGGACTGAAATTGAAATGCTATCTCAGTTTCGTCACCGTCATTTGGTATCTTTAATCGGGTACTGTGATGAACGGAACGAGATGATTATAATCTATGAGTACATGGAAAACGGTACTCTCAAGGACCATCTGTATGCATCAAATTTTCCCAGCTTAAGTTGGAGAAAAAGGCTGGAGATATGCATTGGAGCTGCCAGAGGACTTCACTATCTTCATACTGGCTCGACAAAGGCAATTATTCACCGTGATGTCAAGTCTGCTAACATTCTACTGGATGAAAATCTAATGGCCAAGGTTGCTGATTTTGGGCTCTCAAAAACTGGCCCTGACCTTGATCAGACTCATGTCAGCACAGCAGTGAAGGGCAGCTTTGGATATCTTGATCCAGAGTACTTGACAAGGCAACAACTGACCGAAAAATCAGATGTGTACTCATTTGGGGTGGTTATGTTTGAAGTCCTGTGCGGGAGACCTGTTATTGATCCATCACTTCCGCGAGAAAAGGTGAATTTAGTCGAATGGGCAAGCAATTACCAGAATAGAGGACAACTGGAGGACATTGTAGATCCTACTCTAACCGGTCAAATAAAACCAGACTCCTTGAAGAAGTTTGTCGAGATTGCTGAGAAATGCTTAGCACAATGTGGCATTGATCGGCCTTCAATAGGAGACGTCTTGTGGAACTTGGAGTGTGCACTTCAGCTCCAAGGAAATGAAGGAAAATCTAGTCCTAAAGGTGAGACATCTTCACCAAATAATCACTCGCATTCACAAACCAGCCTATCAAACGCAGAATTTAGTACGGCAAGTGTAGATGACCTTGCTGGTGTTTCAATGAGTAAAGTTTTTGCCCAAATGGTGAGAGAGGAAATGAGAGAGATGTAATGAATCTCATGTACTCAATCAAGAGGTCAAGAGTTGTTTCAGTTATATTGTACAGGTTCGGATTCAAAGTCATTTACTTTTGCGTATATGTATGAAGCATATCAGCTGATTTCTCCGTATGCAAAGCTTTTGCAATGTATTTGCTTATGTAGTGTTTTAGAGCATACACAACAACATACTGCATTGTTTGCCTGCTTTTGTGTTTGCGTAATTTGTCATCACTGCTGGCTTTTGAGTTTTGATCCCAGTACTGCCTGTTCATATATGAAATGTAAGTTTAACAAAGAAAAAGACATTGAAGTTCTGGAGTGAGAATGGGAAGAGTTGTTTTCCCAGTAACAGAACGTTTATGCCATACACTAAGCAGTTCTGCAAAAGGCCTCGTTTACCAGTGCTTCAAGCTGAAGCACTTAGCATTGGCAAAGCTATATGGAGAAGAAGCACATGAATAGTCTCTTTCCAAATAACATTAAAAATATTTTCACCTTCAAAATCTGATTCTATTATTTCAACTAAACATTATAAACTAGAGGGTTCTTATCTTTTAACTATTACAGGAACTGTAAAAGACTATTAAAAAATATTAATGTTTTTTATTTTATTATTAAATCTGTGTAAAATCTTTCATTATAATACATCTTTATTAACACCGTTAGTGGACTATTAAGGATTGGATGTGCGGCTATCATTGGATTTGGGCGAGCGGCGATTTCGTCGGAGGCGAGGACGTGCGACTGTCTTCGGTTGGGCGTGCAAGCTGCGGCTGCCAGTTGAGATTGAAGGCATCGTCAGTATCAGCGCCGGTGTCCGACTGTCAATTGGCTGGTATTTGTTCTTTGATGAATGAGTTGTGGCTGTATTTTATCCAATATTAACTATGTTGTCCTTGTAAATTTACACACAGGCAAGTGAGAGCAACCGGACAAACAAGTTAGGAGCCGGTCACAAAAAATTGAACAATTGTGTGGTACGCAATTACAAGTAAATGGTTAGAAACAATTAAAACATTCTTAAATGCAAGAACCCGTTACATGCAAGTCTAGGTTACATGCCAATTACCATTGGAATAAATTTCACATGTAATGTAAAAAAAATAAAAATCTTGAATTAATTAATTTATTTACTGCCTATAAGGTCCATAGGCAAAATAGCGGCTCTTTCCTCTGCTCCTGCTTGTTCCCACTCTCGTTGATGGCAGCAGCCTCTGCTTCTATTGTTCTCACTCCCGTCGGTTGTTCTGCTGATGGCCCCATGAACTTCTCCCCTTCTATTTTGCTACTTCTTCCAAATCTAGCCAATCTAAACCGTCGAATTTGCCTCAATGATCTGCAGTAGCAGATGGAGATGAGTCAGGTTCTGGCTCCTGCCCCTGCCAACGATTAGGAATGACCATCCCAAAACGACCTCTGCCGGCTTTGAGCTGGAATTAAGTTATTGGTTCATTTCCCTTTTTTTGTTACTTTACATGAGTAATGTTTATCCTTTAAGTTAATCAACAGTTTAAGGCAAAGGAGTTGAGTTAGTAAGCAATGAAGTGTAAGCTATTAAAAAAAAAAAAAAAGAACCGTGTGTAATTAATTCGCTTAGCGCTTGATTTCCACAATCTTGGACAGAACTCGCACAAAATTGTCACGCAGAAATGATTCTGAGTTGGATTCAAAATCTCAATTTTGGAACTAAATGAAGTTTAGTTTTACTTTAGATTTCATTCATAGTAAGATTCCCCACTCCGGTAAGTAAATACACCATGAATGGAGACGCTTATTAGGGATGGGTAAATAACCCGGACGGAACCGAGTTGACCCGATTTGAAACGAATAATTTAGATTTGTATCGGATTTGAATGAAGAGCCTATCTTGAATGATGCAGGACTCGATCGGTGCTTGTCTTGTATAATTTCAGTTGGGTACAGTTACGCAAAAGGGGGTCGATTTCTGTATTCCTTCATTGTTGACGCCATTCCACTTAGTGATGCTATTCCCAAACACAGCCTTAATTTCTTTCAAACTAAAATTCGTGAATTTGGTTTGAAGGAACTTTAAAGTGTCATGAGATTTTCAAGCGGGCAAATTCAAGACTTGGTTAATGCTAATTAGGAGCAATAAACCGAATTTTTTAGTTCAACATGAACAAAAAACTAATTTTTTTTATTAAGGTTTATCACTCGTAAAAGAAAAAGTATTGATACTGGTAAAGCCGGTAGCACTTAATCTCTTTTATCACACATATTCTATTTGAGCCGCTGGATTACAAGACTTTCAATCCGATGGCAGTTTTTGTAAAAAATAAAATAAGAGAGTTACTTATCACTGTAACAAAGTAGCTGACCCTGAAATATCTGCTATGTAAGTTAGGATTTCCTTTTGAATTATAATCTAAGACCCATAAATGGTAAGAATAGTGATACAACCATGCCACTTAGATACCAGTTTTATTGTATATGAATTTCTTTTTAAGTTTTTTTTTTCATGATTAGCAATGATATTTTTATCCAAAATTAATTAAAATCCGGAGCTTATCCTCAGCTAATTACCTTTGGGCGATGGCGTATCTCCTTGATGAAGGGGCATCACTTAGATTAAAAATTAACATTTTCATTAAAAATTAAAAAATAATATATTCTATTTATCGAAATTTCGGACGAAATATATTTTTCTTTGCATATTATTTACTATGAATTTAATATTTCCATTTTAACTATAATTTTTAAACGCTATATAATAAATTGTAAGAATTTTATTATTTACTTATATTTTTCAACCAATCCATTGTGCCACGTAAGGTGCCAACTCAGCAATGTGATATATCATTATTGAATTTGAAATGTACAACAACTTATTTCTTAAGAAAAATTAAACGTAAACTAAAGAAATCACTTTTTTTTTTTTAACAAAAAAGAAAAGAAACCTTTTAGACAAAATAAATATGCTAGCACAATTTCTAGAGTGATGTTAATGACGTCACGGTTTGTCTCGCTAATACCAAACCGCCCGGTTCAACAAAGCAAACCGTGAAACCACCGCTCTATCCGATGATCCAATATTGCAATCATCTCATTCTCGCCTCAAATATTTCCGTGTAACGCACTCTCTAAGAAGAAACCTCTGGAGAGAAAAACCCTAGCCATGGATAAAGACAAATCCTCCAAACGCTCACATGACCACCACCGTGACCGTGACGGAGAACACAAGCATCGACACAGAGACAGAGACGACAAACACCGCGACCATCACCACCACCGATCAGATCACAAATCTTCGAGGCGTGACGAACAAGAGAGATCCCGCGACCGCGAGAAATCGATCGACGAACGAGATTTCAAGCGCGAGAAGTCGCACGATGATCGCGAGCGTGACCGAGATTCTAAGCGCGAGAAATCTTACGAGAGAGAGAGCTCTCGCGAACGAGATTTCAAGCGCGAAAAATCGCACGAAGAGCGCTATTCGAGGCGCGACCGAGATAGATCTCGCGAAGTGAAGCGCGAGGAATTTGACGATGGTGATGACGTGGCGAGCGAGGTTAGGAAGAAGAGGAAAGCGAGGGACGAGAGTGAGGAGAGAGGGGAGAAGAAGAATGATAGGGTTTTGGGTGATAAGAGGGAGAAGAAGAGAAGATTCGAGGACAATTTCGTAAAAGAAGAAGAGGACGATGGGGGTATTTCTGGCAATGCCAATGTTTCTAAGATTATTGTGAAGCAAGATGTCAATGGCCATGATTCTACCCATGCCGGCGGCTCAGCAAATTCTAATGTGAGTTTTTTTTTTCAAATTCTATTTTAATTGTTGATATTTTCTATTTAAGGATTTATTTGCTGTTTAGTTCACTACGCAATGTAGTGAGTTATTGCTCTACTGTACGCGAAATCTACCTCTGGGCTTCTGTCATGATTTGGATACATGTGTACCACATTTGTTAATTTTCACATATCCAAGCTCGTGCTGTTGTCAATTGACTTGTTGCTCATCAACAGGGTGCCGCTGTTGAATCAGTTACTATGGCATCGAGGACTTCGCCTGATACTACTATGGCTGCCGGTCATTCCCCCTTCCCTACTAAGGTATCTTCAATTTCTACCACAAATGAAAATAAGGGAGTTAGTATTGCCAGGTCTCATGAGGTTCATGGAAAATCTAGTACAGATGGGACATCTTCAGCTGCTGGGAAAAGTGGAAGTCTATCACTAGATGCTTTAGCAAAAGCTAAGAAAGCTTTACAAATGCAGAAGGAATTGTCAGAAAAGCTGAAAAAGATATCAAAGGTAAGAATTTTCGTTGCTAAGAATGTTTGTGTTTTTCAGCTGCATTTATTTTTAGCATCCATTAAGTGGTTTTATTTTTGTTTATGCAGTTGAGCAAGGGATCAAGCGCAGATGGTAGTGGAACAGTTCAGGGACCGGTAGCTACTGCTTCTGCTGCGGCAGCGGCTTCTGTTCAGCCACCTACAAGTTCAGTGCCTGCTTTTCTTGGCCTTACTAATATTACCAATATTGAAGCTGTTAAAAGGGCTCAGGAACTTGCTGCCAAGATGGGATTTCGTCAGGACCCTGAATTTGCTCCTATTATAAACTGTTTTCCTGGACAGATGCCAGTGGATGTTGCCGTGCCTCAGAAGCCTACCAAGGCTCCTGTTCTTCGTGTGGATGCACTTGGTAGGGAAATAGATGAGCATGGAAATGTTGTGAACAGGACTAAACCAAGCAACCTAAGTACTCTAAAGGTTTGCTTTCTGACACTTGAAAACAATATATCTTATAGTGAACTTATTTGGGTGGTTTGATCTTGTTAGTGCTTTTAAGCTGATCTATCTAAATTTTCCAGGTTAACATCAACAAGCAAAAGAAAGAAGCATTTCAGATTCTTAAACCTGAGCTGGAAGTGGATCTAAATGTGAATCCTCATTTTGACCCAAGGATGGGTATAAATAAAAGTAAGCTTTTGAGACCCAAACGGATGACTTTCCAGTTTGTGGAGGAAGGAAAATGGTCAAAAGAGGCTGAGATACTTAGGGTGAAGGTAATTTTTTCTGCACTTTTTCCTGCTCTTTTCGCTCATTAGATCATTTCTTATTTATTTCATATATGCATTCCATTTGTTTATCACAGAGTCAATTCGGAGAAGCAGGAGCAAAAGAGCGACAGGCGAAGCAGGCACAGCTAGCAAAAGCTAAAGGAGGGACTGATATAAATCCAAATTTGATAGAGGTAGCCGAAAGAGTCATTACGAAGGAAAAACCTAAGGAACCAATTCCTGAAATAGAGTGGTGGTAAGTTGATATGCTTTTATTTTGATGTAAAATGTTGAATGTGTTATTGAATAAGCACTATTCTTTAATATAGTTTACTTGGTAAATCCAAGGAGTGGATCCAACAATATGATTTGTGGTTTCCAACCAAGAGGTCAGGAGGTTCAAATCCCCCTTACAACCACTTCTTTTTTAATTACAGGTTTCCTGATTATTAGATTATATGAATAGGCTATGGTCCTCACTTTTTAACAAGATGCACACACCAAAGGATTCTGAGAGAGTTAAACAAATTTGGTTCGCAGATACTTTGACATACAGAAACTTTTTAAGATGGGCAGTATGCTGTAGTATCAATCCTGGTGAGGATGGGGAGGGGGTGTGCAAAGCCAAAGATAAACAACGAGAGATATTAATCCTGGAGTTTGCTTTGTTAGAATCATCTACCCATAATGGGACAAAATAGTTGTTTGAGATGAGCACTAATAGCAGATGATCATATAATAAGAGCTTTCTCGGACTTATTTCTGTCAAACTTTAGAAACAGACTAATGTTTGGAAATTGGAATGGCATTTGGTGTAATTATGGCTAGAACATCTAACCATAGTATCTTGATGTCTAAAATCAAGGTTTTAGTTTTATATGAAACAAGAGGAAAGTCGTTCTTGTTCTGTATTGTTGTTTGTACTCTCTATCCTTTCTTCTTTGCCACCTCCAAATTCTGTATTATGTATGTGAACTGCTTCTAAGTCTGATTATGAATGTTTTACTGAATTTCAGGGATGCGCCTCTGTTGCCTACCAGTTCTTATGCTGACATATCTGATGATGTTACAATTGAAGATAAATTGAAGAGGGAGAAGATCACTATCTATGTCGAACATCCCCGTCCTATTGAGCCTCCTGCTGAGCCAGCTCCCCCTCCACCTCAACCACTGAAGCTAACCAAGAAAGAGCAGAAGAAACTCCGTACTCAGAGGCGTCTGGCCAGGGAAAAAGATAGACAGGAGATGATAAGACAAGGCCTGATTGAACCTCCTAAACCTAAAGTGAAAATGAGCAATTTGATGAAGGTCCTTGGCTCTGAAGCAACCCAAGATCCCACAAGACTGGAAAAAGAGATTCGTAGCGCTGCTGCTGAGCGTGAACAAGCTCATATCGACAGGAATATTGCACGCAAGCTCACACCTGCAGAGCGCCGAGAGAAGAAAGAAAGAAAGTTATTTGATGACCCTAGTTCAGTGGAGACAATTGTTTCAGTTTACAAGATCAATGACCTTTCCCACCCGAAGACCCGTTTTAAAGTGGATGTCAATGCCCACGAGAACCGTTTAACTGGATGTGCTGTGATATGTGAGGGAATTAATGTTGTGGTTGTTGAAGGTGGAAGCAAATCCATTAAGAGATATGGAAAGCTTATGCTTAGGCGCATAGACTGGGCAAAAGCTGTAAAAGAAGAGGATGAAGATGAAGATGAGACTACTGATAAACCTGTCAACAAGTGTGTGCTGGTGTGGCAGGGTAATGTCGCAAGACCGAGTTTCAACAGGTTTTTTGTGCATGAGTGCATGACTGAAGCTGCTGCCAAGAAGGTTTTGGCTGATGCTGGTGTTGCACATTACTGGGATCTCGCTGTCAACTTCAATGATGAAATTTAAAGCGATGCTGCCTTTTAGAATGTGCCTCGTGGACATCAAGAGAATTTTTGGCAAGATTTCAGCTGCATTGATGCGAGAATTTATTCGGTGATGATTTTTTTGTTTCTTTATATTTTGCGCAAGAAAAGGATTTGGTGTTTCAACCGTAAATCACTTGCAAATGCTGGTTTTCATTAGTTGATGATGGGTTTTCATTAGTTGATGATGTGGATTAGATCGGTAAATTAGTCCCATGAAGAATCTGGATCATTTTGTTAGTTTCCATGGGTGTAGACCAGATGGCCATCAACTGGATGGATTTAGAATGAATGGTATTTTATAATAGTACGTTATGCCATTTTAAACTGCAGGTGATGATACCGATCAAATCCCCTCGCCGGTCTCCACCCACATAAATAGAATTTGAACTTCATCGCTTTTATATTAATTTAAGAGGTCTACTAATAGGAATCAAACTATTTAGCATACATAAAAATCCGTTACTAAATTTTTTAAAAGAGGTTTTATAACCAAAATTATTACAACAGTGGGGCTCCATGAAACTGTTTTAAAGATATTATAATACAGTCATAATTCTATCGAAAAGGATATCAATCATACTACCCAACTCAACTAAGAGGTGGTTTTATCTAAGGCAGACTAGTAGCAAAGGATATCAATCAGAAGAGGAACAACAATACAATGACAGAAACAGGACAAACCCCATTATGTGTGATGATCTAAAAGGTTTGACCAGAGTTCGAGATAATCTAAAAGAAACGTACGACCAAAATAAAGTGAAAATGTTGGGAGATTGGAGTAGGGATGGTAAAAAATTCTTAATTCCATTTGGGATTTGGGGTCACGAACCATTTGGGACCGTATTAGTCCATAGTTTAGAACTGAATTTTAAAAGTAGGTGGGATTTAGGATTAAAAAAATCTCAATTTATTATATGGGATAATATTGAAATTTAAGTCTGGATCCTGTTTGTCCCGTTTAATTTTTGAAAGAAATTTTATATTAATAAACTTAAAAGTAAATAAAATTAAACTAATGATTAATAAATAGTGATTCAAATAGCATTATAACAATATACTCTAAGCCCAAATAACAAACACAAGCTCATTTGTTGAATTATTTTTAGTTTAATTAAATAAATCTAAAACAAAAATATTAAACTGGAAATCTAAAAGTATTATTTTTAGATATTTTATAATTAGTTAATTTACTTTGAATATTATTTTTGGTTTAATTGCACATCTTATGATTATAATGTCTATTGATGTGTTAATAATTTTATAGAATTATTGGATTAAATACTTTTTTAATATTTTAATGAAATTTATAGTATTTATTAAATGAGACATTTGGGACATTCGAGCTACTTGATCTATAACATAATTTTAAGCGGTCCGAAATTTAGTCCACATTAAAATCCCATTTTACTATTTGGGACAAGACTGACATTGTCAAATCCCGAACCATCTCGGACCATTGCCATCTCTATATTGGAGTGTCAAGGGATGACCTGATAACCCTCCCAAAATTAAGACATGATTGGCTCCATCATACTTGTTAGGTTACAAGGTGACATCACTTCAAGGTTCACACATAACATAATACAAAGCTCTTTGCTTCTTTAGTCAATTGTTAATACTATTGCTCCAGCTTCTCGAAAGAGATATGAGACCATGTTACTCGTGGTGAAAAAATCAATTACTTACAAAATTTCGGATCCTATCTTATCTTTTAGCATCATGAAAATGAACTTGTTGGTTGGGATAAATTGAATTATAAGTTTCTCTAGAACTATTTCGTAATACCCAATTCATTGCTTAAAAAAACTGGTATGATTTTTAGGTGCATTTCGGAATGGGTTCTTAAATTTAGTCAAATTTATACAGTATGAACAAAAGGAAAATTCTGTAACGGAAAGTTACGAGGACAACAGCAAAAGCTATCAAAGGAAGATTTGAACTTATTTTTTCTTGCCCACAAATGTGAAAAGTCGATTTGTAAGTACTACGTAAATTAAATTTTTGGCAAGGACAGCCGAAAAAAAAAAAAAAGCAGTCTCGTATCTTTAGAAATTCAAATAAAAGAGGCAAATTTTGACCTAAACAGCTTATAAATGATGAGATGAGGCCCATATGCCCTCATAAGCCGATGTTCATGCAAGTCACATGCACATGATTTATGATTTCATGCACCATTTTCTGTTTTGACTTTGAGACTTTTCAATTTTTACTCACTCACAGCCTCCAAATATAGGTGTGAGTTAGCTTCCAATTCGGTGAGGATATGGTCGTTTATCTAACATTAACTACCGAGAAGAGTCTATTGTCTGCCAAAAGTGCTTATTTGCTTAAGTGCTTTCTTGGTTACCTCACCTGATAGTCTTGTTCTTTTTTTTTTTTTTTCCATTGCTTGGCTTTTTGAGAGGGCCAGAAGCGAAGATAGTTTAACAAGATAACCTTTTCAACTAAGAGTTTCATTGTCACATTTAATTTATCATTCAAAGTTTTACAACATTTTTCTTCGTAGCTTGCCGTACTAGTTTGCATGGTGAACCCGATCACTTATATTATGTAAAACCTTAAGCCTCAATAAGACTGAAGAATTTTGTTTGTATTTCGCAGTGTACATGATGAAATTCTCAAGTCCCCGATTTTTCATAAACATTATTCATTCGAGCTCCTACGGTAGTAGAACAATAGAAAAATATTGGATGGAACGGATGTTGAGATAAGCACATCAACTGGGAATAATTCTTGGGTTAAGTACGTGTGATTTAGCTTGTAACTTATAAGTTTAAGTTTTAAAAATAAATTTGACCATATTGAATTTCCATATGGTATATAAAACGACTAATACAAGCACTGATGCACAAGAGAGGATTCACACTATCTTCTGGAAACCCTACAAAATTTCACATTGGTTTAGGATACTATCTTTCAGACTAGACGAAAAGATCCATCTACATGTTATACAAAAATCTCACATCGATTGAGAATATATAGTTATATTGGGCTAATTTTCAAACACAATAAGCAAAGGCTATAGCTTTTAAATATTTGTTAGATCCATAGCATTATCATCATCGTTATCATTTAAACAAAGAAACAAACTAAATTTCATTAAAATGTAGTTGTACACTAAAAATTAGTCCACGGTAGACATTAAGATTGATACTTTCAATTAGCATCTTCATCAAAGGTATGCATGATATAACTCGAAACAAACATTCAAATTAAATTTTTAAAATTGACAAAAGATAACCTTATTAAATGAGTTAGATCCATTTTGTAGACTCACTTTCAGTGAATAAATGAGTGCTTCCACACCAAGGGAAACGGCATTTAATATTTTCAGGTGTCCAGCCTTGAGTTCTCCAAAGAAGCATGTGAGGCGGCGAATGAGGCTTGGAACAAAATTTAGGTGATATTTGGTTCGAAGAGACGTGAGGAAATGAGAGGAGAGGAAAGTAGACGAAAAGAGGGAAGACGAGAGGAGATGGGAGTGAAATATTTTTTTTAATGTTTAGTTTGTTGCAGAATTATACAAACAAAGAAAATCTTTAATTTTTTATTTAGACAGTGAATAAGTGTTAAACTTCTAATATTTATCTTGAATAAAATTTAAAAAATTAAATAGTAATTTTATTTAATATATTTACATAATAACTAATAAAAAATTAGTTTAAATAACATATTTATATTTATAATTAAATTTTATTTAAAAAATTTATTAACATAATTTTATTTTATTATTAATTTAAGTAATTATAATTAACATAATTTGTTTCTAAATAAATTCTAATATAATATAAATAATTTCTTAATCACTACATTACAATTTTAAATTTTCATTTAAAGAATAAAAAAAAAAACCAAACGGAGCCGCCACACTAGATGCCGACCCCCATGCTCCCCCGCTGGTCGTCGCTGCACCATCTCATATAAACTCACGAATGATATGAAAATGATCAGAAATTGATGCTCTCTATAATATATGAACTCATTTAGCCAAAAAATTTGATATCTTTTCGGATATGTGGAAGTTAAGAAGTTAATAAAATTGTTTAACCAAATTTGAACAACATACATTGATTTTTTGACCTCAACGATAACATAAATAATCTTGTTCGTAGGACAGCGAGTCTAACAGGACTGGCGATGACACTTCACGCGCTTGTGGAGGCGGTGCCGACGGTGGTCCAACGACTGTTAATTTATATTTATATATTTTTGTATTAATTAAATAAATAAATTTATTTATTTTGTTAAGTTTTTAAATCATTTCTTAAATTTAATTAATATAAAATTATTTATAATATTAAATTGATAAAATAAAATTATAAATAACAATTATTTGATGCCATTAAACAAGTTCAAAAGTTGAAGGGATAATTTTGGAAGCTTTGGTTTCCAACAAAAGTGGAATTTAAATTCTACATTATGATGGATATTAAATCCTAATAGAAATTAAATTCTTATATATTTTTTCAACCAAACAACAGAAATAAAAATGGAATTCAAATTACTTTCCTCTCCTCCCAACCAAATACCATCTCGTGTTTATATTCGGGCAACTAGTATTAAAGGAAGGGACTTCAATCCTCTCATAGTATGTTTTCTCCCTTAATTTCTCATAGTCTTTTAAATATAATGAAATAAGTTAGCTAAATTATAAATACTGAAAAAAAAAATTGATTTGATTGTCAACACCAAAATTTAATATTTAATTTTGAACACTTATTACACAAGGAGAGAAAAAGCACTGCAAGAGGAACCTTATTCTAAAGTAAGGCAAGTTAAAAGATAAAAAAATTTATATTCTAATATAATGTATTTCATCTTATTGTATATTTAAATATGTATTTTTGGTCTTTTAACTTATCCAATAACGCAAGGAGTTCCCTTATTATAAAATTACTGTTAAGGTGTGTTTTGCACACCACATTACACATTATATAGGATTACATTAGATAATACAAACCCATGTTGGGCACACCACAATATAAAAATTAAATAAAACTATATATTATTTAAAAAAAAACTAGATATGTTGCCGCTGGTGTTGATGGTCAACTGCTGGCCACAGTTCAACGTTGATAGTTTGATGGCCGTTGCCACATAACAACGCGTTTTATACTAATATTTGGTATTTTTAAAATTCTTATGATTATTGAGGCTACGTAATTGTGCAACTATTATCGACGAAAAAGCTTCCATTTGCTGTAAATTTAGGGTAGAAAAAAAATTTAAAAACTGAAACTTTTATTGTTGATCTACAGTGTGCTGAAAATTTTTTTGTTGGTAATAATTGTACCATTACGTATCCCTACAATGAAGATTCTAATAATATCAAGATATAGACCAAATGACACTTTGGTCGTATTTGGTGGTTATTTTAATTAAAAATTTAAATTACTAATTGAATAGAAATAAAATATAAATGAATCTTAAATTATTAATTTAATCTAAATATAAATATAAATAATATTATCTTATATAATACAGTTCATAATACTACAAACATACATAATACTACAAACATACATAATACTACAAACATAAGTAGTATTGCATTACAGTTTAATACAGTATAGTTAAATATAGCTTAATGCAATACATATAATGCAATTACAATAAAGTTTGTCAAACACACCCTTAATGCATATGTAACTCTAATATCTTAATTATGGCTATCCAAATTATTAGAAAACAAGAACCAAAATGTTAAGAAACAAGAATTGTCGATTTTATTATTTATGGTAAGGCTAATAAATTCACATCCTTACGAGTCCTTGAATAAATCAACTTGGCAACAAAATAGTTGTTGGTTCTAACTTCACCATTTTTCTCATTATTCCTCTTTCAAACTTTATCACAACATTCTCACTTTTAAGTTTTTATAAAGTTTTGATGGAACAAAATGGCATAAATTTGGTTTAATTACAACAGGGGGAGCTGATTTTCTTATGCTTCATGACTTTTATAGAACAAAAGAACAAAATTGTTGGTGTAAAAAAACTAGCAATCCTTTGTTTGGAAAGGATTAAAGCGTTAGTGGTTAATTTACCAAACAAGAAATCTATGACCTTGCTAACTGACAGACTTGATGGTGTCAACATAACTAAAGTTGATTTTTCCCTAAATCATGCTTTGATGGGTTGCAAGTAACCCTTTGTTTGATTAAGTTTACAGCAATGTTGTATCTTGCATTATATGTATAGACCGTAAATTGATAAACTTATGGAGCTTTATCATGGTTTTTCTGGTAGTTATTTAAGAGCTTTTCAAATTTCATGGAGGGAAAAATGCGTAACCATTTTTTTGTCAATTAATTACAAATTTTGCCTTGTAATTACTTGTATAATCATAACTATTTTGCAAGCTCACATACTCAAGGCTCACGCTGAATTGCATAAGAAATTCACTGTACAATATGACCAATTCCAAACTTGATGACCCAAAGAAAACCCTAAAACAGAAAAAAGAGATTACTTGCAAGAAAAATTGAACAATCGGTACCAGATTGAATGTAATTTATCACCATAATTCAGATAATTTTAATTATAACAGCTAAATTCCCAGCCGTAACGTGCATGACAATGTTGGCCCTGGAAAGTCCACGTTAAGAATTTAATTACTCCATAAATAGCCTACTGAGTTTATTGTATTATTAATTAATTATTAAGAAAATCCTTCAAGCTTCAATAAATGCAACTGCCCAAGAATAACTAAAATGCCACTCAAGTAAGGACATCGGTTAAAGTTCCTCCTTGAAAAATCTATTACTCCCCTTCTAATTATAATTGGGTTACGGCTGTAATAGTAGACTTTTTTTTTAATAATATATTGATGTTAGTGTTTAAACAAATTATAATAATCGCAATTCTTGTTAAATTTCATAGTATGAATATATATATTTTTTATTATGATTTTATCTCGAGTTGCCGCCGGCTATATGTGCTATAATTACAATAATTAATAATTTTTGCCATGAAACTGAAACAGAGACAGCAATTTTTTGTGAACTACGCTTAAACCAAGCATGCTACGCCACAGCCCCCACAGTAGATCAACATCCAACCTAATTTCATGAAATCAAAAGTTCAAACAAGAAGTTCAAACAAACCCATTTCGCCACGTGTCAAAAACCCCATCAATCACGACTACCCACGTGTCCCACCCTTATTCTTCTATTCTCCTATTCTCCAAGAAACAAAAGACGTATAGGCATGATACAAAATTAGGAGATTTAGGTGACCATTCTCTCACCTTTCTATCCATACAATAGTAAAATTAATTACTAATAATTAATTAAAAATAATTTTCAATTAAAACATAACACCGCTTAAACCCTGAAACAAACTCAGCTTTTCACATTTATACATTCATTTCTATATAAACACAAACTCCTCAACAAAACACAAATACAAAGCCTCTTCTCTTCAATTTCCTCTACAAAACGCCACCGTATCATCCACCACTACCCGCCCCGTGAGAAATGCCGTTAACCCCTCACAAACAACAACAGCCTCCCCTATAAATCAGCGTAAAGCATGCAATCACGGCGTTAACGTTAATCACCGCCGTTAACTATTATCTTCTATATATACTTGAAAAAGTTTAAAAATTCACAAATAACAAAATGTCTAATCGCGTTGTTGCGGAGAATAATACATCGCCTGCAAGAGACACTTTACCGTTTTTCAGTACAAACTCAATGGAGCTGACCCACATCGCGCGCACCGCATCCGGCGTGTCGCCCACGCTCGGCCAGTTGCTAAAGCGAGTCGGCGACGTACGTAAGGAGCAAACCGGCGACGAGACTCCGGTCCATCAGATTCTCGACGTCAGCGACACAAGCAGCGTCGAAACAAGATCACTGCCCTTCGTTTTGTCCTTCAACAACCTGACTTACAGCGTCAAAGTCCCCCGCAAGTTCATCACTCTCCCCACCGTGTTCCGCCGTCAACCTCATAGCTTCGGCGCAGCCACAGCGACGGATCCCGTTCCAGGCGAGAATTTGTTCTCTAAAACAAAGACTCTGCTGAACGACATCTCCGGCGAGGCTCGCGACGGAGAGATTATGGCTGTGCTCGGTGCTAGCGGCTCCGGGAAGTCCACTCTAATCGACGCGCTGGCGAATCGTATCGCGAAAGAAAGCTTGAAAGGTGCCATCAAGCTAAATGGGGAAGTTTTGGAGTCGAGGATGCTGAAGGTGATATCAGCTTACGTCATGCAAGACGACCTTCTGTTCCCGATGCTCACCGTCGAGGAGACGCTGATGTTCGCTGCCGAGTTTCGGCTGCCACGCACGCTGTCGAAGTCGAAGAAGAAGCTTCGCGTCCAAGCGCTGATCGATCAGCTCGGCTTAAGGAACGCGGCAAAGACCGTTATAGGAGACGAAGGACACAGGGGAGTGTCGGGCGGGGAACGACGTCGTGTCTCGATTGGAATCGACATAATTCACGACCCAATCTTGTTGTTCCTCGACGAGCCAACCTCGGGGTTGGACTCCACGAGTGCTTACATGGTCGTGAAGGTGCTGCAGAGAATCGCTCAGAGTGGCAGTATCGTTATCATGTCGATCCACCAGCCGAGTTACCGTATTCTCGGGTTGTTAGACCGGATGATATTCTTATCCCGCGGGCAGACCGTCTACAGCGGCTCTCCGATGAGCTTGCCCCGCTTCTTCGCCGAGTTCGGCCACCCGATACCCGAGAACGAGAACCGGACCGAGTTTGCACTCGACTTGATACGAGAGCTCGAGGGGTCGCCCGGTGGGACCAAGAGTCTCGTCGAGTTCAACAAAACGTGGCAGAATATGAAGCAATCAAGAAACACAAACGCGCACTCGGACTCACAAGGCCTCTCCCTAAAAGAAGCGATAAGTGCAAGTATATCAAGAGGCAAGTTAGTGTCCGGCGCCACAAACAATGACGCCAGCAGCCCCTCGTCAGTGGTGCCAAATTTTGCCAATCCCGCATGGAAAGAGATGGTCGTGTTGTCTCAAAGGTCCGTCACAAATTCGCGACGGATGCCGGAGCTGTTCGGCATCCGAGCCGGAGCGGTCATGGTCACGGGGTTCATCCTAGCCACCATCTTTTGGCAGCTCGATAACTCCCCTAAAGGGGTTCAAGAACGATTAGGTTTTTTCGCATTCGCCATGTCAACAACTTTCTACACGTGCGCCGACGCCCTCCCGGTTTTCCTCCAGGAGCGTTACATTTTCATGAGAGAGACAGCTCACAACGCTTACCGGAGATCCTCTTATGTCCTCTCTCACACGTTGACGTCGCTTCCGGCTCTTGTCTTCCTCTCATTTGCATTCTCGGCGATAACATTCTGGGCTGTGGGTCTCGACGGTGGCTTCTCCGGCTTTTTTTTCTACTTCTTGATGATGTTCGCTTCGTTCTGGGCTGGTAACTCTTTCGTTACCTTCCTATC
Organism: Murraya paniculata; assembly: GCA_030449075.1. Taxonomy (NCBI): domain Eukaryota; kingdom Viridiplantae; phylum Streptophyta; class Magnoliopsida; order Sapindales; family Rutaceae; genus Murraya; species Murraya paniculata. The sequence continues at coordinate 2,116,775 of JAEVFN010000019.1, forward strand.
CGGTGTCGTTCCTCACGTTATGCTCGGCTACACTATCGTTGTAGCCATTTTAGCTTACTTCTTGCTGTTCAGTGGCTTCTTCATCAACCGGGACCGGATCCCGCCCTATTGGATTTGGTTCCACTACATGTCACTCGTTAAGTACCCCTACGAAGCCGTGTTGCAGAATGAGTTTGGTAACCCGGTTAAGTGCTTTGTCCGTGGTGTTCAGATTTTCGACAACACGCCGCTCGGGGCTGTCCCGACCGCCATGAAAGTGAGGTTGTTAGAGACATTGAGCAGGACCTTGAACATGAGGATCACGACGTCCACGTGCTTGACCACCGGCGTAGATATATTGGACAAGGAAGCCGTTACTCAACTGAGCAAGTGGAGCTGCTTGTGGATCACGGTGGCTTGGGGATTCTTCTTCAGGTTTCTCTTTTACTTCTCTTTGTTGCTTGGCAGTAAAAACAAGAGAAGGTAATTACACCGAAAAATCTTAAATGGCCTTCATGTAAAATTTTCTGTTGTATGCAATTTCTTCTTCTTCTTCTTTTTTTTTTATATTTTTTAGTATGGATTAATTCTGCTGTAAAACTGTTATATTTTTAATTACCGTGATAATATTTTTATATGTTGATAATCATATTCTGTCCATGATTAATTACTTACCCATTCATTTAGTGTTAATTTTAATTTTAATTTTTTGAAGAATTTGTATGAATTGAAACTTATTGATGATCCGTTAATAATTTTGAAAATTAACAAATTAGAATATATATGCAGATGGTGTTAGAGGAAAGGCTATACCTAACACCTACTTGTTTTGCATCCCTTTTGAGTTAGTGATTATGTAAAAAACATATGGAGTTAGCCTAACTTTTGACATATCTTGTTTCTCATTATTTATTTTGTATGGTCAAATGTTGCTGAATATATAATGTTTCATTAATTGTTTCTTTGTTTGCATTTGCACCCATGTTGCATTTGTTCAAACTCATATATAAAGGTTATCAACACATTAGTAAAGCAATAAATTTGGTTAAACAAGATGATTATGTAAATAGAAATCACCCAATTTCTTGACTATGGAATAGATTATAGAAAATTATACTACATATTAGAAACCATATGGAGATTAGAACAAAGAATTTGATATACATAGGTACATATAGTCATGTTTATGAAAAATTTACGTGGACAGAAGTAAAAGATAAAAAAAAAAAAGATAAATTTTAATATACTAAAAGAATAAATTCCGATATATTAAAAGACAAATAATAGTGCCTTGGAATTAGTGTTCTATATATAGTATGAACCAAAAAAAAAAAGTGATTAGTACTTAATAAGTTGGAGGATGAAGATAATAATTATTTTAATGATCAAGTAATTTTGCTATTGTTAAGTACCTGAAATCTATATGGGAAGCTCTTTGAGTTATAAAATTGTACACGGTTATGCCATTCTAACTCATTCATTCACACAGTTTGGTAGCAGATTTCGTGCCTCAGTTGATCGTTCATAGTCGCCATATATTATGAAACACAAGCATTGCATGTGTTTTCTTTGTTACGTATACTTTTTTCTGTTTTTCAGTTTTCATTAACTCATGTGGTTGAACGAAAAACTAGCTACTCTCGATCATTATTAATTATCATCACTTATATTTGATAAGTTTTCACGAGATTCAGTTCTGAGAAGCTGAAATCATTGCTTTAATTGGCATAACATCCTAAGAACACCTTGGAGTGTGTGTGTGTATATATATATATAGTGAGGTATTCTCACTTTGTTAAAATGAGGATATAATTAATAGATAAAAAAACATAGTTATTGATTTTTTTTTTTATTTTAGTAATATCTTTATTTTAATAAAGTGAGAATGCATTCATTAGAGAAAGATTACATATATATATGAAGGACTTATGTTAAGAATAAGTTAAAAGAAAGAAAAATACACTCTAATATGCTATATAACAAAATATACTGCATTGAAATGTATGTTTTGATTATCTTTTAGGTTAATATTTCTTAACTTAATTAATAACTCAAGGATCCTTTACCAGATAATAACTCTATATATGTAATCTTGATGCATATTTTATTTTTTTTCAGATTAAAATCGTTTTCTTTTTTGTTCAAACGACCTAGTACAATAAGAAGTAACAAAAGTAATTTTGATTTCTTAAAGTGCATGTTTTCATTAATCTTAACTTATTAATGTTGCATTTAAGTTTGTCAATTGGCCCATTTTAAGAACATTAGGATTTAAATGTCACCCCATACGTTCAACAATACATTCAATGATCATCTTCAATATCTGTACTATTTGCTTGTTACTCTCAGAACGTGGTCCTCAAAGGAAAAAGATGAAAATGAAATATTGTATATACAAGACTCTTAAGCTTAATACTTGAGGAAACTTAACTTGTATACGTTAATAATATTGTTTTTGTTAAGATTATTTTGTAGTATGAAAGGAAACGTAGAAAATTTTGTTTCATTTAGAAAATCAAAGCTTACAGCCACACATAGGCCCAAAAATCAAAGTTCAAATCAATTGCCGTGTCTTCCTCTTCTTTGGTATGCATGTGGTCGTCAGGTCCATGTGCTCGCGAACTGCAGCCATTAATATTAGCCAAAATTTCAAAGACTTTTGGACCATACCTTAAGGCTGGGTAGTTTTCTAGTCAGGGATCCCTGCCTTTAATAAAATTAAGGATAAATTAAAAGACAAAAAAACAGTACATTAGAGTTTGTATTTTTTTTATCTTTTAGTTTATTCCTGACCTTATTAAAGTCAAAGATCCCTGATTAGAAAATTTCTGTCTTAAGGCCTTCGATTGTAGCACCCATAATTGCAAATTGGTCAAATTTACAAGCAAAGATTATAAGATTTTCCATTCTTGCTAGCTAATAAAAGCCTTCTGAAAATGTAGGAAATACCAGATTTTGACTTTGTTGCCATATCTTAAGGCCATCGAGTGTAGCAACAAGAAGAGTAAAGATTAGATATAGAAGATTACTCCATTTCTGAAATCTTTTGTCAGAACTTGAGGCCTTGGAGAGTTGGAGTGAAGCACCATACCCGGAAATGACTGCAGGTTTAGAAGCAAGAGAGGTGCTTATTTTGATGATTCTTGTTGAAGAGAAAAATAAAAACACCACACACGTATACACAAAAGAATTTGTTAACTAGTATTTTCAGTTGATGTTAACTCGTACGCAAAAGGGTAGTGTTCTAGGTTGTTAATAAAAAAAAATACTAGGTTAAATTTTGAGGTTTACATATTTCAATTAATAAGAATAACACAATTACCTCTACAGATAGTCCCGTTGGCTCGAGACTTTGGCCTCGGAAGCCAAAAGTTAGGAGTTCAATTCTAAATAAATATGTTTAATTAATTTGGCTTTAAAAAAAAAAGAAAGAAAGAGAGGCTACTCAACATAAAGGGTCAGTTTTGGATTGCGGTTGCTGATTAAATCTACTTCTGCTGTGTGGACGTAATAAAATACTAATTGAAAAAGTAGCTTGATATTTGGTAAACTGTGTTGTTGTGGTTGTTATGAGTTTAAAAAGTAGTGTACATGCGTTTAGTAATTTTAAATATAAACATGTTGTTTTATTATATAATGACTAAAATAGACATAAGTTTAAATTACCTTTTATTTTTTGAAGTATGCTTAATAATGTTTAGACATATTTTTTTCTTTTTAAAACATATAAAATTACAAAAAGTTAAAAAAAAAAACTCAATTAAATAAAATTTAATGAACTCACTAGATCAAAGCTTTGATACTTGAGAGAATTAGTTTTGATGATAATTTGATTGTGGTGGTAATATAATATCTAATTGCTTTTATATTAGGGTGTATGAAAAATAAGACATAATTATTTTTTAAATATTAAGGTTATGATAGGAAATTTTAAAAGGTGTGGCAGTTTATTTAATAAGCTGCTTATTAAAAACAATTCATCACCTATTTTTAAAAATTGTTGTCAAAATGGAAAAAATTATGAAATAACAAATAAGCAGTTTTTAGAAAATTTACCAAACACTATTTTTGTCACAAATTATGAAATAAGAAGTTTATTAAGTTTCAACCTCAATCCCAAACAGAGGGGCCAAAATCAGGTTATGTCTATATAATTCAATTTGAGTCTATTATGTGCATTAGTAAGGAAACATTTTCTTCCATAAAACCAGAAATATTTTGAAATATTTTCTTCCATATATATGCCAGAAATTTTGTTTGTTTTTTGTTATTAAAAGAGAATACCATTGAAGTTTTCATACCAGAATTGCTGTTTAAGGTTTTCACAAATTTCTGTTTGTAAATATAAGGTTGAAAAGTTCAGTTGTTCAAAAGTGACTTGGTACAAAGAAAAGGTTGTAATTAGTTCATCAATTTTCCAAACCTCATATAAACTCTTCTATCCAAAAATACAATAGGCATACTTTAACCATTTCTTTTGGAAGAAATGAAAAGTAGTTCATATTTTTACTATATTTTTTAAATAAAAATAAATACCAGTGAATGTAATGGATCGAGAATCGTTTTAACAAAAATATCGAATAAATTACTAATAACTATCCTAAATTCATGTTAATTATTTATTGCTCATAATATCTTGTTTTCCTTACATTTTATTCATGATGCCTTCGAAAATTTTCTCTAACTAATGATAGGACAAAATTTTTTTATTATAAAACAAAAAAATTTCTTAAAAGAATTTCATCACAAGATTTTTTTTAATCTATTATAGATTTTGCACTCTTTTCATAACAGACATTTTCTTTTAATTTTTTTCCTACATTTTTTTTTGTTAACTCTATTTACTTATTGGAGTGGGAGTGGAGAATATAGAATCCTCCCACTCTAATATTTATATTCTTATTTAAGAGTGAGAGTGAGAATCTCACTCTATAGGTCTCACCTATTTTAAAGTGAGGAGGTGAGAATCTCATTCTTCACTCCTTTGATTTCTAAAAGTGCCCTGAACTAATCTAAAAAATTACATATTAACATTATCAATAATTTTTAGTTTTAAATAATTAAAATTCATAAAAACTTTTAATTTACATCATTAAAAATATGAATAATTATTATTATTTTATATAATTAAAATTAATAATAAATAAATAGATTATTTTATAAATATATTTTCCTATTCATTTTCTAATTAAAAACTACATACTTTTTACATGAGGATAAAACTATAGTTTATGATAATTTACTCATAATTCAAAATAAAATAAACACAGAGTAAAATTTTCGATTGACAATCCACACCTTCATTTCAATCTAAGCAAATACCCTACTCTAATTCCACTCCGCACTCATAATACTAAATTCGCACTTTAATTCGAAAAGTAAACGTTCTTTAAATAATGTTCAATAATTGGGTACATTGGGCCATGTTGAATGCACCCACCCAAATAGACATATGCTAGAAAACAATCGTCATCAAATCAAGCCCAATCCCTGCCTGTGACTACTGCCACGTAGAAAGATCCACAGCCCCATAATAAAATTATTTTAAGGACTGCAAAGTGCAAATTATGCATATTTTTGAAATAGGAAAACAAGAACCTTATCTAACTGAAAAAACAGAACAGACACATAAATGGCTTCCATATCAGCTTCTTCTTCTCTCCAATTCTCCAGAAACCCATTCCCCTCGTCACGCGCCTCCTCACTCTTAAACCCCCACGCGCCTAAACCCCCCACCCACACCTACACCTTCACATTCACCACACGCGCCACGGATTCCGAAACCCCAGCAGAACCCGAAACAAGCCAACCCGGCCCGGACGACAAGTTCGAGAACCGCCTATCCAAACTTCGAATCCGCTACCGTAGCGGAACCGGTAAGAAAGCCGAAGCCCGAAAATCAAAAAAAGGGTCGACGGCGAAATCGGGGTCATCGATGTACCTGCCGCCGGTACCACTAAAGGAGCCGATGTCGGGCGGGTTGAAAGTGGATTTTGGGTTCAGCCCGTATAGCGAGAGGATCAATGGGCGGATTGCGATGCTGGGGTTAACGGCGCTAGTGGCGGTGGAGCTTGCGACAGGGAAAGGGGTGATAAATTATCACACGCCGGCTATTGTGTTGATTCAGGTTTACTTTGTGGCGGCGGTGAGTGCTTTGTTTGTTAAGTATGAGAAAGAGAGGGTGAGTGTGTGGCCGGAATCGGCTGTTGAAAAGAAATAAATTTGAGTGGAAAAGAAAATGTAATTATTTAAAATTGAGTTAATTTTTTATTTTTGGTATTGTTTGTTCTTTTTCGTTAATGTTATATTGGGTGGGTGAATTTCTTTTCTTTCCTTTTTTTTTTTGTTAAATGTTTTGGCAAGTGATTATGAGTGTGGGAATTAATTAGATATATCACTTACTGCGGATTAAAATCTCTACAAATACAAAATGGTGAACAAAGCCCAAAGTTAATGGGCCTAATTTTGTCCATAAATATTGCAATTATAGTAACACCTTTTTAAATTAATAATATATCATCTCCGAAAAGTCTTATTTAATAAGTTATTATGCAATCGTTATCACTTATCACGCCGTATAATTCAGCCAAAGTGATTGATTGAGGTCAAATCCCAAATCATATCATACAATTTGAGAGAATTACTAAATTCTCTAATTACACTATGTTTATATTTTATAAAAATTTCTATTATAAATGTGATATTGTTTTTATAAATTAATAATTATTAATTTATTAATACATTAATATAAATTAAATTAATAAATTTAAAATTTTCATAAACCCAATGCCGTTAATTTATCAAAATTAAAATCTCAATGCTGTTAATTGATCAAAATTTCACTGCATATGAAAAAGGTCAAAGAGGCTACACGGCACTTGTATGTAAAGATGAGACAAGAAAGCAAATGAAAAAATGAACCGTCTTCAAATTGGACCTTAAAATTTCTTAGCAATTAATGATTTCCCTAAAACATACAGATTACCTTGGCTTATTTTCATCTTCCTTGAGTACATTTGGGTGACAGTGTTACGTCAAAAAGAAAAGAATTCCACAACCAAAAAAATGGATCTACTCAATTTGCTACAAATGCTGGATCAGGCCCCTTCCTTGCCATTCATAGAAGGGGATTCTGGATTCTAGTTTTTAGTATTTTTCAATATACAACTCTGTGATCTATACCTTCTCTAAAAGTAACAAACAAATCCACCCCACAGGTTCCAGCCAATTGGGACAACATTCCCCGACCTTTCGGCTAGATCAGAATATCGTGGGCAGCACTAATGTTCATTCTTTTCTTACCAGTGCTGTCACAAAGATTCAACTACAATCAACTCGGCTGAGAGGATGTTCGCGCCAAAAAGTCATTAACTGCTAGATTGACATCACCATGGGACACTGCATCATCTGGTTCTGGCATAAACAGAGTAGATGACGATGCCTGCATGTAAAGATACGCGCATCTTTAATTCACAGCCAGAAAAACAACAAAAGCGAAAGAAAGCAGGCCATACATACCCAAAAGCAAGATAACACAACAGAGACTGCCAACTTATTATAAGTTTATACCAACCTATTTTGGGGGCTTGAAATTTTTTTCATCTAGTTATAGTAAGTCTAGATTTTTACCTTTGCATCAAGTTGCACCTCTCCATTAGCATCAGTGACCAGGGATGCGCCATGTGCCTTTAACCACTCCACACACTCCTCTAGTCCATCTGAGTCCTTTTCTTCACATCCTTCATTTGTTGGTGAGACACCCGTAAAGCCTAGAACTTGAGCAACATATGAAACGGGTACCGTAGGGCGATATGACCGGGACATGCAGCTCACAGCCTTAAATCGCATCTTTTCTACATATAGATCTGCAAGGAGGACAAAAATTAAGTAAATAATAAACACTTTAGCCTTCTCATATAATTGACCATACGATATGCATACAAAACTGAATACATTTCGGTGATATATACGCACCCATAAGGCAGGTGTTCAAGTTAGGAGCCGTCTTGTATAGTCTGAAGAACATAATGTAATTTCCTGAAGAGACAGCAGCACGAACTGCTAGAGCATGTTTAACAGCTTTATCTTGCTTCGCCTTATCTGATAATCTGGCAATTTAACAATTTGAGATTTCATATTAGCATTGAACTCAACACAATCTTTTATTATTTTTAACTCCACATGTGATAAGCAGTTGATGCATGAATTCCAGAATAAAAGAACAATTACAACTAACAATAGACTTACTATTCTTAAAAATTTACAGAGTAACTTTGACTTTGACCTTGTAACAAAATACACATAAACAATGGATACAAGTTAAACATCAAGGGACTTGTGCAGATAGATGGATCCAAGTCTCAGATAATTATTAAAAAGATGAAAAGATTTGGAAAAAAAAAAACCATTCCATTCTAAAGATGGAATGCATGAAATAACAAACAGTTATTGATTGCAAAACCACATAATATATGGAATTAGGCAAGATAGCAAAGATAATAACATCAATAGAAGCAATCTTGTTATGACATAAGTGAAGTTGTCACCAACCTTGACATTGATGATAACAGCTCTCTGTTATTGTTAGAGTGCAGGATAACACAAAGTAAGTGGTAAGCAGAAAACTCCATACGGCATCCCTCAATTCCTTCAGCATAAAGTATTTTCAACTGTGATTGGCACTGAATCATAACGAACCAAAGTCAAGACAACAATGATCCAATGTAAATATGAAAACTTATCCTTAAACGTGCCAAATTATCACAACTGGAACATGTTCCAGCAAAACAAATCTATGATCTCTCTCTCTCTCTCTCTCTCTTTTTTAATTTTATTTCTAGGAAGGGGACTTCTAAACCACCATCCAAGTACATGAATTGAGATTCTACTCTGTGAAGAACAACAGCTAATAACTAGTATAATAATTTCAGCAGAAAAATAGAAAATTCCAGTTACGTTGTGGCACATCTTCCTGTCTAAAGTTGGGATTATTATTGTATAATTATTATTTTGTAGCTGCAAAACAGAAAAAGGCATGCAAAGAAGAAAATTTAGCCAAACAACTAAAAGCAACAGTAAGGCAACAACCTGATTGTACTCAGGTAGGTCCCCATTTTCTATTGCCAATCGAGCATGAGTTTCATAAACCTGAAAGGAAATCATATGAGACACGGTATAAATACTGAAAATAAAATCTTCATAGTACTAAGAACACCAGAGGGAATGAGAAGAATGCATTTAGGTATTCATATATACCTTAACCGTTAGCTGATTTCGTATTCTTTGCACAGTCAAATCTTGGCGAATAGATTTCAACTGATCACATTTATAAAGATAGTTCTTCTGAGAGTTCTGAACCATTTGCAGAGCTTTTTCTAGCACTTCTTCTGGTCTCACCTGAGGGGAAAAAACACGACACAAATATTCTCAATGATTCATCAATAATAAACTTTGGTTCATTTCAGAATGCCTAGAAAATCAACAATAAAAAGAATATAATGTTTATTACAGTGGAAGGATCAGGTGCAGAAGTAAGGCGCAGATAACGTTTCTCAATTTCCTGGCAGGTCCCTTTAACAGTCAGGGCATCCCAGTCAATGTCTTCGACAGCCCTGTTGCCACCATCATCAAAGTTCTTACTAATTAATAAAGCACTAGCCCTCCTCGCATACAAGTTACTGGTACCAGCATTTTTTGCCTTGAAACGGTTTGTTTCTGATCGATTCCCTTGTCCTTTATCAAAACGCTTAGAGCGACTTTCACGTCTCATTCTTTCCTCGGGTGAATTAGCCAATGCTATTGCACCAGAATAATACGAAGTTAAACTCTGTTCCTTATCACTATCACTTGACGCATCACCATTATCAGCAGTTTTAAAACCATCAGCAGAAAGACGCTGCCTCTTAACTGGCCTCGGGAAATTTTTACCCGCAGATTTCTGCTCTGATATGTGAAACTTAATATTATTTAACCTATCCTCCTTGCTCATGCTGCCACTTATATGCTGCAGTAAATTCAATTAAAATGAAACAAATTAGAGTCCAACACAAATATATGCAAGTACACAAGTTATATTGACATCATCTGCCCCCTCTTTCTTTCTTGGCGGTGAACAACAACAAAGGAGTTCTCAAACCATTGTCATTCGAAGTCCGCACTCCACACCAAAAACACAGAGGTGAATCAAGTGATACCTTTCCATCCTTTTCATTGGCATGGATCCAACCACTAAATTTTACAGTTTCATTAGTGGCAGAAGCTAATTTGTCAATTGATTTCTCCTCTGGTAAAGGCTCCCATCTGCTTTTGGTTCGTCTACTTGGACTTCTCTTATTCTTTGATAATGCATAAACAGGAGTTGAACTTGGTAAACTGCAGCAGGGCAAATAATTAATCCAAATGAAAAACAGATCACTAAGTTTAATAGCAGCACACTTTTATGACGCAGCAACTAAAAGAGGTCAAAAAAGAGCAAGATGTTAATCACAATTTTCAAGCTAAAAGAAGCATTTTCAACTTGGGAATGGGGATGGGAGAGTGCAGATAAGAAAGAACATACTCCTTAGTGACTGCTTCTGTAGTAGGCTTAGGAAAAAGAGGCTCCACATCCCAGTCTCGTGAGAACAGTGTTCCATCAGAATTTGCCTTTTTAATAATCTGAAAAAAAGAAAAGGGGAAATCTTGATAATGTTATTAAATTTAGATATCAGTGAATGACAATGAAGCACGACAAACACAAATAGATACGTATAAAAAAATTATGACAAGCCCATTAAAACAAGAAGAAAGCCAACTCAAAAGCAAAATGCTTCACTTACCACAGCTTTTACAAGATTCCATCTTTGTACAACACAATAATGAAGAATAGAATGACAAAAATTTGAGATATTTCAGAATTTCCTATAAGCGTACACATTCTTATATAGCATCTGCCTTTAATTAATCATTATATATCTTAAAATAAAGCATCATTGATACACACTACAGTTTCTCATCATAAATACAGGTTAGTGGTTGTAGATTATAGAATTTGTCATTTCTAAACTCTTTTTTTTTTTTTTAAATTAATAATGCTTCTCCAAACTCCGAATCATTATTCTCATTATTTTCTTTTTCACTGTCACTATCTTCCTAAGAAGTATTATCATTGTTGTTTTTCTTTTTGAAAGTCAATATCTTTCTACTTGTAATATCTGCACTTATCCTAAAGCCCAAAATGATCAACATCAAAATTAAAATCAGGCCAAAGAATTATTGAGGCGATGGAGTTCATACTATTGTGCTTATAACTGAACAACTGGTTCCTAAAAAAGCTTTCTGAGTTAGCATGTTTCTGGTTCTTCAGGGACCCCAAAAATGGAGTTAAGCTTAAATTAGAAGAAGACTCACCTCCCCCATCACAGCTTGAGAAGCTGCTATTTCTGCATCACCCTTACAGCGGGCCAAAGCTCTTTCAACATAACCACATAGTGACTTGGGAAAGGTACCAGGCTGCAAGCAACAATAAAAGTCATCAATTGCTGCATGAATCAGCACTCATAAATCATCGATTTCATCAAAAAGGACAGTACAGAAAACTGCCCGACATACTTGTATCATGAAAAGCAAAGGATGAAAAATGCCTGATACAAACAGATTTCACTTGGATTTTCAGAAGGCCTCTGACTGAAACTTCAGATAAACATTCTGGTATCCCGATTAGTTTGAACAAATGATCTCCAACCATCAAATTGATGTTTATGCCAGAAAATTCAAACCATATGTTCAACAGTGTACTGCATGCATACAAACTTATCTCCATAGAAATAATATGGTTAATTTTTTCCGCAAATCTATTAATTTGAAGTATTTTACATCATCCCCACACTGTCACCTCCTCTTAGTCTTTTAGGGTTGAATTTGTTTTTATTTTTAAATTTTATGTGATTATACTGTTTATTTGTAATTTAATTTATTCAAATATGTCCAAAGTTGTATTTGCTCTTCTGCTGTTGCTACCGACAAAATTTAATGGATTTCTCTGTAATTCTGGGGTGTGTGAAATATGTCTATTTTAATTGGTGTTCGGAAAAATTAACCCAAAATAATAACACAAGTAATTCACAGAAAACTTGTGGCAACCTGTCATTTCTACTTGCTAACAGCCCTTTTGGCTTCCACAAGTTCCGGAAGTAACTAATAATTTAACTACCTGTGAGTTCCAATTGTTGAATTTCAACTTCTTACAAATTAAGAACTAATTAAAGATTATAAAAAAAAAATAATAGCCACAAGTAATCCAACTGAAGTATAACAAAATGAATTAAAATACATCAGCAATTGATAATCAAGTTGCACAAATTTAGAAAAATAAAGCAACATTGAACTCAACACTTCCAAAAAGTTAACCATAACAAGAGCTAAAATGCACACGTGTTCAAGGCTCATTTCATACTCCACAGCCGACACCAAAAAAATATTATGTGACTATTGGTTAGAAGGCGCAAGAAAATAACCAAAATAGGAGTCTTACCTCAACCCTAGAATCCGCATGAGACACAACCTTTTCGTTTGACTTTGCAAGTGAAACACTGATATAAGCCGGCTTTTCTGCTGCATTGGCTGTAGAGCTATCCTTATCGGTTTTTGGTAAGCCTAAGGCCAAATTTGAAGCAATTCTAGGATTAGTTGGAATCTGCAGTTTGATTACCCTTCGATTATCTAACTGTGGAGAAGTTTGCACAGGCGGTGATTGATAACTCGGGGGCATCTGTTGACCTATAGCATACTGTGAGTTGGGCCCCTGGGGGCATGCAACTTTCTGTTGATCCTGAAAGTTATTGTACGAAGTTTTCTGTTCCAAAGGCTTAGGATAGTGTGATTGTACAGGACTAACTTGATGATTTTGAAAACTAGGAGTCCCATGTTTCCAATAACCATCATGTGAACCATTGATTGTTGCAGCCGGCTGAAGAGAAAAACACATTATAATGACAATTTAGTAACCAATCCAATTAGTCCATTAAAATACTAAACAAGGACATCAATTCAAATATACATGAGATGAGAGTAAACATTGTCGCCTTCTAATTTCAAAGATATGTCAAATCAATCTCGAAATTGTATAACTAATTGAGGGAAATTCCTTAAAAATCTTCAACAGAACTGAAGGAAAATAAGTCTGATCAACAAATGTTTATCACACTCAAGAACACATATGTCAGAAAATCACTGTCATGGACATTGCTACTTAGATGATAAGGTTTACATAACGTGCGTCATACATCTCATTCTCATATGGGTGGCTTACATTCATCTCCAAATGGTTGACATCACACTAAAAGAGGGATCCACAATCCAGATCCCTCCTTGTGGAAAACATAGTCATTGTAATCATATGACACACAAGAAAACACATGTGGATAACAAAACTACCAGCATCATGCATACCCTCACTTATTCAGCATACATATGCAACAACCATAGAATTAGCATTTATTTTATGTGAAATAATCATAATAATAATAGAACATTATGTGAAATAATAATAATAATAGAACATTCTACTACTGACACAATTAGCTCTTTCATACAGCATAAATTTACCATTATCTTCTACTCTATCATATACCACAAATATTCCGTACACCACCACTAGCTGACCATTCAGTGAAAAAGCACATTTATCACTTAAGCCACCTATAAATTCTTGCAGCCACCAAAAGTTTCTCCTCAATACCGGGATTTTTTTATCACAGTGCTTTATATCCAAATCTCTTACACCATTGTTTTTATTACAATAATCTTAACATGGTCCCATTATTTCCTTTCAAAAACATACATACATAAATGTAAATATATATATTTTGATATAAACACATAAGCTCCAAGTGAAATGATTAGAAAAGCGAGGGAAAAACAAAAAGAGAAAGTTTAATGAAGAAGTGATATTAACATTTTGAAGAGAAATAGGTCTTCACCCAATGTGCCCTATCCGAAAGAACGGGAAAGGCACAGAAATATAAGAATGCTAATGATACCCATATTAAGATAAAACAATCAAAGAAAAAGAAAAAGAAAAAGATAGAATCATACCATAGATACAAATTATGATCTATCGTCAATAGTGGTCATATACCCAAATTTTTATGTTTATTTCATCAGTTTACATTGCCCCAAAATATAAATATAATTATCACAATAAACAAATTCCTTTTGGCAGTGCACAAGGTCAAATTACTTCTACAGCTCATATGAAAGGTAGTTCAAACCTGCAATGAAGATGCCTGCAATGAAGATGTATGAGATGAACTGGACTCCTGCTGCCAAGACTGGCTGTAAATAGGAGCAGGCTGGCTGTGTGCAGCAGGATATCCAACTGTAACACCAGGAGGTTGACAGACCTGGTTAGATGTACTAGCAACAGATAAGTTTTCTGTTCCGGGAGCACAACTAACTTCTGTTTGACCATAATAATCTGCCCATTGTTTATACTGTTGTTGATACTGCAGTGAAGCTGCAGGTGCAGTACCAGAACTATAAGCGCCACCTGTGTCTGAAGTGTAGTTCGAATATTGATGAGAAGTATAATTTGTGTAGTTGCCTTCATTCCATGAGGTGGTCTGATTACTGTAACCGCTGCTTGGGTAACCTCCAGCTGTCTGATAATCACCAGGATTGTAGTAAGTGCCTGAATAACTTGCAGGCCCAACATAAGACCCTGAATTCTGAAACGAAGAAATAGGCTGATAAGGAGCACCTGAATTTTGATATGCTCCTACAGGCTGAGGATATGAATGGTTAGGCTGCTGCTGATAGCTGCTATAGTAACCTGGGTAAGCTGTGCTTCCATAACCATAAGGATCACTAGAATTGGGGTATGAAGTGTAACCACTGTAATCTTGTGTAACATTTGTTGTTCCTAAATTTGATGAACTTGTGAGGGATGTTGCATTGAGTCCATCTTGAAGACTTTTCACGTGCGATTCTGTGTGCTGTTCATGATGATAACTGGCATTCAAAAGATTTCCATTCTCTGTGGATTGATTATTCACCCCATGTGTGGCCCATGAAACTGTCCCTGATCCAGTTGTTGAGGGGAAATATGAGGATGCTTGGGATTGACTTGCATCAACAACATATCGATTCTGAAAAAAAAAAGGAATATATTAAACATATAAAAACATAAATTTCAACCAAAATATAATTTCAAATGGAAGAAATTTGGCCAATAGCAGATATCGTAAGAGTTTTAAAAGTACTTGACACACAAAGAAAAGAGACAACAAAATAACGAGCTTAGTAATCCATGTAGCCAGCATAAAACGGAAAATGGTTTCTGAACCATCCATTGAGACTGCTATCCGAGAAGGCTTCTGCCTAAACATAAATCCACACAGATTACAGCATATGCAACTGTCGCCCTTATGTAAACATTAGATTCTATCATCCCCACTAAAACCAAAGATTGTCTGAGATAAAAACCATGCATTTACAATCAGTTGATCATTACTATAACATCAGATTGCTTGGGTACAACAAAACTTTCCATACAATCAAAACTTCCAAACTCAACCCAACCACAAGTGCTGACAATAAATCCAAATCAATTCACTTCACCAAACTAAACAACTTTTCCTTCCAAATATACAGCAACAGAGCTTCAAACTTGCAAGACAAAAACAAAACCTCAAACCCAATTCATCACGTCCGCAAAAATGCATTAGAATCCAATTCTAATAAATTCATAATTCAATCAAACAAATTTTGAGCCTTCTAAACATCACTTACCTAAAAATCCACTTCATTATAGCCAATGCTAAATATCTACAACCCTTTAATTAAATTTAAACCCATAAAAATTACCTCGACCGTATTAGGGTCCACTGAAGATGCTATGTTCTGAGTGCTGTCTTGTTGATTCATCATCATCGCCACCTTAACCTCCTAATTATATAATCATGGGTTAAAAGTATAATCAGCAAAAAATTCAAGTTAATTAATTACTAAAACAAAATAACATAAAACCCTAATTAGAATAACCAGGAAGCTGAAAAATTTCTAACCTTCAAAAAAACAAAATACACGAATCGAAACGAAGGAGCAGGAGAAGCTCTGTTTGCAAGATCGGGTGCATAAAATAATAAAAAATTGGAATTAAAAAAAAAAAGAATTTGCTGGTATTATCACTGAAAGTTAATTAATTCAAAAAACCAAAAAGAAATAGTGAACGAAGAAAGAAGTAGAAGAGAGTCAAGAGAGTGCGAGATGAAGAGAAAAGAAACGGCCGATTTGAAAGAGAAAGTCGGAAATAAATATTAATTAAAATTAAATAAAAATAAAAATACAAACAAATAAAATTTTTGTATCGCTGTCGGACATAGGAGTCGTATGTTGTTGGGTTGTGTTTGGCTGCGTTGGCGGTAGACGAAGATAATTTTGGATCCGGGTAAACAGACCGGGTTTTGTTGCTGTTGTTAAAGAAACTAAAAAATGAGCCCCTGTTTTTTTTTTCAAAAGCACTTTATCTACTTTTGTGAAGGTTTTTTAGCATTAATTTGAAAATTCAGACCATTATCTCTCGGTACATAAAATTGCTAAAAAGAAAAAAAAAAAGAAAAATAAAAACTCATTAGTAATTGATACATTAATTACACAAGTGTTCCAATGAAAAATAAAAGTAAGTTACTAGATTAAAATTCATCAAATTATGAAGTCTAAAGAAAGTATAAAAGATATATTTGAGGGAAAAAATGATGCATTGACCTAAGTTACCATATTAGTGAAGCACTTAACCTAAAAAATTAAGTAAAGTAAGGACACATCGGGCACATAAAAAGCCACAATAATAATATCAAAAGAGTTTTAATTACGATTCTCATACCTCAAGTATTTACACTGCCAAATAGTTATCGATTAAAATTTAAGCATTTGAAGGTAGGACACAGTAGTCAT
Source organism: Murraya paniculata (assembly GCA_030449075.1). Taxonomy (NCBI): domain Eukaryota; kingdom Viridiplantae; phylum Streptophyta; class Magnoliopsida; order Sapindales; family Rutaceae; genus Murraya; species Murraya paniculata. The sequence continues at coordinate 2,133,686 of JAEVFN010000019.1, forward strand.
ATCTGTATTAGAGATAATTTTATTGATGACAAAAGGTTTTTAACTCTGTTTCATACAGTAGTAATGTTGGGATTTTTATTATTATTGATAGTGCTATTCATACCTCAAAACTAGCACACATCAACATGACACCATCAAATTATGTACTACCATAATCTACATAATCTCTCTATGATGATTTTGAATTTATAAATAAGAGTTGAATAATGGTGTGCTGACGTAATAGTATTTATACTATATAAGACCTTCTCATCTTATATAAGACGTAACAATAAAATTTATAAAGGTATTATGTGGACGTAGTAAGACCATCCATTCTAAATTTATCACTTAAGTAATAGAAAATCTTGTAGTTAAATTTAAATTTAATATGATGGGATCCACCATTATTTCACAAATAACAAATTTGAATTAATTAATTTAACAGCTGATCAACTAAGTTTTCCTCATTGATTTAACTATATATTGAGCTTCTAAAATTGATGTGAGAAAGTACAATAGTTACAACTATACTTTGATTCTTTTAATGGCTGCATATTAGGTCTCTATCATAAAAAATATCTAAACAAAATTGATGCGGTAGTTATTTTGACTCAAAACGAATTTGACACTATTCTACGGCTAAGAATTAATTAATTCAGCCTTTTATTCACTATGTAAGAAATGACCTATAGCTTCGCTCTGGGCTCTGTGTCACTATAATTGCTTCTAGCCGACCATAAAAACCCTAACAACTATAGTAAATTAAACTAACGATGCTATGTTGTGGATCCCTAAGTGGGTACTTCATTAATAACCCCATGCATGCATGCAGCTGAAGAACATCTCAAGTCTTAATAATTACCTGAGGGGCTACGCACAGAGGCAATTTTTCTCATGATTTCTTGCCATTTTAATTATTAGACAATTAAAAGATTAACATTTGGTACGCTTAAGCCGTCGATCATTTTTCACTTAATTAACACTCGGGAAAGCGTTAGGAAGAAGCTATATATCATCAGGGGAAAAAAAAAGGGCAAACCAAAGTACGAACAAACCGTATGGTGAGTAATTGAGCATGTATGCAGCAGAGTCTTGTGAGCAGTGTTGAAGTTATTGTATAACTAGTCAACCTCATGTGACAATATTGGTCATTATAAAGTGTTTATCATTGTCTGCATCTGTATTACCTAAAAATCTAGGTTTGGAAATCATCAGCTCTAATAAGCGGGTCGTATCGATGTTAGTTTAAATAAGTCACAACATTACAAATTGACAACTCTATATAAAATTGTGTTAAAACCTATATGTATTTGGTGAAATGATATTGCTGTTGTGCATGTGTTATGTAGGCTGCAAGATCACGCGTCTTGAGGACTGTCTAGATGGAAAACTTTTGCCGATTTCATCAACTGACGGAATGATTACAATGGAAGTCGCTGAGGAACGTGAAGTGCTTCAGGCTCTTGTAGATTGTCTCTACACAGGGAGCTTGCCTAGGGAGAAGCTGCAGAAACAGGTGGTTGGATTATTTGCTGCGGGAGACAATTATGAAATTGAGTACTTGGTTGAAGTTTGCTTGCACCATATGCTTGCGTCTTTGCAGTCATCAAATGCTGTCGATTTTCTGAGAATCGGATGTAATTATCAACTTGATGAATTGAGGGATGCTGCACTTAACTTCATTGTCAAAAACATGGAGGAGGTAGTTTTCTCTGATAAATATGAAGAATTTGTATCCGAGTTTCCGCATTTGTGTGTGCTGATTACAAGGGGATGTTTTATGGGTGCCAACAGAAGAGTCACACAAATGCATATCAAAAGGGCATGTTTTATGGATGCCAAAAGAAGACTTATGTGAGTTTAATAAATTGTGGTAGAATTGAGTGTCTGTATATTGTATAATGTTAATTCATTGACATGATGGATGAAATAAATTTTTTACTTTTGTTTTTGTCTTATTATTTACAGTTGCTTTTCTTCGGAGGTAGGATAGTTGTTTTATCCAGATCTTGATCTGTGATGGTTGGTTTTCCTCCTTTAGGCATGGGAGAGTTGTTCCATTCAGATCTTAATTTGTGATGGTCGGTGTGTGCTTTGGTTTCTTTTTGGTGAATAAGAATTCTCCTTTCAGATTTGTAGTCTGTGTATTCCAGGAAAGTTCGAGTGTAGATTAATCGTTGCAGTAGATTTGTTTCGGTACTGGGGGTGCCTCAATCGGAACGGGTGCTGTTTCTTGGCCGTGAGGAATGGTTCCTGTGATGGTGGAGACTATTTCAAAGGGAGGGATGCCTCCAATCAGGCCGAATCATTTACTTACACTTTGGACGTATGCATCTTTTCTCCTACAAGTTGTACTATTGTTTTTTGGGCTTGTAATGTGAAATATTATGAGGATGCAGTAAGAGTAGCATCACGTTTCAGGAGGCAGCAACAGCAAAATAAATGATCTTGCAATTATCAACTTTGAATCTCTTTGATGAATCCTTGCCAAGACTCCCCTACACATTAATTGTTGCTCACGTTCCTTCACTGTGCGCCGTATTAATGATTCAATTTCCTTTTCCAAATTTCCAATATTATAACGCTTCTAGGCAGCCAAAAATCTGCCCTTGCATTAACAGTGTAATTGCAAAAGTTGCAGGGTAACTTATTAATCTGGCTTATTATGCAGTGAAAGGGAAGCATGCATACGCAAAATTACAAGGGGATGCTTCTTAGTTGAATACAGTTTTTCAGGAGTTTGCTTGCTCTATACAGTGTATGACTTTGAGTAGTCGTGTATGTGTTAAGGCATTTGGAAACCTTTTTGTTGTCTTAATATCATACATAAGAAAAGTGAAACTTCACTTAGTTAGTCACTGTACTTATCTTAATCTGTTACTGTCAAATTCTTGTTTGATGGAATAGGGATATTATCTGTGAAGTCTGAAGAGAAGGGAGCTATCGTGCACGAAGTGCAATCTTTATGTGAAGGCATTATTGGGAAAGCCTGTATGATGTTATGCCCTGAAATACCAGATACATAATACATTGTGTTTATTGCTATCTTTTCAATAGCTACGCTATTTCTTGAGAAACCCTCTTGCACTTGCTACAGGAGTTAATTATGAAATCGAATGTTTTTGGGCTTGTAATCAAATGCTATTTAAAACGAAAAAAAAAGAGACAAATTTGTTGTGAAATATTATAGTGGCTGGCTATCCAACAAAATTAGTGTAATCTCGTCAATCACAGAGCGTCTGCACAAATAAATCACACATAAGCAAAATTTGTGAATTGTGCGTTTTTAGCTATACACACCGCTTGCATCACTCGCATCCTACAGATACAGCTTAATGATTTTGAAGAGCACACCGCTTGATATTTGGCTATAAATGTAGCCTAATGTGATGCAAATATTGGAATTCCCTTAGGCTTTAGTTAATTACCGTTCCCAGTACTTTCTGTATGTACCCAACAATATTACAACAAAATTCCTAAATCTTTACCACTCCTCATTACAGCTGCTTCTGTGAATGTGATCAGTTAATAATGAACAGAGTGTGTGATGATCAAAGTATCTTAAATAGTTAGCATGCTCATCAAAGTATCTTAAATCACAAATTTTTATTTGTCCTAAATTTCTAATGACTTTAATTTGTTTAACTACATCATCTTTGTCATGTACTCTTAATATTAATTTGCTCATTAGGTCTATAAATCTGATTATTGTAATGTTCGTATTGAAATTATCGAATTCTTCTTTTTTATTTATCTTCATCCGATCTCTCCATCCTAAGTATTTTTGTTTTTCCTAAGTCCTAAAATAGTTTCTAAGTATATTAATTTATAATTTGGGCCTACCATTACCGCTGATGCTTTCATTGAATGTCATTGATTAAATATTTATTTCCATTCTCCTGTCCATGTCTTTCGAATTCTAATATTAATTTGTCTTTGGCTTGTGGTAATGTTTTCCAATTTTCTAGTTTTGATTTGGCTTTAAAAACTCTTTCTGCTTCTGTGTATTTTCCTCTACCTTCTAGGACTCCTCATTTGTCTAAATAACTTTCTACATTAGATGGTTCAACTTAGGAATAACAAAATCTAGATCTGAATTCGGATGTAGGTGCATCCGAATGCGGATAATATCTGTCCGGAATGCGGGCAGATAACTTTCTACATTAAATGGTTCAATTTAGGATGACAAAATTTAGATCTGAATCCAGCTGTTAATGCATTCGGATGCGGATAATATCTGTCCGGAATGCGGGCAAATATCCCAAATATCTGATCCACAAAAATTAAATTTAACAATTAAAAATATAATTTAAAAATTCAACAATTTACTAAATTAAAACTGAATCCCAAAACCTATTAAACTTTACATTATATTAAAAATTAATGCATTTAATAAAAGTAATTAAACGAATCGGCAAAGAAAATTCATCAAAATAAAATTAAATTGAATGAACAAAGACAATTAAATTGAGCCAGTAAAATTTTGAAGTTTAAACATGTTACATCAGATTGAACTCATTAAACACAATCAAACAATCAACCAAAATACCGACCTAGAAAAAAAAAAGTCATGTAATTAATAATACCAGAAAAACTGAAACAAAAGAAAGATCCAATCAGGCGAGGCTTGAACGACAGCGGCGTGTTCAGGCGAGGCTTCGACGACGGCGAAGCATGCAGCGTGCTGCGACAACAGCCGACTCAAATCGAGGCTTCGACACGAGGCTTAGGCGAGGTTGTGAGGCATTAGGGATTAGTGGGTTGCGAGTACTAGCGAAGTATCATGAGCGTGTGTGTGAAAGCAATATTGACATTAGGGTTAGGGACTTAGGTTAGATTTGTTCTTAATTTAAGTTCATATATATTTTTAATTTAATTTTTAATTTAATGTAAAAATTAACCATATTCAGATATTTGGATTTGCATCTGGATCCCGATTCAGATATGTACGGATTCTAATTTTTCACATTCGGATCTGAATCTTCCGGATCCCTCAAATGCAGACTAGATCTAAATTTTATTGTCATCCTTAGTTCAACTATTGGCTCTTAGTTCAACTATTAGCTCTTATATTGGTCTCTAGGATTACCACTGTCTCCTATTTCTAGTTTCATGTCTTCTCTCCTACTAATATTTCATTTTCTTGTTCTAAATAATAAATTTCATTAATTTCTAAATCTTTAAACTCTAGATTTTTTATAAGTTCTTTGTTTACATCATTGTCTATCAATTCATCATTATTAAATAATTCTTCAACTATTTCTTCTTTTAAATATTTTTTAGGATTTCTGAATATTAATTTTATAATTTTATCTCTAAGTAAAGTTTTTTGCTTATCTATATTTAAATTTTATATTATTGCCATACTATACATATTTCTTCATCTTCTTCTAATTATGGATTGTTTCTTCTCGTTAAATTATTAAATCTTTGAGTAACTTAATTATCTCTATTTATGTATGTGTGACTAGCTTCTGGTATTTCTAGTATATTATCTTGTTCTAATAGTGTCTATTCTAATCCATTTATTCACTTGTGTTTAATTTCTTTGGTACAATCATTTCTGCATCTTGACTTTTAAAACAATCTACTATAATTGTACTTTTAAATCTGAATTTTTATGATATTTATTATATGATTTTCCTAGAAAAAAATGTATTAATTCTAAAAATGTATTAATTCTAAGATTCTATATTCTTTATTCATTTAAAAATGTATTAATTCATTTTATATTCATTTTAAATAGTGGAATATTAAACAGCAAACAAAAGTGTCCGCCCTTTACAAAATATATTGACAATAAAGCATATAGAAAGAATAATAAAATAAATGACCACTCTGCAATAGTTAATTAAAAACTCCAGAAAATTTAAACAAAGTTAAATTAATTTCACAGGTCAACTAAAGATATGCTAATAAATTTAGCACGTCTTCGGTTTCGAATATTAAAAAGAAAATGTGCAATTAATCAAATCATTCTTCTAGGGGCTTTCTTTTTGGTTCTAAATTGAACTGATTTCTTAATATTCATCCAATCGAAGAATACATTTGTCAAAAAAATTAACAACGTCGGGTCTTTTGACCTTAATTGACGGTGGAGATCGAAATGTTGCAGTTTGGTTTAGGGGTCTTTTGACATTTTTTTTTAAGTAAAAAGTATTAACTTATATTTAAAAGCATTAGTTTATAATTCCAAAAAATAGAAGTATTAGTTTATTGTATAATTATAAAGGATAGTGCTATTCACACTCTAAAATTCATTTTGAACACTTATATTTTTAATAATTTTATATTACTAAATTAACTTTAATGTAATTTACAATTAAAGACAATTTAATAAAATTTAATTAAATAAATTTGTATCCCTCATCATATTTTATCGACAATAAACCACGTTGACAATGAAAGATTGCATTAATGTTTATGTTGAATCTTTGTCTATAGTTATGCATTAAACTTTTTTTTGTTTATTTTTTTTTTTTTGATAATATAATTGCTAGGAAAACATTAATGGTGCATGTTGGTGGTAAAATATAGAGCAGAGATAGTGAGGGCATGACCGTGAAGAATATGATTCAGAACCATGATAAATGATAAAAAAAGAAGCTGAAAAGAGAGAATGAATGGGAAGACCTAGAAAAAATGAGATGATCTCATATGGGAACGTGATTCAAAATTATGACAAAGAATGAAAGAAAAGTTGAGAAAGAGAAATTGACAAGAGGAAGATTAAGATGGGAAGATCTCGGAAAGACGACGTTAATCACATGAGTCATCAGATAATAACGGAATATATCTCCAACGGTACACCAGCACCACTACATGACAGTACGGTCCCGCATAAGCGGCCTCCTATATATCCCTTTGCGAGCGCCTCTGCTTTTCTGCATCTTCCAGGCTTAGCAATCGTGCAACCATCATTTCTCTATCACCAAAAAGAGACAATCCATAATGCCTACAACGTTTCTCAAACTCAGCAAGGAAGAGGTTCATTAGCTCCTCCATAGCAGCCACCTCATGCATTGCCAATGCAAGTACCTTTGTTGGCATTACTCAGATCAATTGTACATTCAGAGTAAGTCTTCAAGTCTATCTCAGGTGCAATTCCACATATACAATGAAAAGGGTTCATCCCAGAGTTCCCAGATCGACGGAAAGTACCCTGCAATCCATTCACATGCCCATCTGAAAACAGAAACAATTCTGACCATACTTGCAACATACAAAATCAGAAACAAGAATTGATTACGGTTAGTGCAGGACCACACAGCTCTAGAAAGCATAGAAATCATCAGCATTGACAACTGGAACTTCAGTACAAGTAATATATGGTAACCAAGATTCAAGAATCCAGGAAATACAAGAGACCAGTCTACTCGGGAAACAGCCACTCACCAATTACATCACTGGAGTTCATAGACCTTCCATAAACTAAATCATGTGAGCAAAAGCCTCAAGTACAGAGAAAAAGTTGGATGAAAATCGCAAGCACCACCACTACTTATGGCAGAAGAAAACATGGAAGATTTAATATGCTGCACCCCAGCCACCAGACATCATGCAAATTCAACAGAAGAAACCATTCAAGAAATATATACAATCCACGCGTGAGCCTGCAAATTCTAACTGATTATGAAGATAGATCGTAAGAAAATTACTTTATGAAAGCTCCGTGCCATAACTGCATTATCTCTGCTCACATTCGGAAATGAGTATAAGCATACCTCAAAGGCAGAAATTGGAAGGTTCATGAACAACACTATAATAAGAATGTCAAGAAGCACAGAGAATACTGGGCAATTTGACTTTATTGATGGCTCACAAATTAGTTCAAAGTTTCAATAGTTCCTCCAGCATACCTGTTCTGCCAGCCAAGACTAGATGCAATATTGGAGTTAAGAAGGATATCCACTGAAGATTTACGGATGCTGAGTGTAGCCCTTAACATATGTAATGTGCCACCATAATTTATGACAAATACAGAACTTTCTCAAATGAAGGGAATTTCTGCCGTCTATTGTTGGTGCCATAACGGCAATATTTCATGCTTTTATTGTTGGTGGTCAGCTGCTAAGTTAAAAACCCTCAGTCTTAACGGCAATAATATAGTTCTGGTGTTGCAGTCTATTTTTCCAATTTTCTGAAATCATCTTTGAAACATGCAGGAAATTTCTGCTGTCTATAAGCTTATATTATTTGTTAACGAGAAAGTAGATGATGGGACCCTTTTAGAAACTTTATAATCAATCTAGCTAATGAATTCTCCTTCAACATCTTCCTAAAAGTGTGTGTAATGCAATAGACCAGGGTGTTTGTCCCTTCTATATGAAATTTGCTGAACATAAGGTTAATAACTATTTAGACTAAAAGTTATAAATCTGATTGATGGACTATAAATTCTGTCCCCTCTATCAAGCTTATTTAATACCTTGTTTTTGGATAGTCAAAAGAAAGTTAACATAGTTGTCTATCTGTGAAGTCGGAAGAGAAGAACACTATCGTACATGAAGTGCCATCTTTATGTGAAGGTATCATTGAGAAAACCTGTATAATCTTATGCTCTGAAATATCAGATGCATTGTATTTCTTGCTATCTTTTCAATAGTTTACTCTATTTCTTGAGAAATCTCCTCCATGCTTGGTTACACATTGACGGAGATGGGAGTTACCCTCCATAGTGAAGTGAAGAAGCAAAGCAAATGAGGCATCGCCAAAGGAAAACAATGTGTGTAATCTCTTATGATATTTTGTTTGTGAAATGCCAGGACATTGGCAACCTTCCTGGCCGTAAGTTCGGGCCACATGCAAGCAGTTGCCGTGGCAGATTTCGCCCTGTTAGATTATATATATTTTGTTCCCTTGTAAGGCTGAGCGAGTGGTTTGGTTTTCAATTTGTATCAACAACACCCACAGGATTAGACGAAAAGTAGGAAATAAGCGACTGCATTGTCTCGATTGTTCCTGTGTCGGGTTATAGAGGAAATATTGTTTTAAGTTTCTGACTCTTACTAGAATAGATTTGTAGATTTGGGTCTCTATACATTCAGCCTGTTATTAAAATTTGACAAATTATGCAATGAAATTTACTCATAAATTCTCTTTCATTTTGCTTGGTATTACATGAGCATTGATAGCTGTAAACTGAGATGTTTCCAAATGATCCATGCACAAGTTGCACAAGTTGTAGAAGGACGTATATTTAGTCCACATAAAGCTACGAGTCCCAGCACCTAAAATGATAGATTGGCATGCAAAAAATGGTAATGATCTGCATGATGACTCAATTGTGCTGGCATTTTCCGTGACATGAGCATGGAAGGAGTTTAAGGAAAAGCAATCAAAATTTCAGTGAAAGAATCATAAGAAATTCCAGTTATTGTTGTCGAAACCACACACAATCAAATTGCTCCACGGTTACAGTTCTTTCACTAAAGAGGGAGGAGCGCAAGTTTGGATTGGCCTTGTTCCAGGCTAACTCGAACTGGCCTTGATTCTTACTGCTGTAGTTTATTAGATGATAATCGGTTTAACACAATTTTCACTTCAAAGAAGTTCAAACCATCCTGATTCCTGAGATCTGATCCTCTACTGCTCCACTGTTCACCAAATTCCTCTCAATGGCAAAATCAAATGATTTCAAAAAACCAGCTTTGATTTAAACTACCAACCATTATCATTAGCCACCACGGACCAGCTTTGTTTTTACTATGCTCAAAGATTATCTCAGGAAAGTAACAAAAACATCTCATACAAGATCAATCAACAACTGTAACAGTAATAGACTTATTGATCCTCATCAAGTTCATAGCGCCTCTCGACTTTCTGCAGGTTCCATGCTTAGCAATCGTGCAACCATCATTTCTCTACCACCAAAAAGAGACTATCCATTATGTCTACAATGTCTCTCAAGCCCAGCAAGAGGAAGGTTCATTACCTCCTCCATAGCAGCCACTTTATGCATTGCCAATGCAGTACCTTCATTCACCTTACTCAGATCACTGGCACATTCAGAATTAGTCTTCTTGTCTATCTCAGGTGCATCTCCACATATAAAATGAAAAGGGGTCACCCAGAGTTCCCGGTAATCCATTCACAAACGCATCTGAAAACAGAAACCATTCTGATCATACTTGCAACGTACAAAATCAGGACATGACTTGATTATCGGTTAGTGCAAGACCATACAGCTCTAGAAAGCATAGAAGTCATCAGCATTGACAACTGGAACTTCGGTACAAGTAATATATGGCAACCATGAGTCAAGAATCCAGGAAATATAAGAGAAAGCCTACTCAGGAAATAACCACTCACCAATTACATCTTCGGAGTTCATAGACCTTCCACAAACTAAATCATATGACCAAAAGCCTCAAATACAGCGAAAAAGTAGGATGAAAATGCTTAAGCACCACCACTTATGGCAAAAGAAAAACATGGAAGACTTGATATGCTGCACCTTAGCCACCAGACATCGTGCAAATTCAACAGAGACACCAGTTAAGAAATATGTACAATCCACATGTAAGCCAGCAAGTTCTAACTGATTATGGAGATAGATCATAAGAAAATTACTTTATGAAATCTCCGTAACATAACCGTATTCTCTCTCCTCACATTCGGAAATGAGTATAAGCATACCTCAAAAGCAGAAATTGGAAGGTTCATGAACAACACGATAATAAGAATGTCAAGAAGCACAGCGAATACTAGGCAATTTGACTTTATTGATGGCTCACAAATTAGTTCAAAGTTTCAATAATTCCTCCAGCATACATATTCTGTCAGCCAAGACAAGATGCAATATTGGAGTTAAGAAGGATATCCACTGAAGATTTACAGATGCTGACTGCAGCAAATGACCCTTAACATATATAATGTGCCACCATAATTTATGGCAAGTACAGAACTTCCTCAAATGGGACTTAAAGAACTGCAGTTGAAATCCAATATTGTAGAATAAGTATCAGAGCTCAGTTTCAAGAAATCATTAGCCACCATGGGACTAGAAGAAACAAACTATATATACATGACATAACTCACTGCAGTCATCCAGTCCTGGACCAATGCAAGTAGATGTATTTGATTGCTCTCACAATTTATCTGAGATGAAAAATGAACAGCATCTTGTCTTCAGGTTTGGGGGGAAAAAGGAACAGCATCTTGTCTTCAGGTTTGGGGGAATACAATATCCTGATAGGGCTGGATATTACCATAATTTATTGTCTCCTAGTATGTATCCAGCATCCTTGTTCATAGCATTTGCCACTTCAAAATCTTTTCCTCTTTATCCTTGAGATGTCATCAAACCCTTCATCACGCCATACATGCCCAGGATGCCTAAAATTCCGTTCCTGCTCTTCAATGTTTCTGGTTCGCCTAGATGCATTCCCAGGCGGATTCTTAATCCGTCTATCAAATTCTCTTTCCCTCAGATTACCTCTATTGTGAAAGTCTGAATCATCCTCTGGATGGAACCTAAAAGGCCTAGGGCCATTTTCTGCATTTAAATGAAAATTCTCGCCCTCAGTACCATTAAAAGGAGGCCTAAAAGGACGGACAGGTCCCCGTCTCTCACTTAATCTTCTTCTCTCCTCATTAGTTCCATCAGCACCAAGCTCCTGATATCGGCCAGAATGCATGGGCCTACCAAAAAAATCATCATTAGCTGTCCTTTCACGAGGATCTAACATGTCAAGTCTCCTAGTGTTTCTGAGTAATACCCTGCCAGATGGACTCCGATCAGGAATGACAGACCTTGGATGACCAAGATCTCGACCAGAATCCATATCCCTCAACTCATTAGATTGTCTAGACATATACGGAGAACCATGCCTTCTAACTACCATTTCTGCAGGGAAACAAGAATGATCAGGAGGCCTCATCCTGTCCATCCTAAACATTGGAGGAGATCTTCGGTTGGGAAACTCAGAATGTCCACCAAAACCATCCGGGGACCTTCTCCTAGGAGACCATGTACCAGGGGCGTGAGTTCTAGAAGCAACTGGAGATTTTGAACGAATTCTAGGAAGGCCCCTTCTTTGTACGGATAAGAAATTCCTGTTACTTCGGACAAACTGACTATCTATTCCCTCAAATGAAGCTTGAGGGTGTGTATATATGGGATTTGAGTTTTCATTGGGTAAACCCCTCATGAACTCCTCACCATGCCTCAGTCCAACCAATTCAGAACTACCTTCACCAATGCATCTACTTGGGCTAATATTTCTTGGAATTCTGTGAACCATATCCATCTCAATGCCACGTACAGGAGGCCCCCCTCTCGCTCCTGGGGATCGCCTCCTTGAGGGTAGAGGACGAAAAACTGGCACCCCATCATTCAAAGGCTTCCTCCCTCCCCTACAAGGACCTGCAAAAGCACCACTCAGCCCACCATTATAGCTATTAAATTCAATATCAGTCTTCGATGCGTATTTGTGCCTGGGAACACAAAACTCTGCCGGACCACTATAAAATTCAGGAGCAAAGTCTCGTTCAGAATCCCAATTACCATGTAGAGTGTCTATCCTACTGGAAATTCTCCCTCTGCCACGCATAAAATTAAATCTAGAGTTTCTAGATGATTGATCTTGATGCCTATCTCTTGCGAATTTACGGGAATCACCAGTGTAAATTTCATCTCTGCAAAATGGAGTCCAAAACAAGAATCAGACAATAACTCATCGCTCAACGTGAAAAAGGAACAACAAAAACAAGGGGGAAACATAAAATAATAATAATAATCACCTCCCTCTGGGACATAATTTATCTTCCTCAGGTGCCACATCAGGTACCCTCGCAGCCCTAGTTGGCAAAGATCTGGCTGAAATAGTCCTTGTTTCACCAGGGGAGGACGAAATTGAAGCTCGCAAGTTTATTATCCGGCTCTTTTGACCTCCACTGTTGGCATCCTTAGTTGCATCATCAACAGTCAAAGATGTTTCCACCTTGGGCAAAGCTGAAATCTTCTTATCAATTATATCAGTGTTTTTAATATCCTCATCTGATCCTTGAACAACGGTCGCCAAATTTCCTTGGCTCGAACCTGGGGCATGATCAGTTGACTGTTCAGTCTCCTCACTCTTTGGGCAATTTGCAACTCCATTGGATGCCATCTCAACTGCCTGTGATTCTTGCAAAACATGATCTTTATCATCTGCACCCTCATTTGTCTTCTTCTCATCATGAGCTGTTTCAGAAAATTTGTTTACAATATTGTAATTTGCTTCACTGGGCTCTTCTGTCTTACTGTCTTTATTCTCAACATAAGATGATGTGGGATGATCATCACTTGGAAGTCCCACATAACACATTTCTTCTTTATGAGAATCATCACTATTAAAGGGCCCTACTTCTCCTTTTTCACATATGGGTTCCTCCATGGTAGTATCAGCCAGTGGTTCTCGAACTTCACCATCTTCAAAGTCTTCCTCTCTGATCCCATCTTGCTCTGTATCCGTAGCTGTTCCTAAATCATGATTGCCGTCAGACTCATAATCAGAACCATAAGAATCTTCTTCTAGCATATCACCTGACAGATTAATTTTTTCATCATCACTTGCTGAAGCCTCACCATTTCCCATTGAATCGGGGGGAGCGGCAGCAACATTCATATCTTTCAATCTGCATTGTCCAGGATCATCGACAATTTTGTCTTCAGCTATTGTAGAATCTACAATTCCAGAAACATTTGCTTCATTAATATCACGACCCACAGATGCAGGCATTGTATCTGTAGCACGCAACTTAGCACTTTCAGCTTTATCCTGAGCCACCTCCTCACTACTCTGAGATCTTTCATTGCTTGAAGGATGAACAAAACTGATTGATAGATCACCACTGCTTATAGACAAGTCAGCAGGGCTAGTAGTTTTTTCTATAATATTCTGACCATTTAGCATCATTTCACCCAAATGGTTTGATGTCCCCTCTATTTTCTTGAGTGTTTCCTGCATACCCTCATGAACAGGTTCAGGTTTTATGGACCTCGGATCAACTAATTTCACGGAGCTAGTTGAAGGCTTCAAGGCTTCTGGATTGCATCTCTCAATTAATTCGGATTTCACTGATCTAAAATCTAGTTCCTTAGGAATAGCTGTAGCACCCTTAAAATCATGTTTGGTGCTCTCATCTTGAGGTTCTGATTTGACTGTCCTATTGTTAACCTTGCTCAAATTGCCACTCACCACAAATGCTTGGCGCAAGCTCAAGTTAGAAATATTGCCACCCGAATTCAACAGAGCTGATGAACTGGAAGGCTTTCCATTAAGGTTTGATAGAAGAGATGGTGGACTGAGCCCTAAATGAAGACTATCCTCAGAATTGCAATGGTAGCTAGATAGATCAGGCAGTGTGGCAGCATTGGATCTGCTCGCACTCTCTTCAAGGATTTGCTTTCCTGAATCAATGCTATCGCCAATCATCCCAACGGAGGAAATCAAAGGCTTTATATCACGTGTGCCAGTAATTGAATTAAACCCGCCAGCAACTTTTTGACCTGAAACTCGATCAACCATAAAACCATCCCATGCATCCATGGTCGTATTCAAGTCCCAGTTAGATCTGTTGGTACACATATTAGCACCACCAGTGTTCAACTCAAAAGCATTTCTTTTCCACTGATTACTATTTTCACCCCTGCTCGAAGACAAATTCAACAAAGCTGGCTCTCCCTTCTCTTTATTCTGACAACTGCCTTCACCATTTTGACCTACCATACTTGAAAATAGATGTTCATTTATACCTAATGACAACTCAGTAATTCCAGAAGTTTTTGATAGTTTTGAATCACTATCTCTCTCCACCTTTCGTTCACTAGATACATACTCCCTTATGTCAAGTGCAGGAGTTCCACTAGGTGATAATTTCAAGTCAGTTTTTGCAATTTTCTGGGCAGCCACAAGCTTCTCATTGCTGTCAATATCAGCCCTAGAAGCAGGACGCACTATAGTAGGGCTTGGTTCTTCAACTTTGATTCTGACACTGCTAGCAATGCTCTCAACCATTTTAACGTTGGTTCCATCAGTATTACCTTTGAATTTTTCATGTAGAGAATCCTTTTTGGCATCAGATAAAGCAGGTGAACTTTCTGGAATAATAGCATTTGATAAAACTGACCCCTGAGATTGGCTGGAATCTTCTTTTTGCACTGACTCATTTCCCAATGGTATTGAAGATTGTTCTTCAGGGGTGGGAGAAGGAGGTCTGATTATTGGGAATCTTCTTTTCTTGATAGGAACACCTGCAGCGTAATTACTAGACATTCTAGCAACTGGTTTCAACCCAATCTACTGATAGAAAATTAATTATCAGTAAACCTATTTAGTTCTGTAATCCACTCAGCACTAATTTCTACAGAAGAAGAAACACCTCTTCATTTCCAGAAACTGGCATACTTCAAAACATGCTATGGGTATAACCGTCTTGCTTTTATATCAAAAATCAAGTCCTGGAACACAAATTAAAAGCCAACTTTCAAATCCCATCCATTTTTTTTTTAAAAGGAAATAAACACAATAATTGAACAAGTACTGTTTGCAACTTAAGATTAGGCAGTTTCAAACAGTTCCCTAGTAACCAAACTCAAGCATGTAATAACAGTTAGTATGCACCTGTGCACAAAAGGAATAAAGCCTTTTTTTTTTCCATAAATTGCTTGAACAAACCACTCAAATTCAAAAAGGAATATAAGCCCACTTACTGAAAAGAGTTAAGACAACAAGATTAAGGCAAAAGTGGCATCACTAACAACATTGACAGTTCATATTCAGTAAATAATACCGAATGGTCCAATTGAATAAGATGTGATCGTAATTTATCCAAGACAGCGGTCAATCCCCTTCAAGTGTCTATCATTAAATGCTAATTAACTTTAAACTACCACTAGTCAACGCTATTGCATATAAAAACAAAGTGGTTAATCATAAAACTTGAACAAAAATCCAGATTAGAACCCAAGACAATCACTTAAAATTTGAAAAGAAAACAAAGATCCACCACAAGCTATAAAAATTTGAAGTGAAATTCCACAGCCAATTGAACTAAAATACATATTGAATTTTTTTTCCCCGGGAAACTGGAATCAATCAGATTAAATGAAATGAAATTGAATAAAAAAACCAGAAACAAAATGTAAAAAATTAAACATTTCGAGGAAACTACTAAAAGAAAATCAAAATGAACACGCAACTTTGACCAAACAAAAACTTACCAAAATCGATGAGTAATAATACTCCAAAATGATCGGTGAATAAAAAGACTGTTCAGATAAAATTTGAATCGGAAAATTACCTGAGAGCGAGTTATAAGAGAAAATTGGGCAAAATTAGGAAATTTTGCGCTAGGTTGAAGGAAATTACTTAGAATGAATGAGTGAGAGAGAGAGAGAATCTAATTAGCGTATAAGGTTTGAATCACTTTAGGGTTAGGACTCTGCAAATGGGCACTCAATTAATGGACTCGGTAGTGTTATTTTATAGAGCAAATTGATTTTGGTGGGGCTATTTGATTGACTTTTTGGTCTGTGTTTGTGTTGTGTTGTGTGCGTTTCGGTGGAGTCTTTTCTTTTATCGTGTTTTACCCACCAAACAATCAACTAGTTTCTCGACACGTGTGAACCCTGGTCCCATGCCTGGAATCTTTCATGTGACGTGGGTCCCACCAGTTGTCACTTTGCTTTTTAGCGGAAACGAAAGAGGTTACGTAGTTGCCTTGCCTTGCCTTCCTTCCTTCCTTCCTTCCTTCCTTTGGTTCGGTTCGTTTCGTTTCGCAGACAGCAAAAGGCAAAACTAAAAACGCACGCATGATTGGATTTACTTTTTGGATTTCGTTAAGATCCTTAAATTTTTTATTTATTAAACTTGAGATGGATTATTTGGAAAACTAGAAGCTAAAGTCCCTGGTTAATCGTTATTGGGTTATTTCTTTTAGGAGTTGAATTATTAGCACCCATCGAACAACCTTTTCATTTTCAAACCACTAATTAAAATTATACTTCATTTAATTTCAAGAGTACCTTCATCTCCACAAACTCTGTTTTCTGTTTAAATAAAATCTTTTAATTTCCAATAATTTTCTCACACTTAAGATTCCTTTTCCCACAAGACACTTGGTACAAGCTAAATATTTGTCCGTTGTGGAATTATAAGACAGTTAAGGCCTTAAGGGGTGCCAATAGTCTAATTCTTCTTCTTTTAGAATTAATTGCCCTGTGAGGCAATGATATCGTGGGCTTAATCTATGGCCTCATAGTGGGTTTGGGTTTCTCATCGTATTTGTGATGAGGCTCAAGCCCGTCATCTCACTGTTTTGCTTTTTGTTTTTTCTATTTTTAATTTTTTTTTGTCTTATTACAAGTTTGAAATTCTAGTGCGAAGTCCTAAACCACGATGCATCAGTCAATTAATTGTTCTCTGCAAATGCTAGCAGGCGCTAGAATCACAAGCCTATGGTGCTTACGACATCGACGCCCCCACCGCGCCAAAGCCAAACTCACTTTCACATCCTTATCTGAATCCAAGGTTAGCTGAAATCACAAAACTATCTTACTTCCTTTCTGTTTGATTGCCGAGAAAATGCAAGAAAAGAAAATAGAATTTAAATCCTCGCGCTACATATTGTTTTGTTAGCGTTAAGTTACATTCACCTATGCATGGGCTTGTTTTTTTCGTTTTCACTTGAAAAACCTTAACGGCGTTAACACATAAACACATGGCAACAACGTACCTACATAAATGCGAACTCTGTTAAATTTTGATTTAGGATTCAAGCTCGCGTTAGCTAAATTGTATCTCCTGTTAAGTTTTTTATTTAGCTCGAAATTATTTTAGGATAAGTGTAATTGAAGTAGTTTTTCAATTATTTTTTTCATTGTTTCTGTAAAAGAAAAGGAAACAGCATAAACATAGAATATACACGTACGAGTTAACTTCCGTTGATGAGGAATGGGGTGATGCTTGTTGACCGTTGGATGATCTCACTTTAGCTAAGTTGTTGTGTTTTGTTTATTTATTAATTTATGAGATTTTTGTCAGGTATTGCATTCTATAGATGACGAATATGATGGTGATTTTTTGCCATGGCTGGAGAGAAAAGCTGGGGTTGAGATTTCATCGGTGCTTTCAATTGGGAAATCTGTATGCGGCAGGTTGTTATGCACTTCTTTGTTGCAAATACTCATAAGTCAGTAATTACGCCTGCTTATAACTTCTATTTAAATTGGAAAATGGTAGCATAGTTCCGAAGATCCGAATGTCTGTTCATTATTTAGTTTTAGTTGAGGTGCTTTCACTGTTTAATGGAAGTTAAAGAAGTTCTCAAACACCATTTTTGTGGCTAGTGGGCAGATCACCTTTTTAAACACTTCAAATGTTCAATAACCTAAGTGCCGGATGGGTTGTGCTATTTTATTCCCAGAATAGTTTGTTTACAATTGAACAGGAGAAATTTAAAGAAGCTTTGGGTCTGATTGTTTCATGATAGTGACAATGAATGTGTGTTTGTTCTTCCTGCTTTTTCGCTCTCTCGTCATCTCATGGGCATATGCCATATGCTAAGTCATTTTCCCTTTGTTCTTTTTCTAGCTTTTATCATGTATTATTATTAATGTTTAAATCTGAATGTAGATCATTATTTGCTTCTGAGAAGCTTCGAACTGGAGACTGTATATTGAAAGTTCCTTATGCTGCGGTATGTTCTCTTGCTAAACTTATCCCAAACTAGTGATTGATGTGCTTAATCTACTTTCTAAAGTGTATTTCACAGAAGTGAGCATGTTAAACTGTTATTTTTATATTTCTTACTTGATTTCAGCAATTAGCTCCAGATAATCTCCATCCGAAAATCAAATCTTTGTTAGGTGATGAAATCAGCAATGTTGCTAAGCTTGCTATTGTCATTTTATTTGAGCAGAAAATGGGTAAGGTAATATTATTTATTTTGATTTGAAATTTTTTATGGAAAGCTATTGATGAATAATTTTGCAATTTTCATTATTTTGCGCATCTGCTTGAGGTTAGGATATAGTTTGCTTTGTATAGCTATTTTCAGCTCATACAGTGAAATGCCAGGAAATCTGAAACTGAATGACTTATTTACTTTTCTTATGAGGCAGGATTCAGAATGGGCTCCTTACATTAGCAGACTTCCTCAGCTTGGGGAAATGCATAACACAGTAATTTCTTTTCTTATAAATTTATGAATGTTTCTTTCCTTTAATATTGATAAGCCACTAACATTTTGACTACTGAAGTACTTCCTCTTATATGTCTAATGTTGTTTGAAAATGTCAAGTTTGAAAGAGTATGGTTGTTTGGAATAGTTAATGCTGCTTAATTTCTGATTTACACATATAAAACTGTTTATCTTGTAAAGGCTACTGGACTAAACAATTTGTTCTAACCATCATCTTTCTTCTTTTCTGTCAGAAAATCAAACTTTTATGCATTTTACAAAAAGATTTTCATAAAATTACCCCTTCGTGTATCTGATATATGGTTTTAAGTACTGAAGAAAGTAATTCGCAAGATAAGTTAAACATTCACTACCAAATCTTTGCAGATATTTTGGAGCAAAGATGAGTTAGATATGATTCGTCCAAGCTTATTATTTCAAGAAACAGTTAGAAAAATAGATCAAATTGAAATGGAATTTCTGGTAACTAAACCAGTAAGTACATATGTTCTCCACTGGATTAATTATAATTCATATGTATAGTAGTTTGATTGATATTATAGTTTTAATTGCTTTATTGCCTTGCAATTACGATAAGGTATCTTTACAATTTCAGGCTCTTGAATGCTTCCCTGAAGTTTTTGATCATATCAAACTGGAGGATTTCATGCGTGCATATGCTTTAGGTTAGCAATTCTATTTGAATCATAATCTGTTGTCATCTTCTTGAGTTATTATCAATTTCCTATTTGGACAAAAGAGGCTACCTTCCTGAATCTTTTTGGAGGCTATTTTCTTCTTCTTCTATGTCATAATTTTACCATGAATCTACTCTGTTATAAAAATGAAAAATGTATTGACATATCGATCTGGCTTTGTCTCATATGATAATTTTGATGTGTTTATGCATTCAGTTTGCTACTGATGTTATCAACCTCTATAATATTGATAGAATTTAAATGCATCTTGGTTCACTTTTTTCTTTTCATACATAAGTCATTGTTGTGAGATTTGATGCTGTTGTGAAACCCTTGCCAACAATTTGGATCTGAAATCCTCCACCCTTTTGTAAATAACTATTAACTCAAGAAGTTTGATAGCATTATATGTTATAACATTGTAGATTCTTGCTGCTTGAAAATCGTATATTTTTTCAGATTCTAGCTTTGTGGAATAATATGTTCATGGTGCAAATGATATGCAAAAGTTTTTGGAATTGACTTTTCATTTAATTTTAATTTATTTTATAACTTATTGTGTTGGAAGTTCTATTTGCTTTTGTCTTTATTTTCCTATATTTCTGTTTTGTAATCTTGGAACTCCTGAATTAAGAATAAACTCTTGAATTTAAAATATAATAAGTTATCTTGACTAGTTCGGTGTGAATTTACCAGTTGAGTCTCGAGCATGGAGAAGCACAAAGGGGGAATCACTGGTATCATATTAAAAAAATGCCATCTTGATAGAATTTTCGATGTTCACTTCATTTGTATTTTTTTTTTCCTTATCATGCTTAATTCTTTGAATTATTAAATTATTCTATAGATTCCATTTGCAGATTTTTTGAATCACAATGGGCTTTCAGAAGCAATTGTGTTGCATGATGAGAATAAACAATTGTCAGAAGTATATTCTCTCTTTTTCTCTTAGTTTTTCTGCTCTGTAATGAAGGAAACAAATAGTAGAATAAAACTCTGTTCTATATGGTCTCTAATGGTTGATAAATTGTTCTTTATTTTTAAAATCAATAGGAAAACTTAATTTAAACTTAAGATAGCATAGGTCTGGACAACACGCTTGTTCTCATTAACCATTACTCTTGTTTCGGCTCCTAATAAAGTAGAAAGTCTTTATTGTTGGAGCTAAAATTTGGTAGGCTTGACGGAAATATCTATTTTTAATATTAATTCTTTGAATTTGTCAGTGCAGGTTATTGCTGATCGAGATTATGGTCCTAAAGAAGAGGTCATATGCCAGCTTTGATGATTCTTTTCCTATTAAAATGATTTTATGATTACTGTCCAGAGCTTTGCTTCTGTTTCTTCTGCTTATATATGTGTATTAGATGCGTATGCTCAGTCCCACCACCCCCCCCCGGCCGCTGCCTTCAGTGTTGCCTGCATATAGTTATAAACATTTACGTGGTCATCTGGTTAATACAACAGCCTAAAAATTGTTTCTTTACGTTGATTAATAACTTTGATGTTTTGTGGCTTGTCAATGGCTCTTCGTTCATCTTAAAGGTCGGCATCTTCATATCTAATCATTGTATACAGAGAGAAATTGCTCGTTAAAAATATTTATATTTGTTATTGATTCAAGAATACACATACATACATACATACATACATCCATACATACGTATGTACGTAGTGCCTACATCGATCTTGGGAAACAGCACACCTACATACACTTTTCATTCATGTTTCAGTATAGCAAAAGTATCCATTAAAATGTATAATAAAGTGATACTCTGGGGTTTAAACCATTAATCCATGTCATAATTGTGAAGTATACTTGGTACACTTGTCCAGGTGTGGATAACATATGGAAAATTCCCAAATTCTACCTTGCTATTGGATTTCGGTTTTTCCCTTCCATACAACAGCCACGATGAGGTTAGTTTTGAGTTTCAGTTTTGCAATGGTTCTTGTTTGCAAAAGGGGTGGTTATCATACAAACCAGATGTTTTTGCTTGCAAGCTATACTTATCTGCCAATATTATCTGGTACCCCTTTGTTTTATTAAGAGCAAGTGGTTCTTCAGCCCTTGTGCTGATTGCTTTTATTGCATCTTTTAGTTTCTCTTCGCATTTGCTATGCATTACTGTGTATGTATGGGATGTACAGCTGTGTCTAAAGGCTTGTTTTATGCGTGTTACTCTGGGTGTAAGCATTATGAAAGGATGTTGGCAACTGCCAGGTTCAGGTCCAGATAAAAGTACCTGATCACGATCCTCTACTTGAAGTGAAGTTCGAACTTTTGCAAAGATATTGCCTGTCAAGCGTTAGAGATGTCAATGGCTTCAAGTCTTCCAATGATTCTTTCACAATCAAGTTGGTAGCTAGTACTTTGTTCTGTATAAGTCTATTTGGCATCCAAATTACATACTAACGAAACTAAGCAACATAGAAATATAGTACAGCTTTAGTTCAGGGAAAAAAGGGGGTTAAGAAAAAGGAAGACTTTTGGATTTACCATGTCTGAAATGCCCATGAGGTGTGCTGCTGTGTACTACTGAATATTTTCATTAGACTGTTGCTAAAAATTTTCCAAAAGACTTTAATTTGGGAAAAGTCATATCAAATAACATCTTGGGAACCATCAACATTGACACATTGTGAATGGGGCCACTGGATATCATTTAGAATCCTGCTTAGGATTTTCCTTTGATGATTGGACGTACATGATGGTCTTAAATTAGTTTAATTCTGCATTTAATGAGGTCTTTCAAAAGGCTTATAACTTTATCCTTCTGCAAGATCCTCTTATAACTACTTTTTCCTTTTTCTTTTTCTTTTTTTCCCAATTGAGTTAAACTAGTAAATTTATAAACCTATATTATTAATGCCCAAGTCATTCCAAGTTTTCTAAATTTCTTATATCTTCATCAATGCCCTAGTGGGACGTGCCTTGTCTAACCATGTCCTTACTATAACTTGTCTTCTCTGATAGTCTGATGACTTCATTATTCAATAGGGAAGTCAGATCTCCTAGAGGTAGAGGGAAGGGTCTTCCACAATCACTACGTGCGTTGGCTCGTGTTTTATGTTGCACTTCCCCTCAAGGTTGCTTGAATCTTAGTACTTTTGTTGTATGTCGTTTAATATGTTTCAGAACTAGAACTGATATTTCTCTTTGGCCATGTGACTCTCCACTTATTGTATCTTGGTCGTAAAATATTCAGAACTGTGTGATTTGGCCACGGAAGCTGCACAAAATGATGGCCGCTTGGCCCGGCGTCCTTTCCGAAACAGCCGCCAAGAGATCCTAGCACATCAGCTCTTGTTATCCCATATCATTCAATTAACCAAGGAATATAATGCTTCTATCAAGGTAGATACTGCACAAATTTTAGATACTGCACAAATTTTAACTCATTGATTAGTTGAGGCTATTTTTTTCTAATTTGGGTAAACAATCTGGAGCATTAAACTTTATTGTCTTACCACAAAGTTTACTATGAACTAAACTGAGATAATTAGCTACTCATTCTCCTGGAATTTTCAACATATGAATTAACACAGGCATGCAATATGATTGTACAACTCTTCTTAGATTTTTTTAAAAGTGACATACTAGTTTCTAAAAATGGCTAGATGTGTTAAATGAGTTTATCATGATTAGTAATTGTGATATATGAAGAGGTACAAGATGGACATATTAAATCAGTGAATATTTGTGATTCTCATTATTACAACCTATCTGATTAATAGTAATTATATTCATTTGTGTGGCGAAGTTGGAGAGAGTATATTAACAAAATTATGGTAGGATCTCTCTGGCTCCAGATAAATTAAAAAAGCAAAGGGAATGAAGTTTTGCCTATATCTTCGTTAAAACATTGCTTCATTTCTTTGACATGTTCACTGTGTTCATGTCGCACAGCTGTTGGAGCCTCTTACTTCTCCTTCAATTTGTAAAAGATCTGCTTTTCGGAAGCAAATGGCTCGAGATCTCCTTATTGGTGAGCTCCGGATCCTCAAATCTGCTTCTGCATGGCTGGAGAATTACTGTGCAACCTTTGCATCAGCAGTCTTAGACTGCTGATGATAAACTGATTACATATCCACAGGAGCAAAGGCGAAAAGACGAGCGTTGTATTTGCATATATATCCAATCAGATACTGATAGGCAGGAATCTGCTTAAAACTGCAAGCGGCAAGTCAACAAGTGCCCACTCTAGTGATGGTTGGCAAATGCAGAACTGCGGAAGTGACAGTCTTATCTTTGCTCTGCTGGTTCTGTATTCTTGAGTGGGTTCATCTATTTTGTTGAGGAAACAAATGGCCCCTATTCAATTTTATGAAGAACAAGAAGTATCTGTTGATGTTCTTTTGTCGCACTTCCTTCCGAAGTTAAACAATCTTCGGAATACTTGTTCTGTACAAAATTGGAAAAGACCATTGTTGTTGTTATTGTTATGAGGAATTGTTAGTCTCACCAATTTAAACAAGTTGAGAACTTCAACCGCATCGAGAATACTTGTCTGGTCAAGAACTGATTAGGAATCCTACAGAAGTTAGAAACTCTGAAGTTGCACTTGCTTGCATACTAATCATACAAATTGCTTGCACGCCCTAGAGGTTTGGTCGGATGATTTTCAAGCCGTTTTCTTAATTTGAACATTCAAATTTTAATCATGGAAAATTGAAAGTACAAACTTCTACTGAATGATACAATTGAAGGAGTGACAACAAAATAATCAATGTTGCTTGGATGGATGTTCCTATAATGATACATGTTTTTTGAAGTTTGGACGACAACGTAAAATCTCATTCAGTGACTTTTTATTACTTGAACTTAGGTGAGTGCGTTTTATATCAGTTATTTTTACAAACTATAGCGTAATATTATAATGTGAGATCACTGTTACATGAATTATTTATACAAGTTTTCTCACATAATTTTTTGAACTAATTTTATTTATCTTTATTCTCACCAATCTATTATTTTCACTCTTGTGTGTATTTTTTTTATTTTTTTCCTCGATTAATGAGTAGGGTGGAGCTATTTTAACTAGAAAATTTTATTTATTTCATTTAACGCTACTTTAATTTGTACCGTCGAATTGCATAAAATTACCATATAAAGTTTTTGTCGAAATTTTAAAAGTCAAATTCTCAAAAATACAACAAAGCGGCACATAGAAATCTGCCCCAGCCCATTAGGCCCACAATAGTTGTTAGGACCAAATCGAAGGGGCATTTATGGTAAGAAGAATTTGACTTATCCTTCACACACCGATCGCTCCGCTCCATTATTTCGCTATAAATCAAGGAGAGAGAAAAGCAGCCCCCATTCGAATCGAAATCTAGGGTTTCTTCTCTTTTACTCTCACTCTCGACCGGTGCGCCTCTCTCTCTCTCTCTCTCTCTCTCTCTCTCTCTCTCTCTCTCTCGTTTAACTACAGTTCGTTCTGTGCTATACCTAATATTCTTTGATCGATTATCTACTTTTATTCCTTGATTTGTTTCAAGATTAAATATTTAATTATTTGTTCATGTTTTTTTCGGTTTTTAGGGTTTGCAACACCTGCACGTTAAATTGTTACGAGGATTTAATTGAGTCTATGAAAGCTGATTGACCGTGAAATTATTTATGCTTTTATTCGAGAATTTCCCGAATTTTTAGATCAGCATATGAATATCTCTATTAGGTGATATAATGCTTGTTTGAGGGCCTTATTAAGTTGTAAAAGTGGCTGTGTCTGTGTTTGTTTTTGTTTGAAGTGGCTACGTAGTGATGAAGTATGATTTGATATAATTTAATGCAGAAAAAATGCCTCGCTATGATGACCGGTACGGTGGTACGCGTCTCTATGTTGGTCGCTTGGCTTCGCGGACAAGATCACGCGATCTTGAGGAGATCTTTAGCAGATATGGAAGGTAATTTGATAATTCTTTAATTTGGGTTTTGTTCATGTATTTTTGTTTTGGGTTGAGTCCATAATGTGGCAGCTTGTAGTCACTCTCTGTACGAACTACAAAGTTTAATTTTCTTTTGTTTTTTTTATTTGACGGTGCACTTCTTCCATAGAGTGCCTTAAAGTTCAAATTTTTCTTTGTTATTATGTTTTGTTAGCATTTTACGCTCTGGCATGATATTTTGTGGTGTGCGTTTTCTTTATAATTTTTGTTGCACTATTCTCTACAATGTATGGCAAAACAAAAAAAAAACTCTATGAATTGGTCTTCTAATAGGGTCTTTTCCGGTCTTGTGTGCGTAAATTTAATGGTCTTTGACTTAGGTTCTGGGGTTTAGTGGCAATAAGCCGTGCGTTGAAGCCAATAAAGCCTTTGCCAAGCTCTTTAAGTGCTTGACATTGAATATACATTTCAATATATGTGTGAGAAAGCTGCAGCCCTCCACGTGTCTTGTGTGGTTTAACTTGAATGATCTTGTTGAAGGTTTCTGGGCTTTTGCCTAACCTGGAGGTCTATGGTGAGAGGTTGACCTTGGTGGATTTGGCGAGTCTTTCTATAGTGTTAATGCCTGTTTTTATCGAAATGGCAACAATCTCAAAGTGGTGTTTAGTTCATCTGTGAGGGGCGAAGTATCAACCCGTCGATACTTGTGTCATGATGGCCTTACTGTTTCTGGCACCTGTTTACGCAGAATTCGCGACGTGGATATGAAGCGTGACTTCGCCTTTGTTGTATGTATATCTTCCTCCTTTTATCTCTCTCTCACTTGTGCATGAGCACATGCCCACATGCACACATACAATGTATACACATGAGACTACACATCTGTGTTTTCTTTTTTTTTTGCTTTTTTGGCCAGTTCATGTGTCGTGCAAATATGATCTTGTCCTTCGTTTTCTTTTCTCTGGCCCTTGATAACAGGAATTTAGTGACCCTCGTGATGCTGATGATGCAAGATATAGCTTAAATGGTCGGGATGTTGATGGAAGCCGTATCATTGTGGAATTCGCAAGAGGGGTAAGTATTTTAGGACATTTTTTTAGAGAACTGCAAAGGGTTTGGTGTAGGAATACACTGTAGTGAAAAAAGAAAAAGTATTAAAATGTCTCACCTCATTATGGGTTTTGTCAATGCATAGGGGCCACGTGGTCCTGGTGGATCTCGTGAGTATCTTGGTAGAGGCCCTCCTCCTGGATCTGGGCGCTGCTTTAATTGTGGGATTGATGGCCATTGGGCTCGAGACTGCAAGGCTGGAGACTGGAAGAATAAGTGTTATCGCTGTGGTGAACGAGGCCACATTGAACGAAATTGTCAAAACAGTCCAAAGAAGTTAAGGTATGTGTATGTCCATCTGCAGTATGAAAATTTGCTTTACTTCATGCATAGTTTTTAGCTTACACAGAAAACAATTGTGGTTCAGAAGGGGTCGGAGTTATTCACGTTCTCCAAGTCCTCGCCGTGGTAGAAGCAGGAGCCGTAGTTACAGCAGAGGCCGTAGTGACAGGTATATCATCCCTCATTTATAATGAGATTATCCTACTTTCATATAGATCAACAAGTAATGTGATGAAACAGTTGCAGTTTGCTTATTCTTTTGTTGTGAGTGTTGAATTCACAGGAGGGCACACCGCAGCCAAAGCCAGCTGAAAAATTTAGCTTTGCTAAGCTACTGTGCTACTAATTCTTTATGTCACTATTAATTCTTAAAGTCTTGAATTTTTGTACTGCTTTTTGTGTTTTTCCAATTTAAATATGGATTAAAAATACCCCATGCATGGTAAAACTTGAAGTTGTGAGCTCCCTTTTTTTCTTTACTTTTTTTTTAACTGTTTCTTGTTTAATTTTATTTATTTATTCATTGTATCAATTTGCAATTTTTCAGCCGATCACGGTCGCCTGTCAAGAGAGATAGGAGTGTTGAACGTTTTGAGAGAAGAACAAGGAGCCCCCGGGACAGCAGGAGCCCTAAGCGCCGAAGAAATTCACCACCACCATCTAAAGGTAGGAAGCGTAGTCCGACACCGGATGAAAGAAGTCCACAAGATCAACGTAGCCCATCCCCAAGGGACCGGAGGCAGGCCAATGGATCAGAGTACAGTGGCAGTCCAAGGGGAAAGAGCAGAAGCCCTGTAGATGATGCCGAAGGCCCTGAGGATAGGAATTATAGGAGCCCTGCCGAAGAGAATGGCCGCAGCCGAAGCCGCAGTCGCAGCCTTAGTCCAGTCCCTAGGGATGATAGGAGCCCAATTGATGATGATGATAATCATGGGGATGCTAGAGGCAGCGAATCAAATTAAATGCGGGTTAGGTTTCATGTTGTTATCGACTTATTGAAGCTGTTTGAAACAAATTATTAAGTACTATTTTGTATTTAGAGTTTTTAAGTTTGAATATTTTTATTACCTTGCTTGAGATTTTAATTTTTTATCGATTATGTTGGAACCGTTCATAAATTCATGATAGTTTATTTGCGATCTGCGGGGCATGAGATCCTATTTTGATGGTTGCTGGCGGAGTACTCTCAGGGTAAAACTTACGCCTGAGACATTTGATTGTCGTTATGGTGTGATGGAACTTGTAGGCATTGGGACTCCTACGGAAAGTGAAGATGTGCAAATTGTATAACCGACATCATTGATCTAATAGGCAGTTATTCTGTTCTAATGGTGCATTCTAACGGCTAAGTAAAAATTCGACCCATCGACAGTTACTGAATATCCAATTGAGATCCGGCAATGTTTTGGTCGTAACCGTCTGTCATTAGTCTAAAGTAGTGGTGGATTTATTTCGGTCAAAAGAGTCTCACCTGATATTGCAGAACTGTTTGACCATTTTCTCAATTAAGAATGTTTCCTGCATCATCATCATCGAAAAGCAGTTCCACACCTATCCCACGCTCATGCAACTGAAAATAAAATAGCAGGAGCTCTAAGGGTCTAGAGGAATAGTAGGTTGTTCAATTGACCGCAGAGTCCACTTGCCCTAGATATAAACCAGTAAACCATTCTGATGTCCAATAAACACCAGTGTTATTTATTGATGCAGGGTAAATTAATATCAGAGTGATCGCTATACAAAAAATCAATGCTCATTTCACCGGCTATCAAATTAAAGCTGTTCATCTTATTTGTTTGCTTGCATAACAGACAAACATATCGAAAAGAAATTGCCTTTGGTTTTGCGTATTTACAAACTGCAAGTCTCCAACACCAACACCAAGGTGTCGGAAGATTTACCCAAGGGAAAGTTCCTGAACAAAAGTTGGCTGAAATTTTTCAGGCAAGAGGTATCCACAGTTAAGAGTAGGGAATCCAGACAACATTCTAGGCTCTTTAATTTATGAAGATTCCTGGGACTGCAGATCTATGATATATATGCCTTAACCAAATCCGAATAATTGCATACCAAGCCAGTCCTAGGACAGGTTATCTTACCATTGTTTTTCTTGGCCATTTCTTCAAGAGCCTGCCATATCAGAGAAATATGTTAGATCGTTGACTATAAGCTTACATAATTATAACCAGAAAAATGCAAACCTTAGTACTATAAACATAGCCATTGGGCAAGACTTGTGGTGGGTTCTCTGTGTCCATTAGCTCTTTAGTTATGTAGCAAACAAGCTTCGAGTGATGCTGCTTAGAGTACGGCAATGGTGATGCTAGCTTCCGGAAGCTCTCCTGTGACAGGGGGTCCTCCTTGGTACAATCATCTTCATAACAGTATCTAAATCAGGTCAAGGCAAATAATATACATGGATGTTTAAGATGATTTATGATTTAACTTAAGCACAAAGCTCCGCCATGGTTCAATGACTGGTATAGCGTCCTTTAAGTAGGTATGCCTACTAGATTTATGACTTTGATTGTAACAACACCTATGCTGCTAACTACCTTATTAATGGTAAAGATGCAACCAACAGGCAACAGATATATTCACATATTGTCACAGAATAAGGATACGGAGTGTTTAGGGCAGATAAGCCAGCTTGCAGATAAATATTTAATAATGGCTCTAGTGTCATGCCATATAACTTGCAGAATTCCTGTTTAAATTGGTCGACCAGGAAATCCCATTGCTTTGGTTCAAATAAAACCTGGAAGCAAAAGAACAGAAAGCAATTAAGTATACCAGTCTAACTTGTAACTATAGGCCAGTAAAACAAAAACAAGAAATCCAGAGAGTTATCAAGGAATGAAAGTCTGATAATCTCTGCGAATTAGTTAAAAAACCACTTTATTTATGTAGGCAAGTACATAACATAGGCATGTATTCATATATGCATGAACAAATGCATGTATAAGCAAATGAGAATCTTCCAATTGGTATTAAACAGAGTCTTAAGTTATTGTACTATATGCCAGCCAGGAGAGAAGCTGTAAGTGAGAAAGGAAGGACAACTCCTTCATGGCAAGACCAGAGATCAAAACTAAATAAGCAAAATAGAGTAGTGACAAGTTCATCTTAAGAGACAAAACATTGACCAAGTATCATGATAAAGTATGATCATGTGCATGCAGCATACAAAGATGATTTATTCCTAGAGATAGAATTCACCTTGTATGTTGTGCATTCAGTATTACTCTTAAAAGCCAAGGTTGCCATAGCACGCTGCAATTCTTTCATATGGGTAGCTCCCCAAGGTGCAAGGTACTTTCGAGCATAAGTAATGGCACGCAAGTTCTTTTCGCCTCTTACTAACTCTATGAACTCTTGCAGTCTCAACTGAAATTCAAATTTGCTCTGCCATAAAAAGAATTTTAAAAAGAGGCAAGTGTGATAATCAGCATTGCTACAATTAGCAAAGGATTTAACAGAAATCAAAGCGTCATCTTTTCATAAACAACCTAAAGAATAGAGCTATGTGAAGTTTTTTCATCATTTCAGCATTACTACAATTAACAAAGATTTAACAGAAATTAAAGTTCTATCATTTCATAAACAACCTCAAGAATACTGCTCTACGAAGTTTTTCATTGTCTCTGAGAATACTTTCAACCTTCTTGCACCATTCAAAATTCCACCTCTTTAGGCTAAATTTATATGACATGTAATGCAGCATGCATAAGACATGATAAAATCTTTAGTCAGGAAAGACAGTTTCCAATCCAAATAACGCTCTTTGTTTCAATTCTTATCTCATAATGGAATAATCATATACAGCTATTGATCAAACATGTTATCATAGTAAAATGATAAGGAACTGTGTTCTCTATCCTGTGGCTTTGAGAATCAGCAGCCAATATGAAAAAGATTTGATGAACGGATACTTCTATTTGAGAAGCTCTTTTATACGACACTCATGAGCCAAAAAATTGCAGCAAGTACCTTAGACTTCTTCAACCTTGATTTATTATCAGAACACCAGGCTAAAGCAGGGGCTACCTCCTTATTTTGAAGAGCATCAATAACCTTTTTCGCTTCTTGGAATACCTCAATATCAACAAGATCCTGGCATGCGAAGATCAATTTAGATACCAGCACACAAGATATAAACAATGATACCACATACGAACATAATCAATTAAATCATACTGCAGTACCTTTGATCAGATTTCTGATCCATGCAAATAGAAAATACCAAAACTCATTGACATATGTGACAGACAAGAAGACTATCCTACCTATGCTGGAAACTGGATCAAACCCTAATAGCTCTGATTGGTGTTAATTATAATATGATGGGAATTTTCATTTTCTACTAAAAATAATTACCAAATATCACAAATCCAGAAAAAAAAAAATAGCTGCAAACAAGCAGCTTGCGAAATGGACAATCATGTAATATAACCTGTATATTACTACTTTCTGCCAACTTCTCAGCAGTTTCATAATATGACATCCGCAACATGTAGTCTACAAGAATCCGTTTCACTCGCGTGTTATTCCATTCTGCTAAATTTTCTGCATCTGCTGATTCTAAGTGATTGAGTCGAGCCCGGCATTTCTGCGCCTGCAAATGCTCTGTTCGACTTCCCTCTTCCAGCTGAGAGGATCCAAATACATTTCAATCACTAAGCAAAAATGAACTTGTATGCCTTATTCATCAACTAGGTCGATTTGATCAGTCAATAATTGGATGAAGATAGTTCAAAATCAATAAATAATAATCCATTCAGTGAAAGGATTTCGATTAGATTTTATTATCCTATAAAATTATGATTTTTAAATCTTAAATTTCTAGACATTTGCTAATTCACTAATCAATGTAACCAAATCACCTTCAATTAACTGATATAATTGCTTAAATAATTCAATTATCGAATTATATTACTTTTAATTCTAATTACGAAACTCACCTTGCGTTTGAGCCCTTGGAGTCTTGAAACGAGAGAGGTGAGGTGATTTACAGCGTCGTCTTTCGAGAAGTTTTCGGAATCGGAAACGTCAGCGACGTTGGAAATAACAGACGTGATTTCTTTCTCGACGGCGCGGTGGTTGGTTCGTATAGTCTTCTTGTAGTGCTCGAAGGGAACTCTTAGAAACTGGTGCTCGAGTTTTAGAGCTTCAGTTAATTGAGTCAGTTTCGGAAACGGCGTCGTGCCACCGGTGGCAGTTGGGGTGGTGTTCTGAGGTGGAGAGGCGGTGGCTGAGTTTCCGTTTGGGAGCGAATCCATTTCCATTGCGAGTGAATTCGATTAATTTTGCTGAGATTTGGGGATTTTTTTTTTTTTTCTTCTCTTTCCAGAAAGAGTGAAGTGTAAGGGAGAGCTTTCAAGTTGTCGATTGAGGAAGGAATTAGAATTCAGGCGACAAACGGCGTCGTTTGGGAATTGAGTGGGGGGCTGGGTTGGCAATCCAAGTGCTACACGAGATTAACATGCGCTCCATGTCCAAGAGTGTATTTGGATAAAACGCTTCGTTTTCCTTTTGGATTTATTTTAAATAAAAATAAAAATACTGTATTTAGTTGAAAAAATATAACCTTCAATTATTATTATGGGAAATAAAATTCTATAATTTCATTGATTTGTTCAAATTACAATGACATTAGTGAACTGTTAGATTTGTTTAATTTACTTAATTTTTTCCTATTGATTGAGAGAATATAATTTTTTTTTTTTTGGTTTGGGATTTTTCTAATTAAAAATAAAATAAAAAAAATACTGTCATATGAAATAATGCTTTTAACCAAAATATGTTTAAAAAAAAACCAAAAATGAAAACGAAAATGCAAATAAATAATTTTTAAGAGGTAAACATTGAAATAAACAAAAATCAAAATAGGGGTCTTCTGAGAATAAAAGTGCGGGCTGAATAGCGCTATTCTCCATGCAAAATGCAACTAAACGCCAGACGCCAAAGGCCCAAAGCCATCGACCGACTCACAGCGGCAAGCCGCCAACAACCAGCACGACCACAGCCGCCCCTCGCCATCACGAAGGCAATCGGCAGCCGCGCCACGCCACCATTCCTCTAAATTCAAGTATCATCGTAGGAATTATTTTTTAGTCTCGTGCGTCAATTACAAATTCATAGTATTATTTTCAAATTTCATGGTATATTCTGAAACTAATTTGCACTCTACAGAAATAGAATAGATGATGCTTGTTACGGTTCCCACTCATTGGTTCTAGTTATGACACATAATTTTATACTGATTTTACACATAATTTTGCACATAATAGTTTTGGAATGAAAGACCAAGAGGATGATGAGGTGATGAACAAGAAGAGAATCGCATTCCTCGGCGGATTTGGTTCTTCGTTCAGGGAACAAAGTCCCCACAATGTACTGCTCATTCCTCAAGATAACGGGTCTCCCGTGCCTGCACACAGAGCCTTACCTGTAATCATCTCTCTCTTTAATACTTCTCTTTTGTATATTAATAGCCAGTAAACAACTTCAATCACTTCAATCACTATACGGCAAGAGCATGAATTCTAGACAGATTCTTTTATTTTTTGTTCAAATACTTGGGATATACTAATAATTAGCTTTCTAGTGAATGACCATCCGAATTTGTGATTGCTGGCTACAAGGGAAGTATTGCTGGATGCCAACAGCTAGCAGAAGAGTTACTGGAGTTCTAAAAATCAAGGGACGGAGAACTGAGGATCTGAGCAATGTTAAATGTTAAATGTTAATGCACTGATCGATGAAACAATTTTTATTTTTTTATTTTTTATTTTTTTGTTATGGTCTTATTAGCAATTAATTTTCTTGTAGGGTGAGGATAGTCGTCCATCAAGATTTGGGTATGTGATTTTTTTTTTCTTTGTTTTTTGAACTTTCATTTTTCTTTTAGCTGTAGCGATATTTATTACATTTATTTCTTAATTTCTGCAGGGATAGAGCTCGAAGTTAATTTCGGGAGACCTTTGACTTTATTTCATAAAATATAAAATTACATTTTTCATCATATATATATATATATATATATATAGAGGGATATTATCATTTTACTACCAAAGTTATTCTGACATTTCATGTCAGTACAGTGGTTTGTCAAAAACTGCATTTTACCACCAAACATTTGCGCCGTTATCAATTTACCACCATCCAGTTAAGAAAACGTTAATGTTTAACGGAAATTGTGTTAAAAGTCAATTTTACCTTAGGATAAAAGATAAAGAAATCAAAAAATAAAAATTACAAGAAAAATGAAAAAAATAGCTGTTGGAAAAAGAAACATCTATTTTTTAGCTTATAAACTTCTTCTTTTTTATTGGCTTATTGTTCAATAATTTTTTTCCTTAATTAAATTGTTATTGTTTTTAGTCATGATTAATACTGAAGTTTCATTATAATATTAAATATTAAATTTGCAGTAGAATCTTTTGTTAATTGTGTTTTTTTTCATTTTTCTATAATTCTGAATATTTTTCATTATTATTTATTAATTATAATTTTCAAATTTTTTGAACTGATGAAGTGTTTTTGTTCATTGTTTGTTTTTTTAGTAATGTCTTTGATGCTCTTATAGTTAGAAATGTCGTTCATGCCCTTATGACATCAGCAAAGTGTCAGCAAATTTTTTACGTTTCTAACAGAATGGTGGTAAAGTGATAACGGCGCAAATGTTTGGTAGTAAAATGTAGTTTTTGACAAACCATGATACTGACATAAAATGTCAGAATAACTTTAGTGGTAAAATGATAATATCCTCTATATATATAAAGTTTATATATCAAGTGTGCAGGAGCTAAATCAGTCTTTTATACTTAATCTTTAATATTTCATTTAAAGAATTTAAAATTTTTTAAAAATCTGCAAATGTCGTGATCTCCTTCAGTCACCATGAGCCTCGGCCTCTAGATTTGTGAAAGTCTTGGTGTGTTTTTTGTCTTTCTTTTTAGTGAATAAGCATTCTTCTTTCAAGCTTGTACTTTATTGATCTAGATTTGAAAAGTTACATAGCGTAGATCAATTGTTACAATAGATTTATTTAGTATTAGTTGAAAAAACAACCTATGAATGTGGAGACTATTTCAAGCTTGAAAGATTTTATTAGCCTCCACAACTATTTGATGTAATAGAGATTATTGTGTTTTGATATAAAGCTGGTAAAATTTGACATGACTTTTTTGTTTGACACGACCACGATGTAAATAAATAGGATTGAGTCATGAAAATTGACACAGTTATTAAATGAATTTGGTTGGGATTATCATGATTTTTGTTTCTTTATTTCGGGTTAGGTTTAATTTCTTGAACTTATTTATCCAGTAAATGACATAATTATTGACCAAAACTAATTCGTATTTACAGAATCTAAATTATATTTATGTTTTCAATTATAAATTAATTTGCATAATGCTGTTA
This sequence comes from Murraya paniculata, assembly GCA_030449075.1. Classification (NCBI taxonomy): domain Eukaryota; kingdom Viridiplantae; phylum Streptophyta; class Magnoliopsida; order Sapindales; family Rutaceae; genus Murraya; species Murraya paniculata. The sequence continues at coordinate 2,169,244 of JAEVFN010000019.1, forward strand.
TCAATACTCAAATATTCGACATAATTCTTTTTTTGTTTTGTGACTGATGAACATTTATATGATATGACATTTTATAAAATTATAGATGCAATGATATAATATTTTAGTAGACATATATTTTTATAATATCAATACACAATATTATTTTAAAATATAAAAAAAATATAATTTGTGATAAATGAGTATGTAATATATAATGTAAATCATACTAAATAGGCATGAAGTGGGTTATTAGGTTGTATCGTGTTGAATGACATGATTAAATGATTATTAAATATTTTTAGTCACGAATTCGAATTTCAATATTTTAATATCAACGGACGACCCAATGGACCGTTTTATCAGCTCTATAATTTGATTTGTGCAATGTGTGCTGACGTTCTGCTAATGGAGTGCGATTAATGTGATAGCTAACACAAAGCCTACATGGCCGTAGCCGGGCGCTGTAAATAATATTTCAAATAGAGTATAACTTGCATTATGTAATTTAACCTAAAAAGAGTGTTTTTCTACTCTGGTCACAAAAGTTTTAAAAATAATACATTTAACCCCCAAGTTCTAGACATTTTCTTCCACATTTTGGCATCTCTTAACTTTACTACTTTAACATATGCCTTATTCAATGATGTTATCAGATGTTGACTTCACCAACGGTCACTGTACGAAAGTATGTACTCATTCTTAGACAAGATAAAAAGCTATGAAAAGGGTGGCGACATGCATTTTGCTCCTCTTTGGTGTGTGCTTTTGCTTTTATCAAAGTGCTTTTGCGTCTGCACAAAATGGATTGAGAAGCGGCTGCAACACTGGCAAATGTACTGGCTATCTGCTTTGCTCGCCAATTGCTTGTGGAAAAGCAACTATCGCTCAAAGTTGTCAATCCGCCGTGCTCATAAGTAGCGACCAGGGACAATGTCATACTGAGCTAAAGAGCCCGGCTCCTTTGACCTTCCATAAAAACTAAAGTGAAAAAAATGGTAAGAAATTATTAATTTGTTCAGGTTCTATTATTTGTTAGAGAAAAACTGACATAACCAGGACATTAATTCATGTGATTCAATAATATTTTAAAATATATACATTCGTTTTAAATATATATATATATATATATATATCAATAATAACATAGAGAAAAAATAAAAATTAAGATACATTCCGTGCATTTATTAGATAGTCTCATTGTGATAATCCCGTGTAAATTTTTCTCTATTTGTTGACTTGTTGTCTTGCACTTAGAAGTGGATATGATTGTTTGTCATCGACTAATAGAAAAAATGCCACCTCTTTTCATGTGTACATCATGAAAATAACATAGTTTATTAGGAGAAAATGAGATGTTATCTTATCTACTGGAATTTAGATTATGTGCTAATTTTAATAATCTTCCGTTGCATGTGCATTATAGATAGTATAAATATTTAATCAAAATTCAATTTATAATTAAAGCCCACTAAAGTTCAGGATAGCAAAAAAAAAAAAAAAAAAGTACACTCTCACAATTATTGGTAAGACCCCAACCCTCATCTTTAAAATTAAGAGAGAAGATACCGATCAATCTAAAGCTCTGTTTGTTATAACGTTTTAAATAGAGCTTATTTAAGTAAAATTTTTATTAGTAGAGTTTTTACTCAAAAATTTCTAGATGTTTGGTTGTCAGTGAGAGTTTTTATTAAAAATTATAAAACTATTTTAGTAAGCAAATCTTTTAAAGTTGTGTTATAAAAATAATAAAATAAGATTGTCAAATTAGTAAATGATATTTTAGATATTTTAATATTTAAAAAAAATTTCAACTTCTACTTCTAAAAGTAAAAAATTTAAATTTTTATTAATAGAAGTAAAGTGGCTTATTTAATTTTCAAAAGTTCAACTTAAAAAATAATTAAATAACAACAAAATTTTGAAGAATTTATGACCAGTAGATAAGCCATACTACCATACTAAACAGACACTAAGAGTTTGTTGACAAGAATTAGGGTTGTTAAAATTCAAATTCAATTCCTAATATATATTATAATCTAATAACTATCAATTAGTTTTCTAAAACGACAATAGAAAAAAAATTCAAATTATCTCTAAATCTAAATCCTATTTATTGTTGCATTACTCCTTAATTTGCGTTCTAAGCATCATTATCTATCAATGTAGGTCAATTGTATAGTATTTAGGTTTACTAATCAAAATTCAAAAGCAACAAAATGGTTGAATAATCGAAGTTCCGAAATCGAATTTCTGAAATTACTTTGAATTTCATGCCCATGAAAAAATCATGGGACCCATGAAATTTCAGTTTTTGACAATTGTTAATCAAAGTGGAATATTGGACCCACTTTCCCGGCCTTTCCGAACTTGGGACCCACTGAAAGTTCCCTACACTCGACTGCACAAAATCACACCTCACCATCCCCCCGCTCCATCCGCGTAACGAAAAATTTAAAAAGCACATTATTGGACGAAATTACCCTCACATATTTCTTCATTTTGCAAGAACACCAAAGGAAACTCTCAAGACTCATCATTAGATTACTAATTTTGTCTCTCCAAAGCACACATAAAACATTCTCACACACACTCTCCAAAAATTCCGCTCGACGGCAGCATATCCGCTGTCACCGTCCAGACGCCGGCTTTTGACGCCGTTAATTCGAAGACTGAGTAAGATTTTTCATACTCACTCTTCACTGTCTTTAATTAATGTAATTTCCCTTGAATTTCGGTTTGATGAGTTGGATTTTAATTATTTCTTTTAAATTTCGAATATTGTTAAAGACTGTATCTGACCGTTAATGGTAAATTAATAATTCCATAATTTAAATTTAAAAAATGAAATTCATGTGATTCTTTAATCACTTGTTAACTCATTATCTTTAGTAAGTGAAGCGAAATTTTTTGACCGTTTGAGAAGGAAAGAAAGTTTGTGAGTTACTCTCTCTTTCTTTCGTTATCTTTATCTTTTTATTGAAGCCTGTTTGGTTGCCAAGAAAATTCTGTAGGAAATGGAAAAGAAAAGAAAGTATCTATTTTTCTATTCGATTTTCTAAGCAACAAACAGATAGCGTGTGGGAATTTTCATTTCTTTTTATTCAGTTTATCAGCAGCCAAACGGGAAACCAACTATCTTGTTTTTCTAGAATTACTTAAAAAGATCAAAACTTTAGTAATTCAATTGGTGTTTAATTTTTTTTCCCCTGTTTTCTTGGCAATATTTGTAGCTTCATATCATCGTATATGTTTCTGTTTTCTTGATAATGATGAATGGTAAAATGTTTGTGATAATCGGATCTTTTTTCTTTCTTTTTTCCTTTTTATGTCTGGTTGTGATGTTGTTAAAAATGTTTTATTTGTTTGTTTGTTTGTTTATTAATTTTGCTTGTGGTTGTCTGATACTGATCAAGAAAAGGGGTTTTAGCGTTTAAGAAACCAATGAAAATGATGAGGGTAATGTGGTCTTCCGCAACAATTTGATTTTTTATGGACTCTGTGTAAAGATTGGATCGGGGCAGAAGCCCTGACATACATGTTTTTATAAAATAGTTGTTATTTCTATTTTTTATAATATTTTAATTGTATGTTTAGTTTATTTGTTGAACTAGTTGCTGGGAAAGCAGAGTTGCTAAAGCTATCAGGGGTCTGAAATCTTTGCTCTGTTATTGATTATTTTTTTAAATAAAACCTAGAATCCGTAATTTATTATATTTTTTTATAAAGAAAAAAATATAAGAAATATGATTCTCATAAAAAGTACATTGAGTTACTCTATTGTTTACTCATGATTCTTTTTATTTTTCCTTTTCCATTTTTTGCTTGACAAAGGGATACAACTTCTTGATTATGTATAGACACTTTTAATACCTATCAGTTTTATCTATTTGGGCTTTGTATATTTGTGATTTAATAATTTTTTTCAGTTTATCAGTCACAAACATAGCATTTCTGTTTGGCAAATAGTTGCCATTTATTGTTTCAAATTTTTTATACTTAATTTAGCTTGACACGACTTTTATTTCTGGGGTTTTCTTCTTTGAACCGAGATATTAATGCAACTTGATTCTATATTGGTGTAACTCAACTTGATTATAGCTTGACATGAGCTGTACGTACTTGTATAGAAACCAAAATCTATTTTTCTTTCATCTGCCTTTTACTTTTTCTCTTTCTTAAGTGATCTTACTCATGTTTGATTATGTTATTGTCCTTTCCTTCTATTTTTTGATTTCATTTGGTTGTATTTTAATTTCAGGTTAGTGAGATCCCATCACTTCCAGAACTTGTTATAACAAATCAAGATTGAGAAAACTTTATTTCTTCATGAACTATAGCTAGCAGTTGTTTTCGAAGATTACAAATGAAGAAGCTATTCTTTTTCAGATCTTCCTCTAACAGTGGAAACAACAACTCAGTTTCTCCACCATCAACAGAGAAGGAAATTTACTGGGAGAACCCACTGCGAAGTGGAGTGAACCATCAAGCTGGTGACAAGTCTGAGAACAATTTCCGCAGCCCCAGGGGCCTGTTTTCGAAGTCCAGGAAGCAAATATCTGATAGCCAGAGCTGCAGTGGCAGTTCAAGTCTTAGAAGGTGTCGCTCATTGTCGTCAGCAGCATTTCTTGTAGAGGGGCTGGAACAAAAGAACTTCTCTTGCTCTGGTGATCAAAGTAGATCTCCATCTAGTAGTTCTACCAGTGCTCGACATCAGCAATGCAATCCTTCATCTCGGTAGGGCATTTGATATATGTCTTTTTAACAGTAATTTATTGTAGTCTCCTCTTATAGAACTGATTAGAAATTATGTGCATAACTTGTTTCCCAATTTCTATAGAAATTACTTCCTGAGTCTCATTTTGTCCATTTTTGGCTATGCTAGACGATGTAGGGCTCTCACTCCAGAGAGGCAATCCAGGGAAAAGCAATTTGAAGTGACATTTATTTCAAATGCTCATGGATCAGAGAGGTCATGTTCTTCTGGTTCGTCTAGTAATGTCTCAACCAAGATTTTGGACCGCTACATTGACGGAGAACAGCATCAGGAAAGAAGCAGGCCCACAAACAGTTCATCTCAGAGAAACTATATCGGAAATGGACACGGAAATGGTGGTGGGAGGCTCCCCCCACGAGTTCAGTATACGGCTCCCCCTTCACCAGTGGACAGTGTCAAAGGCAAACCAAAGTCTCATTCGTTTAGGGAAACCAAAGGGACCCGTCTCCATTTCTCGTCTAGGGATTGGAGGGAGAGTGGATTTGGCCATGAATCACCTCGCAGTCTTGCAAAGAATGTGGTTGAAAGACTAGCCCAGACTTATGTTCTTCCCAAATCAAGTTCAAAGGATGTTGACCAGGATATACCGATCACCATCGAAGACATCTATTGTGGTTCAACAAATAGGTGTTCTGATTCAAATTCAGATGTGATTGCTCAAAAAAGTTATTCATTAGATGATCCTTATGAAACTATTAATAATGGATGTGAGAAGGATGATTTCTCAGGCCTGCAGAAGCAAAAGTATTTCTATGGGGATCATTGCGAAGGTTTGAACTCAATTGAAACTGAGGAGGATGAAGATGTGGAATTGCGAAGAAGGTCTAAAGAAGCTGAAGGGAGGGTCATGGTTCTTTCTGAAGAACTTGAGCATGAAACTTTTCTTCATGATACTGGGTTTGATGTGCCGGCAATGATTCAGACCATCAGAATCCTAACTGAGGAGAAGATGAGCTTGGCACTTGAGGTTTCTGGTCTTCTGCAGTCAAGAATTGCAGAAAGAGCTTCTGCAAAGGAAGAACTTAGGATGGTAAAGGCAGAATTGGAGTCAAGAACAAGAAGACTAGAGAGGGAAAAGATTGAGTTGCAGTCAGGATTGGAGAAGGAGTTGGACAGAAGGTCAAGTGACTGGTCATTCAAGCTTGAGAAATATCAAATGGAAGAGCAGAGGCTTCGGGAGCGGGTTAGAGAGCTAGCAGAGCAGAATGTCTCCCTCCAGAGGGAAGTCTCTACTTTTAACGAGAGGGAAGCAGAGAGCAGAAGCATGATAACACATTCTGAGCAACAACTTAAGGACCTGACAAGGAGGGCTGAAGAGTATACTAAAGAGAATGGAGATCTAAGACAAAATCTTTCTGAATTAGGGGACAAATATAGAGCAGCTGAAGCCGATTTAGATTGCATTAAAAGAAATTTTGAAGAGAAGGAGATGGAGTGTAAGGATTTGCAAAGATCTATTACAAGATTGCTGAGAACATGCAGTGAACAAGAGAAGACAATTGCTGGATTGCGAGATGGATTTAGTGATGAAATTGAGAAGAAGCCAGCATTGGAGAAGTTTGATAAGCATGTGGCCATGTTGCAAAGGGAGCAAATGAGGTTAACAGGAGTAGAACTGTCATTGAGAAGGGAGGTTGAATCTTATAAGGCTGAGGTTGATTCTCTTAGGCATGAGAATATAAGCTTGTTAAACCGCTTAAAAGGCAATGGGAAAGAAAGTGCTGCTTTAACCATGAAGCTAGATAAAGAATTGTGGACTCGTATATGCTGCTTGCAAAATCAAGGAATATCAATGCTAAATGAGAGCACACAATTATGTTCTCAGCTGCTGGAATTTATCAAGGGGAAAGCAGGCCAACTTTTGGAAACCAAGCAGGGTGTAGAATTTATCAAGAATGGTTTAGATGGTCAATTCATCATTGAATCTGAAATGAAGGTTCAGGGCTTTAAGCGTCAAATTGAAAGCCTAATAAGGAGTCTACAGACTATGTCTGCATTGATGCATGAGAAATCAAGTTTGGTTGCTTCAAAATCTCAGTCACTGTACATGGATGTCAATTTGTCTGGGAAGCTAAATGATCAGACTGCAGGGGTTAGTTCTGTTATCTTGAAATTTGTCTCTAAATTTGGTTTTCGTGAATTAAGGATGCTGATGAATCATTTTATTACCTTTTAATATGTTCATTAAGTTCATCTTGTACTCTATTCCGTAATTTATACTATTAAGGCAATTATGAGATCTGATGTTAATTGGAGCATCGATGTTTTCTTTTTCCTTGTATAGGAAATTATGAGATCCGAGCTCAAAGCAGAAACTTTATTAACAAGTCTACTACGAGAGAAGCTGTACTCTAAAGAGCTGGAAGTCGAGCAGTTGCAAGCTGAACTTGCAACGGCAGTTAGAGGTAACGACGTTCTCCGATGTGAAGTCCAAAATGCGCTGGATAACCTTTCTTGCGTCACCCATAAGTTAAAGGATCTTGAGCTACAGGTAACCTTTATCATTTTTAACACTGAAATTTTGAACTTCAACGTCGTTGATGGCATGTCTCTGTGTCTTGGTGTGTTCACTCGACGATATGTTAATACTTGAGAATTTATCTGCTAGGTTTACTTCAATTGTGGGATATGATTGTCTCTGAATTCACTTTCTGGCACTTTTAAAGTTACATATTTACAAGGTGCTTTTGTTCACTTATATGTAGTTCTTCAATATGACTAGAGTGGGCTATAACTTAATCTAATTACAGGGATGTTATTATATGTTGTGGCTTGTTGAAATGTGGATAAAGTCACGTCATTGATGTTGAATGTAAATTGCAGGTTATAAAGTTCAGTGGTGCTAAAAGTTTGCAGGGGTGTATATAATTCTTATAGATGTTTGAGATTGTTAGTTATTTTTTCTGATGCAGATGACAGAATTGCTGTACAGGTTTTGATTGGAGCATGTGAACTTCCATTTCCAAAATGTCTTTATTTCACTCACCATTTAAATCTGCATTGTGCCATTCTGAAACTAATTTGTTTCTAGCAGATGTTGAAGAAGGATGAGAGCATAAGCCAGCTTCAAATAGACCTCCAAGATTCTGCAAAGGAATTAAAAATCATGAAGGGGATATTGCCTAAAGTTTCAGAGGAGAGAGACATGATGTGGGAGGAAGTGAAACAATACAGTGAGAAGAATATGTTACTGAACTCGGAGGTTAACGTATTGAAGAAAAAGATAGAAGTCTTGGACGAAGACCTTCTTCTGAAAGAAGGTCAAATTACAATACTCAAAGACACCATAGGCAGCAAACCGTTTGATCTCCTTGCCAGTCCAGATGATATGCGAGAATTTCTGCTGAAATGATTGCCAGGCACTAAATACTTTTGAATGTGTTCTTGAGGTGGCTATTTTCTTTTTTATCATTTTCTTTTATCTTTTCCTTTTTCTATTTTGGTAAAAAGATGATGAACAGGGAGTGAAAAGGAATACACCAGCAGTCCAACAGCATGATTCTTTCGCAACATAGCAGTTCTTATAAATTGTATGTAATCGGTTACTGTCTGATATGACCGATAAAGTTCCAAGTTTGCAGTTGTGTTTATATCTTCTGTAGCTCTCTTTTCCCATTTTTCGGATCTCTTTTTTCTCTTTTGTAATTCTATTATGTTTGGTTTTTGTGAAGAAAGGCTGACTATTAAGAATGATCAGCTAGGTTCAAAAATCAGTGATTATGTCAATTGGAAATGGTAACGCATCCTTTGGAAACTTTTATCTATACTTTATCGTAGCGCGAAAGAACAGCAAAAATTGGTGTACTTCAATGAATAATGGATGAACATAACACAATATTTGGAAGGCTTATTATGCCATTGACGTTCTCAATCTTTCAAATATGTATAAAACCTTGGGTACAAGACTAGTTCTCTCCACCAAAAGTTGCAAGATGAGGCATAAAACCCAAATTAGAATGACGATAATCAAAGCCATACCGCACATTTTCAGGCACAAAAGTTCTGAAATAGAAAGTGTAGGAAACCGGCACTGCTTTCCCACTATCTTGTTGTTGAGGATCCTTAGCCCAATCAGGCCTTCTTTCATCTGACCCAACTCTTTCAAGATACAAAGAGCAAACACTTTGCTTCAAGCATGCTCCTCTTGCCTCAAAGCAGCTTATGCTGCATCTTTGGAACCCACCATTGTTGTCTTTTGGACCATATAACAACTTGGGGTGCTTTAAATGTTTGACTATGATCAAGTCTCCTGCTGAGTCACTGAATCTAACGCTTATATAATCTGTGGTGGCAGCAGAAGGTGCACATGTGTCTCAATCTGTATTGAGTAAGTGCAGTTTCCTTGGGAACCTTGGGTTGCATGGTTTGTGGGTTGGCTTGCTTTTGCTTGGGGAGAAATGATGTTAACGAATAATATGAAATTAATCAGAATTTGATCTTTCTTCATTGGGAATTTTAGCGTTGTTTTCTTGGCTGTTGTTACTCGGTTTCCATTTGCTGCATACATTTATAGTAAAGCTGTTGCAGCTTCTTTAGTTTTAGATTCTATTATGCAAAGGCAAATTGCAGCAATCTTCATGGGTTGCCTCTCAGAAAAGGCAAGATGCTTACTTCTTTCCAAAAAAGATTGTGCATCTTTCAACTGTTACAGATTGTGATGATCTCTTTGCTTTGTCGGCTAGATGCATCATGACAAATTGTTAATTCATCTACCGTACTTCAATTATGCACAATTCTGATTATTGTCAACGTTGCCTCTGTACTTTCTATTGCCGTTTTAGTCTTTGTGAAACCTCCAGAATGAAATTATGATCAAAAATTGCCTGTTTTTTCAAACTATTGTGTCGAATGAACTCCCATATTCATGTATCTTACACATTGTGGTTGGTGAAGTAAAAGTAATTAATATCAATTTACAGGGAGCTGAATATAACAACATTGTGAGTATAATAAATACATCCAAATTTCCTGTACTGTGTCATATTTTCAACTTTAGGAACTTAATTATACATAGAAGAATTCTTCCCCTTTAAACAAAAGAGAAGAGGTAGCATTGTTCCTTTCAACTACATGAGAAATTTGGCATGGCTTTGACATACCATCTGGGCAACTGGGGATCGAAATCATCTTTTGAAATCATAGAGAAGCAGACTTCCAGAAATCAATTGGTTTCCGATGCTGAGACAGGAAATTGATTGAATGTTATCCATACATAAAGTAGGGGTGGGCAAAAACCGAACCAGAATCGAAAAAAACCGATTCGGTTCGGTTTATTTCGATTTTGGTTCGGTTTTTTTAGAGTAAAAAAATCGTATTTATAAATACCGAACCGAATAGTTCGGTTCGGTTTGATTTTCGAATAAAAATTATAAAAACCAAACCGAACCGTTATTTAGACATTTTTGTAATTTCATACAACATATATATACAAAAACTCACAAATCACACATAACGCATTTCCTTTTCCGGTTTTCTCCCGATCTCTCTCGGTCTCTTCCCTCTCTGGCTCTCTGCTTCTCTCTCTTTTAAATAATCAAATTGAAATAACAAGCCGTCAAGCCCTAAGCCCCTAACTACTACCGGTGGCTGGAACTACGTCACCCTTACTATCGACCTACCGCTGTCGTTACTTCCACCGCTCCATCGCCAACCATCCAGCATTGCTATTCTTTTTTTTTTTTTTTTTTTTTGGAAACCAGATCTGTGTCATTTGCTTCTTTTTTTTGTTATTTAATGCTTGTCTTTTTTATTATTATTACATTAAATTATTAATAATATTTGGATTTATTATGCCTATTTGGATGTGTGTATGCAACTGTAATTTTCTTGGATTTTTTTATTTTTGATATTGTGCTGCTGCTTGCTGGGGAGTTGAGCGGAGAGAGGGAGAGAGAGAGACGAAATGTTGAGGATGATGGAGGGATATTATCACGTAGATCCCTCTATTTTATAAAATGTTATTACAGCCCAATATTTAAGAAATATTTGCGTATAAGAATTTTGTTGTGGCCTAATTTGTTTGTAAAGTTTTCAAAATGGTCCTTGACCAAAAGTCAATGGCGTAAATAAAACCGTTAAGAGAACCGAAACCGAACCGAATCCGAAAACCGAAACCGAACCGAAACCGACCTATCGGTTTCAGTTCGGTTTTAAAAAAAAAAATGAATGTTTTTTTAATTTTTGAAACCGAACCGATTCGAGACCGAAAATTTATTCCGAAACCGAACCGAACTGAACCGATGCCCACCCCTAACATAAAGAAATACCATATACGACCACATTCTGCCTTTCTGCAGGTTACACATCCAGATTACAACTCACCTTGGCAATTGGCATCTTTGCTCTCACTGAATCTATCAATGAGAAATCAATATCAGCAACAGCAATACCTGTTGACAGTCGATCTGAAAGGGAAAACAAGGGCAGATTTTGAAAGTAACGTTACTAAAGTTGCCAGCACATACACTAAATAATCACCAAACTTATCAAGTTCATAGCTAAGTTTTACTAAGAGATGTTTGGAATAATTAGCCAGTTCTCACCAGGGAGTCGACCAACAACTGTTCCCCAGGGGTCAATTATCAATGAGTCACCATAACTCTCCCTCTTATCGTTATGCTTTCCAGCTTGAGCAGCAGCTATCACCTGATAACACATTCATCTTGTCAATCCAAAAAAGGTGCCACAAAACATAAGATAGCTAATAAGACGGGTAATAAAAAATGAACATGCTGCAACTATTCAAAAATTTATATGTTTATATAAATTGAGGAGAGGCGGATTATGGAATGAGCCCGAAACAATGTAGTTTGAATTAAAGCTTGATTTTGGTAAGCAGAAAATAGATTCCATACATAACATTGAGTCTCAATGGCACGGGCACGAAGAAGAATTTCCCAATGCGCCTGACCAGTTACTTTTGTGAAAGCTGAAGGTACCAATAGAACCTACATAATGTAATGAAGTCAGACAAATATTTAGATGGTAAAAAAACAACTATACCCAGATGTCAAGAAACCCACTTGTACCTGAGCTTCATGTTGGAACCTAAGTTGTTGATAAAGTTCTGGAAATCTCAAATCATAGCAAACTGTTGGACCCAAACGTCCAACGGGGCTGTCTACTGCAACAATATCCTTTCCTGAAAATACTACCTATTTAGAATGATGTTTCTGCTGACTAGAGAACATCTAATTCATTCTAGTTGGCCAAACATGCAAATGCAAATATGTTCTTTCTCAGCCAAAAAGCAGGGAACACAATTACAACCCCCAAGCGCGAGATCATAACATTTCCAGATCAACTAGAAAACACAAAATATTGAAGTCATCAATTGCAAAACTGGTTTTCTTTCACCCTTTTCTTTCATAAATCTGCAAGCTTGCAGATATAGAGACACTATGTCAAAGTATTTACTTAAAAACTTTCTAACGAAATCGTGGTAAGCCAAATAAATAACAGCATCAGGCCAACAATTTATGAGAACAGAATCTTTGATTACAATACTAAACGGTATATGATGCACAGAAGAAGCTACAGTATGCTTGTGGTAAAAAACTCACTATTGGGATGTAAGGATATGTGAGGGTCAGTGAATATACTGAGTTTTTCCGTTAGATGTATAGGTGAACAATTTACCTGCCTCTGTAAAACTGCTTTCCTTGTATGACCTTCCACCAGGAATGTCCACATCAAACCTTCAAAAACAGAAGGAAATTTCTGTTCATGCTATCAAATTGACGGTCTTATATCATGATAAGGAGAAATAAATAAACACAGAGAAACATAATACATCCAAGAAAGAACAATTAACATGGCACATTAAGATCAAGGAGATAGTAAAGGGGAAACAATTCTGCCACATTTTCTCTGAGAGTCAAGGTGGTCCTAGTGTGCATGTAAGGCTTCTGTTAACCTTTTTCCTTTGAGTAAGATTAAAATCTCTGAACAATTTAATTGGTAATCTCTCTAATTGTGATCAACTGGTTGACTAATGTTTTAACGAGAAAACCTCCTCTCATTTGCATACCCCTCTACAGCAAGAGGGCCAAGCAAAGCAAACAAAGTTTTAACTTAAGAATTAGGGCATGGTTCTATTCACTTCACAGATAAGACCCCCTTTCAGAAAAAAAATATGCGATAGAAAGAGGGAAAATACCACATGTTTGGGGGGGGAGTGGAATGTTAGGACATTTTTGTTAGGAAGAAGGTTTCACTATCCCTTTTAGCAATTATCTTAAATACCTGATCAAGGTATATTAGTCCTAGGAATGCAGAAAAGTCAATAAGCAAAAAATCTCATAAAGTTGTATGTAAACTATAAACAAAATTTGAAAGGGAAACATGCTATATTTCAGTAGATGCATTACAGAAGCAAAGAAAATGCAAGCAGAAGAAATTTTATCACCAACTGCAATGATCTCAAGTAAACCTAAAGTCGACTATCTTACAAGTGCATTTTTCTATAAGTGCTTCTAATAGTCCCAGCGTCATCTACCAGAACATGTGTGTTACACAAGTGTGCATCATCGGATCCCTTTTCTTGGAAGCCTCCAAGTGACAGCCACATGCTGGACTCTCTGCAATGGATAATGCAAGAAAGTCAATAAGAGGAATAAAAAGGCTTTTGCCAAGCATAGGCATCCAACAAATAACCCCATAACAAGTGACCCCTTGTAACAGCACGATTTCAAATTAAAAAAGGGGTGATATCAGGAAAAAATGAACAACAAATTAGTAAAGGTGAGGGATCAACCAAGAAAGTGAAATTGGGACGTTCAATAATTTAACAGAGGAGACTGAACTGAAACAGGGAATTTCTTAACTAACAAAAATGAAGAAGAAACAAAAAGCCACCTAGCTAGAGAGCAGTATCCTTGCATTATTGGCCCATCTAAAGGTTCGGCAACTTTAAGACTGTCCCCATCCCTGTCACCGACAAAAGAGAAATTTTCCGGAAAGCACAGCAGTTTTGCTCCAGCAGAAGCCGCTTCCTTTGGATATACAAACTCCAAAAATTAGTTAAATAAACGATACACTAAATATAACTACATAATCAAAGTCGGAATACAATAAAAAGTTTTTATTTCACAAGTCTGCTCTGAATGGTATATTCTGAATCTAATGAGATGATATAATGCACAATATGAAGTTTTCCATAGTAAAAATTATCCGAAAAAGGAAAAATCAAAAGTAGATTCTAACGAGAGGTGAAGCAGCAAGCTGAAACACTCAGGTGCTATTAAGTTGCAATTCCGAAAAACAAAATCGAAATTTTTATAAATAATTCGAAGTAAATGAATGAATTTTTTCTTTTCAATTACTTTGACGAGGCGAGAGCAGGTAGCGAAATTGGCGGCGAGGTCATTGATCGACGTCATCTGAGCGACGGCGACTCGGACAGAGTTAGTGCCTGCCATGATGACCGAGTCTGACTCTCCGGCACGTGACTTTACTGACACTGAGTTGGAGGAAGTTGAGCCGCAGCGCGTTGCCGATATGCGTTTGTGGTGATGCTGGTGAGTTGAAGACGATCTGATTTTCCCGAGCGGAGTGCTGCGTGTGAAGTGGAAACGAAATGACATGTCGTTTTGTAATTAGATAAATGCAGTTGCTTTCAGGGGCCATTGTTTTGTGACTTTTGGCTCCGTTTGCAAAAATTTTGCAAGTAAAATTTATTTAAGGAGAATTTTTAGTAATAGAAATTTTATAAATAAAGGTTTTATTTAAAAAATTTTAGTTATTTAACTGTTGATAAGAATTTTTATTAAAAATTATAAAATTTTTTAATAAATAAAATTTTTTAAATTATATTATGAAAAAAATAAAATAAAATTATCAAATATCAAACAAACACTTATTTTGATAAGTTAGGCCTTGGTACTATGTTTATTTTGTATATTTCTATATATTTTTATAATTTACATATTGACCCTATATTTTTTATTTTTATTTTCTTTACCTTTGACCTCCGTCAACAAATTAATTAATTAATTTTAACCTGCATTAAGTGCATTTGTGTGATGCCTGACATATAGGAAGTAAAACAAATAACAAAAAATTTTATAGCAATCAAAAATTTTTAAAAAAATTACATTTTAAATATATTTCTATATAAATTTTATAGCCAACTTCATTCAAAGGAACCTACATAATCATGATACATGACACATTATACGTACATACATACATAGGAAATAACATTATCTCATGACACTGTTTATTTAATCAACATATTTAACACTGAATAGAAGGAGTTCTACAATTAATTTCAGGTATAGCCGATCATTATATAATAAATAAAGTTCCCACTCTATTTTTTTGAAATACAACCAAATTTCCTGTACTCTACTGTGTTAAGGAAATTTTAACAATTAGGGACTTAGTAGTATACATGCAATAATCCTTCTTCCTTGAAAAAGAGATTAAAGAAAACATTGCTCCTTTCAACTACGAGACTTTGGTGTGCCTTGGCCATACCATCTTGGAACAGGGGATTAAGATCATCTGTTGTAATCACGCTGGGAAGCAGACTTCCAGAAATCAACTGGTTTCATGCATCACACATTCTGCCTTTCAACAGGTCACTTACAAATTCAGATTATAACACACCCGGGCAATTGGCATCTTAGCTCTCACTGAATCTATCAATGAGAAATCGATATCCGCAACAGCAATACCCGTTGATAGTAGATCTGAAAAGGGAAAACAAGGGCAGATTTTGAAAGTAATGTTTTTAAGAACTGCCAAAAATTAAGTTTTTACTAAGAGGTGTTTGGAATAATTGGACAGTTTTCACCTGGTAGTCGACCAACAACTCTTCCCCATGGGTCAGTTATCAACGAGTCACCATAACTCTCCGTCTTATCATTATGCTTTCCAGCTCGTGCAGCAGCTATAACCTGATAAAGCATTCATCATACTATACCCAAAAAAGGTGCCACAACAACACGAGATAGGAAATAAGATGGCTGATAAAGTGAACTATGATGTGAGCTGCAACTATTCAAAAATTTGTATGCAACTTTATATAAATTGAGGTGAGCTGGATTATGGAACGTGCCTAAAATACTGTAGTTTGAAGTAAAGCTTGATTTTGATAAGCTGAGGGGAAATAGATTCCATGCATAACATTGAGTCTCAATGGCACGGGCATGAAGAAAATCTCCCAATGCGCCTGACTAGTTACTTTTGAGAAAGCTAAAGGTACCAATAGAACCCATATGATATAATGAAGTCAGATAAATATTTAGACGCTTAAACAACAACTATACCAAGATGTCAAGAAATCCACTCGTACCTGAGCTTCATGTTGAAACCTAAGCTGCTGATAAAGTTCTGGAAATCTCAAATCATAGCAAACTGTCGGACCCAAAAGTCCAACGGGGCTGTCTATTGCAACAATATCCTTACCTGAAAATACTACCTATTTAGAATGATGTTTCTGCTGACTAGAGAACATCTAATCATTCTAGTTACAAATATGTTCTTTCTCAGCCGAAAAGCAGGGAACACAGTGAGAGATCTTAACATTTCCAGATCAACCAGAAAGCACAATGAAGTCATCAATTGAAAAACTGGTTTTCTTTCTCTCTTTTCATTCATATAAGAAGTCTGCAAGCCTGCAGTTGCAGATGCAGAGACTCTAATGTCGAAGCATTTACTCAAAACTTTCTGACAAAAGCGTGACAAACCAAATAACTAACAGCATCAAGCCAATAATTTATGGCAACATATATTACACAGAGAGGCAACATATATTACACAGAGAAGAGCATACAATATGCTTGCTGCAGGGCAAAAAAAAATGGTACTCTAGCCTTTTTTCTTTTTTTTTTTAATGCTGACTCTACTCGCATTTCACAAAAGAAAAAGATTTATAAATTAAGTCTTTTAATGCTAGTTACACTTATATTTTACAACTAAATCCTATTGAGTTTATAACCACTCGAACTCATATCTCTAAGATTGTAAAAATAATAGCTCATTACTAGTCAAAGGCCTAAGGTGGTACTCTAGCCAGTGGGATGTCAGGATATGTGGGCAGAGGCGGACCTACACATGGGCTGGGCCAGAAAAATTTCACAAATATCCCTTAATTTTATATAATTTTTCATATAATAATAGAGGTTTTATTTTATTTTCATGTATGTCCTCAATTCAACTTTTTTTTTCTTTTTCTCAAATTGGAGCTAGAGACTTACTTTATAAAATTATTAAATTATATACTTATTCAAAAAATTTAAATCATTAGGGACTAAAATGTCATCACCTCTTTAACTTACTATAAAAAATGCCATGGTTTGGTCCAATTGAAAGAAAAGTATATGGACAAAAAATGCCACTAGTATTAGGAAGTAACAAAATAAAAATATATTAACAATTAACAATATTTTTACAATTTTATGATTTATTTCCTTCACAATTATATTTTCTCTTTTTCTTTTCCATTATATCAAGTTATTCAAATATGCCCCCTTCTTTATCAATAACCGAAAACAAAAAAAGAATTTCATAAATATTTTTTTTATTGTGCAATTTTTATAATTTTACATTACAATCATTTTGTTGCGTTGTTGTCCTTTTATTAAATATATATATTCTTTTATTAAACATTTTGTTGCGACTCGTACTGAGTGAGCGCCCGCCGTGATGACTGACTCTGACTCGCCGGCGCTTGACTTCACTATCGCCGAGTTTGAAGAAGCTGAGCTGACGATGATCTGATTTTACCGAGCGGAGTGCTGATGTGCCTGCGCGTGAGGCCGAGAAGTGGAAACGAAATGACATGTCGTTTTGCTGTGGAAGAAATGCATTTGCTTTCAAGGGCCTACTATTTTGTCTGGTAAACGAAATGACCCCTCGAGTTTGCATTTTCATATCTTGACCTCTGACCTCTGACAGTTAAACGGGGAGGAATTGAGGTTGTAATCGTCCTTCACAAATTATTCTTTATTTTTTCCCCATTTAACTGTCAAGTGCGTTTGTGTGATGCATGACATATTTTGAGCAAGGAAAATAAATGAAAAAAAAAAATTTAAAGTAATCAAATTTTTAAAATATTATAATTTTAACATATTTAATCTATATAATTTTCACGTTCACAGCATGAGTAATAATTAACCTATACATTTAACAATATATATAAAGAGTGGTACAATCACTTCATATGTCTAATTTTGATCACCATACAATAGATAAAGTTGCTCATCTGATACGCGATTTATCTATTCAATTTTTACCTTAAAATAAATTGTTATAAAATCATATATTTCTCATCAAATTATTTAATTTTTATACGGCCCTTTTTTTTTTGGGGAGCAAGATTAACAACGCACTTTACACTATAAGAAAATAAAGGATAAAATGTAGTGTAGGGAAACTAATGGTATATTTACTTAATAGGAATAAAAATAGGAATCAAGGAATGGGAATGAATGATGTGTTTATTTACTTAAATAAGAGTTGGAATGGGAATCAAAGTGGTGAGCTCCACTCAAAATTGAAAATAATTATTAGAGTTCTCATTCCCATTGAAGATGTGTGAATATAAATTCTATTATCAAAAGTGACTATATCACCCCTACTTAAATTATTATTATTATTATTATTATTATTATTATTATAAATAATGACAATAATCAATTAAGGTCAATTTACTAACTGTTAGTAATCTATTCCAATTATGAGTAAAGTAAACACATCAATAGTAATATAGTTTATTCTGATTCTGATTCTCATAACTAAAATAAACACTTTATTTTGATTGTCATTCCTCATTTTAATTTTAACTCATTTTAATTTCATTATATTCTAATTTTAATTTATTTCGATTATTGATTAATAAACATACCATAAAATTAATTCATGTCGGGAGAACGGAGACTAGGCGTACATGCTATGAGATTATTCCACAACATGATTGTCATAAGCAACAAAATCACTCCCAACTTTGTTTTATTTTTTTAAATTTTCAATTAATAAATTTATTTTTCTCAACAGGAAAGAGGGAAAAGCTTTTATTTTTACTATAATAAGGAGAGAGGAAGAGGAGCAAAGCTTGCCTAAAAATTTGGTTTGTTAAAGGTCAAAGTCAAAACCCCAGCCAATAAATTAGAAAAATCCAGAACTGAAAAAAAAAAAAATTCCAGCAAAAGAAAAAGCCAACAAAATCTTTTATCGAATCAAATTCATGGGTGTCTCAAGGCCGAAGATTTCTTGTTGTATGGTCTTTGTTTTTCTTTTGTCTGCAAAACAATAGAACCAATTAGTCACAGCTTCGCAACTTTTTTTAAATTTTTTTAATTATTTCTGTTTTCTAGATCTGCCCTTTTGATAAGACAAATTTTATTTTCCTTTTTTTTGTGGTTTTAGATTTTTTGTTTATTTGTTGCTCTTGATTCAGTTGTAATCAAATGATGGGCTCTTTTGTGTTGAGGATATAAATTGGAGGATCATACAATTTTCCCACTTTAGGATTGACAAGGTATAGTAGAAGATATCGTAATTTCTATTGTTCTTGAGTTCATGTTATGACATTTGATACCATGCACATTAATTTATTTGACTTAGTCTTTTACATTTTGACGTTTTAGTTTGAAAATTAATTTTTGTATTATGTAGCAGATTAATTGATACCTGCATTTTTATTATTATGTTGACATTTGTGCAGTTGAAGTATTTCTCTTTAGAGATTAATGGTCTATGAATTTTGATTTTGGTTTAAATTTCATATAATGCAACTTCCGGAGACACCCATTTCTTCCGTTAATCTCTAATTGCATTTCAATGTTTGCAATCAATTTTATGCTCTCAACTTATTTTTCCTTTTTTTTGGATATATTCATCAACTTGTTTAATATAGAGTACATGTATAGATTGATGATGTCTGTGCTTTTGTATCATGTGTGATGATTGTTTTACTTTCGAGGCCTTTGCAGATTAATGTTGTCTGCATCTATCAATGTGTGTTTGACTTTTGAGACTTCTGTTGCGTCTTTAAACATTGGGAAGATATCGGAAGAGATTCCAGGTTTTCTTAGAGTTGTTAATGTTGATTTCACGAATAATTCGATTGCTGGATCATTTGGATGATAATACGTAAGCTATGGTATCGGCAACTTTTATGAAAATTGTTTCACCCTGTTGGAAGCCATCTACTGAGGGTGAAAATTCTAATAGCGATGGGGAAGATAATGGTAGAGTTGATGGATTGTTGTGGTACAAAGATTCAGGACATCATGTAAGTGGGGAATTCTCAATGGCAGTAGTTCAAGCAAATACTGAGTTAGAAGACTGTAGCCAGTTAGAATCTGGGCCATTGAGCTCTCTAGAAGCAGGCCCTCAGGGGACTTTTGTTGGAATTTATGATGGCCATGGAGGTCCAGAAGCTGCTCAATTTGTGAACGACCACCTTTTTGACAATATCAAGAGTATGCTTTCCTCCCTTTTGCTCAGCGTAGGCACATTTGTTCAGTGCATAGTTTCAGTTCATGGAAGTTGCCAGTACATTATTGAGTCTCTGTGATACCACATTACATCAGTCTGGTAAATTGAATGTTTTATTATTTCATTGTTCCATTGCATACTTTTACAATCATAAATGCAATTATAGAGGTGTTTATGTTTTTCCAAATTCCTCAGGCATAAACAACAAAAACTTTTGGCACCAAATATGTTATGTGCCTGCCATGCTGTAATAGAAAACTGAGTATCACTGTTGGTGGAAAACTGACAAAATAAGCAAATGTGTTTTGACCGTCAATTGTGCACTGATATCTAGTTTTAGTATTTCCTTCTCTGAGATCAATTAATTTTTTTCCTCCCATAGTTTTGATTCCAAATATTTAGACTGCTGATTTACATGTTTACTGACTTTGACAGCTATTCATGGTGCAGAGTTCACATCTGAAAGTTATGGAATGTCTGCTGATGTTATTACTAGAGCATTTCTGGAAACCGAAGAGGAATTCCTTTCTCTTGTGAGGAGCCAATGGCTAAATAAACCACAGATTGCCTCTGCTGGCTCATGTTGTTTGGTAGGGATAATCTGTAGTGGACTGCTATACATTGCAAATGCAGGTGATTCTCGGGTGGTGTTAGGAAGAATGGAAAATGATGTTAAAGAGGTCAAAGCTGTTCAGTTATCATCTGAGCATAATGCAAGTATGGAATCTGTGAGAGAGGAACTGCATGCATTGCATCCCAATGATCCACAGATTGTTGTTATGAAGCACAAAGTTTGGCGTGTGAAGGGTATCATACAGGTGACTATATGGGGCTTTCTGATTTATTTTTGTTGTATATTTGATTGTTTATCCCCATTTCTTCTCTGTATTTCTGAAGCCTATCTTTGTACAGCATATGTTTTCATTGAATGAGTACTTTTTGACTTGTTTGTAACTCTTTTATCAGGAGAATGCTACCTGTTTTTTCATCAGAGGTAGTTCGATATCTTATCACTAATACATCGTTAATTACTTCAATTTCCTATAAGTTTCTGAAAACTTTCAAGTAATTTTGTGACTGTGCTTTATATTTCTGGAGATGCATTCTTTCCTGTCTAGATTTTTTCTTATGTTGTCTATGTTTCAGTTCATCTCAGTTAAATGCTTTATCACTTGTAAGGAGACAAAACTGAGGTTGATCCCAAGTCCTTTCCTCCCAATAACACTGAAGCTGCGGTATTTGGACTTTTTGAATGAGTTGTTCACAATAAAATTCTTAAATTTATTCAAATGTTTTAATTACTCTTTTGTTGTCTTTTCAGATGCATTCAGCAGAATAAGTTTCCTATAGAAATACTGCATTATTCGCATGATGATCACAAGCCCAAATAGTGAGTTACTCTGTTTACAGTGCTTTCTTATTTTTGCAGATTTCAAGATCCATCGGGGATGCCTATCTGAAGAAGGCAGAATTTAACAGAGAGCCTCTTTTGCCCAAGTTTAGATTGCCAGAGCCCTTCCATAAGCCAATCCTTCTAGCTGAGCCAACGATATCAGTGCAAAGGCTTTACCCTGAAGACCAGTTTCTCATATTTGCGTCAGATGGCCTATGGGAGCACCTAAGCAATCAGGAGGCAGTTGACATTGTCCACAATTGTCCACGTAATGTAGGATTTCTATTTACAGTTTCAAGTTGCATGTGTATTTCTGCCGGTTATTGTTATAATGGGGTAGTTACTATTGATGTCGGGGCAGGATGGTTGCTAATCTTCTTAGAACAAGTGTTCCATTTTTGTTTTTTCAAGTTTCTGACGTAATAAGAATTTGTAGCCATTTCCATTTTTGCTGTTTCTGGTAAACAAATTGAAGGTGATTGTTTTTGTGTTAATGATGTGTACAACTACTTAACTGTTTTTTGGCAATGCCTGATATGGTTACTTGTCTCAGAAAGCTGGTTGTGTAAGTTTCTCGTGGAAGTGCTTGTATTTGCTAGAACAGAGTGTGGTACTGTATCATGTTCCCAATTGAAATGTGGTGTAAATCCAGTTGAATCATGATCAATTAGAAATAATTAAGTTTTTAAGATGCAACTGAACGTATGCTAATGTGTCTGTGTTTGTGCAGGGTGTTGCACGGAAGCTTGTAAAAGCTGCACTTCGTGAAGCAGCCAAAAAAAGAGAAATGCGTTACTCAGATTTGAAGAAAATTGATCGTGGGGTGAGGAGACATTTTCATGATGACATCACGGTGATCATTTTGTTTCTTGATTCTTATCTGATCAGTCGCAGCTCCTGGGATGGCCCATTGATTTCAGTTAGGGGAGGTAGTGGTATATGTGGCAGTATCAACACATAGTTCAAGAGGTTCTAAAGTATCTCTTCATCTCTATATTCTTCATTTGTATTAAAAGCAATTTTCTTTCTTCTTTTTCCATTAAAGAATGATTTATGAAAAGAATTAATGTATAGCCAATTAGCCACGCAGTTTGAAAACTTATTTTTGTTATGCCATAACGGACATTTTAGACATTTGTTAGACAGATGATAATGCTTCAAAAATATTCTTTGTCGAAATTTGCCATTGCTTGACATGTTAATTGAAAGGCTACTACTAGGAACTTATATCTTACTAACATGATTCATTAAGAATACATGTGGATATTGGAACACTTTGTTGTCGTAGCTTTATACTGCCTCAGAAGATGACATGAGAGCAAGAACAGTAATGGCGTCTCTTCAAACCGTTCTCAACAGTACAAATTGAGCAATTATAACATGTAGTTTCAAAACTAACTAGATCATGCTGTGATTTTTTGTCCAGATAATGGCTCTGGCTCTCTGGTTTCAAGTTTTTTTTTTTTTTAAATTAATTTCTGCAGTTGCCAACTCTCAAAATTTTCATTTACATTTGCTTTAGTTGCCATTCTTCCCAGCATTTGCTTGTTGTGCTTGTTCTTTAGCAACGGTTACATGACATGCGGAAAAGAGTTGGAAATGAAAAAGGCTCAATATTGCTTTGGTAATGGCTTTTGAGACTTAAGAGTCTAGATACAAGGAAGAATCTGCATTGCCGTGTGAATCATATTTTTGGATTAATTTTCTTCAAATTTTTGTTTGTTTACTTATTTTTATCCATCATATATATCGATGGAAGAATATTGGACGTCAATTAACAGCAGGATAAAATATCCTTAGCTTTGTTGCATGGTAATAGGTCAATCAACGGTACTATCTTTTAACTATCATTTGAAGAGTTCCTTCGATCTTTACTATTTTTTACCTTTTAAAGAATGGATTGAACTATAACTATTACATAACGATTTTTTCCCCCATTTTATGGGATTGCGCCTCTATTATCTCCAATGCTTCTTCTGCTAAAAAGAGAGGACACTTACACTTCACAGTTTTATCCTATCAAAATGATGCTAAATCTTTTGTCCCAAATATATACACACACACACTGAATAGATCACAAAAATTTGACACCTAATCGTATTGATTATAATTTAAAACTAATAGAAAGTGTCTTAATTATAAACTCTCCATCATCCAAAAATGAAAAATCTGATCATGACAGCCATAATCAACCCAATGAATGTTATGACATGAAATGCCATTCTTAACTACGCAAATTCATCAGTCATTCGGCCTTTGGCCGGGTCGTTATGTGAGGGCAGCCGTTCGAATCTATTTAAATGTATTGTGGGGGATAATTCATTTCTCAATTAATAATTAAGTGAATGTAGTTTTTTCCCTTACTCAAGTGTGGGTGGAGTAGACATCCCTATAATATTAAAGAATGTTAAAAATCTGGACAGTACTTCATAAGAATTGATGTATAGTCTCAGTAATAGTCTGATTTGTAAATATCAGTTATAGTCTCATATAATATGAGTTGTTGTTTGAGCAGTAGTCTCATGTAATAAAAAAAAGAGCAAATTCATTTGCAAAATAAGTCTCCTACTTAGTTCCCCATAATATTTGCTCTTAATAAAATGAGAGAGGGACCTCATTTTTATCCGTGCAAAATTTCAAATTCTACTTACTGGACGGTATTATTATATGAATTTAGACTTTCAATAAACCTTATGCTACGGGATCATTTTAGTATATGGATTTAAGCTCTTGGTACCCGATAAACTTACACACTATTATTAGATGGATTTAGACTCTTAATAGACCTATGTTTTAATGGATTTAAACTCGTGTAGTTTCTAATCTACATGATTGACAATATTATTATTTATTGATAAAAGAAATTATAATTATAATTTTTATATGTTACCAATTAAATATAAGTTTGTTATATTAATTTATTAGCTAAATGACACGAATAATTAAACATCTAAACTTTAATCTCAATTAGTTAATCTCAGTTAGTAATATCATAATTATAATGTATTTTGGCTATCCAAGAATTCATAGGCTAAAAGTTTTCAGTTTTCGATATCCAATATGAGGACCCAATATATATTATAAAGTGAAAATTTGTAAAATTAATCAGAGTGTAAGAAATCAATAATTACACGTGTCATTTATGAAAATCTCCTACTGATATTAGCCCTCATTTCGGATGACAGCAAAGCGAGTAGGCGACTATCAAAGTTCAAAAGCTTGAAGCCCAACACAAAAATGGCAACAAGCAATTGTGCTGATGCACTTTCACTCATTTTCTCGCTTTCTTTCTCCTTCAATACAGCATCGAAGCTGCCCCATATCAGAAAATTTTCTCAAAACAATCTTTGCTTGCATTATCACAACACGCTCTCTCCTGTCCCACGGAAAAAGAATGCCACAGCTGCTCGTGTATCAGCAACAATGGCTGCCAAGTAACCCAATTTATGTGATTTTGGTACTTAAAATAGAAAATTAGAATTGGGCTTTAGCTGTTGAATCTTTTTTTTTTCTTTTGGGTAGTGTTGTGAAAGAAGTTTTGCCACCAGCTCTTGATTCTACTTCAGAACCCCCTCCATTGTTTGATGGAACCACAAGGTACAGTTCTTTATAATAAAATAAAAATTTGTTTTATTATTATTATTTTTTTTAGTGCCCATATTTTTTTTAATTTTTTCTTTTTAAGTTGAAGGTTGTATATATCGTACACGTGTCCATATGCGCAGCGTGTGTGGATTACAAGGAACTGTAAGGTGATATGTATATTCTGATACTATTGCTAATTAATTATCTCGTGTATATTGATTTTAGGATTATTATTAAGTGTTTGGTTACTGGTTAAAAATAAAGACAAAGGAAGGAAATGCTGCTGTTAATGGTATGTTATCCATGTTTTTGCTTTGTAGTAACATTGGCAATTGAACTGGAACTCTGTTGAATAGTCAAGGACTTTAAACTTTAAGCTGAAAGAAGATTTTAGTTGATTACGTCTCTAGTAATAAACAAAAAAAAAAAAAAAATGATGCTGAACTTGAAACACTACAGTAGTTTGTTTTGATAAACAAGAACAGGCATCTCTACTCATTGAAAACTAAGTAAACATGAACAGGCATCTTCTCCTGCTCAGTAATTTGGCAATTAAGTGTTTTAGGAGATAAAAAATTTTCATTGAAAACTAAGAATTCTGAATATCTTTGTTGTGATTTATGGGGAGCAGGGATTGCAGGAGAAGATTAAATTGGTTCCTATTGATTTGCAAAACAGGCCTGATTGGTACAAGGAGAAAGTCTATATGGCAAACAAGGTGAGATTTATGGGAATGTAATATACTAAGAGCGGAGAGTTGCTTGGTTGTAACACAGAAATGATGGTGGGGAAATGAATGACTTTGTTTGATTAGCATTGAAATTAGTCAAGTCACTGGGAACTTAATTTGATTGTCATAATAATTTTGTCAAGTGCTTCATTTTTCTTCTCTGTATTCATTTATTTGATGCTTTGTGCAGGTGCCATCATTGGAACACAATAATGAAGTTAAAGGAGAGAGTCTCGATTTGATGAAATACATTGACAGTCACTTTGAAGGGCCTTCTCTTTTCCCTGACGTAAGATTTAAAGAGAATATTATTACTTGTTTTCAGCATTTTTATTTCAAATGCATAACTTTGCTTCATAGGATCCTGCCAAGAGAGAATTTGCAGAAGGCTTGTTTTCCTACACTGACACATTTAATAAAACCATGCGTTCTTCGCTCCAAGGAGATGGAAATGAAGCAAGTGAGTTGCTCACTACTACTATAGATTTTTTTTTATTCTAACTTAAGCACATATAACACATTGGAAAACTGTATCAGGCGCTGCATTTGATTATTTTGAAACGGCTCTCTCCAAGTTCAATGATGGGCCTTTTCTTCTCGGCCAGTTCAGCCTAGTAAGTAAAAATCTTATACCCATTGTGGCACTTCTGCTAGCTTTTTGCCATTTACTGATTCCTATATTCATAAAGCATGGAAACGTAGATCACAGTAGTAAGCTCCTAATGCAATATAGAATAGGATAGACTTTGATACAGTTTCAGCAATCCGTTCTTTTTGGCATTACTAGATTTACTGATTACTTTGAAGGTAGAATAAATTTGATTTGTGCTTGATCTTTGTTTATAGGCGGATATAGCTTATGCTCCATTCATTGAAAGATATCAACCTTTCTTACTGGAAGTGAAGAAGTATGACATAACTGCAGGGAGGCCTAAACTGGCTACTTGGATTGAGGTATGACCAATTTGCTCAAATGTATTGAATAGCCAAATATTTTATTAAGTAATAGTTAACAAATGGAAATATTGTAAATGAAATTTGTTATGATTTTTCACTGATATCTCATTTTGTTAATTGATATGCTCTGTAGGAGATGAACAAGAATGAAGCTTTCAATCAAACCCGCCGTGATCCTAAGGAGCTTGTTGAAACCTACAAGAAACGATTTGCGGTACCCCCAATCTATTCCATTATGAAATGATATATGGATGCTCTGAAATGGTTGCAGACTCGTAGATGAAAAAAAGTAACCAACTTATTTCCAAACGCACTACTTCTGCAGGCTAAGATCTGAATTGTGGCTATTCACCCTCATCAGTCTCAAAATTACACAATCAGTCAAGTCATCGTCTTCTTACAGTGGCTCCAAGATTCTCTTTGGTTCAAGCGTGGATTATTACTGGTGATATTATAGATAAGCTTGCAATGTATTTTCAGGAAAGCTAGTTGTACAATTATGCAAAATAACCGTGTAATTTAGTATATCAATGAACAGTACAGTGCAGAAAATGTTGCATTCATACTATGACAATAGCTAACTTTCTTTAGTAACAGTTTTTGGATCACCATTTACCCAAGCAAGTTCTTCTCATTAAAAAAAAAAAAAAAACAAACAAGTTTTCTAAGTTTTAAAAAACATAAAAATTCCATGACATGCTTCAAAGACAAAAACCGACATCCCCAGGTAAATAATTCTAGGGCTAACAGAAACCTTCCACTCTTGTTTATATTTCAAGACTTGTAATAAGATGGCTCTCATGCAATCAAATCTCAAAAATATCAATGAATCAAATCTAGCTTTTGTAATACTCATTTCCAATATTCTGTAAATAATCTGCCGAAATAAAAGTAATAAAAAATAAAATTGGAGCTAGAGTTAGTAGATGATCATAATCAGCCTCGAATTTGTATATAATGATAGTATGAAACTGTATATCATTGAAGAAAACCTATAGACAGTAACAACTGCCAACCAATCCGATAGATATATCCAAAATTGTTAGCTTAATAGTCTATTAATTTATATTTATACTTCCTAAATTTCAACAACAACAACAAAATCTGCCACGTTTTCAATGTCAGTATCCAGCCGTAGAGTGGACATTTGTCTTCATAGATGAAGCCAACCATTTGGATCAGAGCAAGGAAAAATTAGAGGAGACAGGTGAGCAGCTGAAAGAGGGAAGTTGGGATTTTGAAGACATCCTAAAACACAGTCAGTGACCACTTCCTCAAACTTAATTCAAATTACAGTTATTTAAAACTGCCCTAACTGAGAAAGGACTCCTCCTTAATCTGCATATCTGAAGAACTCTTCTTCAATGGACGAAGTCAAGAATTAAAAAGGTTAGAAATACCATAGCCAAACTGCACAAACTCTAGGCAAGTATATGTCTGCAAACATAAAGCAGATGACCGATGGAACTACTTGAGCAATACTTTCGATATCTTCCCCATATACACAACTAAAGACCATACGGAAAGCCCTGCCGAGATATAAAGCAAAACAACACCACACCCTACTAGAATCCATGGCCCTCCAATACTGCAAAATAAAAAAAAATTAAAAAGAGAGGAATTAATATAGATGAAGAAACTTTAAAGCATAAATCAAGAAAATCATTTTTGCAGGATTCTCTTTCGTGTCAATTGTAAAAGGAGATGATGAACCTGCTATCTCGAGTACCGAGAAGGATGGTTAGTGCAATCATCTGTGTTGCAGTTTTCCACTTGCCAAGGTTATTTACAGCAACAGCCTGCAGGAGACACCAATATAGACATTATCATTATTCATGGCTACTAACCAACCATTTGCTAGAAATGTAAGAGTAGTGTGATGAGAGGGAGCACTAACCTCTAAAAGCTTAGTATTCTGAGAAGCAGCCCATTCTCTGACTGCAGACATTGTTATCTATGAAAAAGAAACTGGTTTGTCAGACGTATGGAGTCGAGTCACACATGATTTCCTTAAAATAGCAGATATTAGATAATCGTATCACATGTATGCTCACACACCACAGACAATCATGCACCCACATAGAGGCACATGCATATATGGAGACACAGACTGACAAGGCTTATTGTGAATTCGCTAAAGCTGCAAGAGGAACGAGGGACACAATGATCATTACTGCAAATTAAGCAAATTAATATCACTGAATACACGCAGACCATATTCTTCTATGCAACCATAAAATACACGCAGACCACATTCTTCTATGCAATCATAACCACTAAAATTGAACCAACAAAGAGACTGCAGGGATCAATCAGCAAAAGGAAGCAACAAAGATGAGTTTAGGGCTAGAATATGAAACAGAATATAAGAGAACAGCACTCGAACTTTGAATGATGACACACGCATTCGTGCCTAATCCTAACATCCATTAAGTAACCAAAACTGAAGTAGTACATGCATCTTAACAAAACCACATAATATACATTACCTCTCTACCAATAATTGCAATTGCAGGTACAGTCAGTAACCAAGGCACTTGCCCAAACACCGGCAATTCCAACGGTTTCGTACACAATAGAACCAATGTAGCAGCAACCATAAGCTGTATTCACAAGTTACTAAAATCAGAGAAGAATTCTTGAATAGTTATCACAACTTAACCAAAAATTCTTTATAAACACAACCAGCTCAAAAGATCATACCTTATCAGCTACTGGATCCAAAAATGCACCAAACGTAGAGCCTAATCTCATCTGACATATCAATCATAGCACTAAAATTACTCATACATAACAACCCAAAACACCCTACATTAATTTTGCATACAAAGACCAGTGTGTGTGTACCTTTCGAGCAATGTAGCCATCGAGCCAATCTGTGATTGCTGCAGCAATAAATATACTCGTTGTCGTTGTCCTACCCCACCAACTATCCACGTAAAAAGCTACAGATAAATCATTAATATATCAGTGTCAACACAGCAAGGCCTTTGATGTATGTCATTTTTGTCACATTTGCAACGAAATCTCAAAAACATCAGCATTTGGCAATAACTAAAGGATTCAGAAATAGAAATTACTTAGAGTTGCATTATCAATCACATGTTTCTTTGTGAATTTTATTACTAAATAATATAACAAACAAATAACATTAAATTAATAAAATTCAATATCGATTAATCAAAACGACATTAAAGAAAGCACGAAACGCGAAACCTACTGCAAATGAGAAGCGGAACAGCAGCTACCCGGCCGAGCGTTAAGATTGTAGGCAAAGTGAGAAACTTATTAGACGGTTGGAGTTGCTGCATTGATGGTGACGGCGTTTGATCGCAATACCAACCGCCATTAACGGCCTTGTCATTGTCCTGATGATCCATGTCAGCGACGAGGCCCGACCCGGGATCCGCAGGAGATTCCGGATCCGACGCGGTAACTTCGGCTTTATTCGTCGAGGACCGAGCGTTGGTGTTAGCGGTGCGAGAAGAGAGATATAGTTGGGCCCTACGGCAGCGGAAGCCAGAGAAGGGATGGCTTAGGTTAATGCTATTACGGGGATGCCGGCTAACGTGCGCCGAGGGGAAGGGCGAGGGGAGTGCGCACGGGGTTATCCTGCACCCGGAGTGAGAGGGAGAGCGTTTTGGAGAAGATATTTTACGGGTGGTGATGTGGCGAAAAACGAGTTGTTTGTATGGGTTAGCGCAGAGCGAAGCTGCCATTGTTAATTTAAGAGCGGGCATCGACATCATCATGGGCATGATGGTGCGTTTGGTTTGGCTAGAGGGGGGCTTCTTTGGTCTGTTTTGTAATTGCCACAGAGAATTAGAATGGCCTGATTTCGCGATTTGGAATTATGATATTGATGGTCTCATTTGTATTCGCGATGTATCATCAGCTACACCGTGCATCCAGTTGACATATAAAGAGTTTTCATCATAAATTTTTCATTTATAGTTACTATAACAAGTTCTCCTAAGATACATGATCAAATACATAAATTGTATAAAAATATATAAATTGCATACAAATACCAATAGAATTGTGTTTACTTGTTAGCAATAACAAAAAAAATATAATGAATTTGGAGGTGTCAAAAATACTCTCTGTCCCAGACCAAACTTTAGTGATGTGGGCCGAGTAATACTTAGCCTGAGGATGAGGTTGCACCGGTCTCAAATATCACTTGACAAGTCTGGGATCCAGTTTGGAACTCGAATTTTATTTAAAAAATCATAAAATATATAATATTTTAAATAATTATATGTATTTGATCTATCTATTACATGTGTGTAAAATTTTAAAGATATAAAGTTTATATTTTCATGTCTAATTTCATTAAAATAAATTCTAAAAACTATACAATTATTAAAAAATACATATATAATATTATAAAATATAAAATCCGGGCATAAAAATCCGCAACAAAAAACTTAGCCCCCGGACCTGGGTTTTGCCATCCTTTAGAATTTATGCATTTTAGTCACATCTTTTAAAAAAACAAACTAAGAAAGTGTTAATATATCCTTATATTACTCGACTTATTTCATCATGCTTGACTTCAGTGGTTTGGCTTAATAATTTTTATATTTTTATTTTTTTGGCCATTCAAGTTCAAATCTTAGGGAGGTAAGGGTTAAAAACTTGATTTAGACTTTGTCTACACTTCTATATTAAGATTAAAACAATAAATTAATTATTAAAGTAGGTTTATCAGTTATGTGTATAGTGTATAATACGTTAAGAATAAAGAAGAGGTGTCAACCAACTTAACTAACGAATTATTATTTTGAATATATAACCACTTGAGACACTCCTTTTTTATCGCAATTATAATTGTATAAGTTAAGTACTAGTGGAAAAAGATTGCTATATCAAAGTGAAAAAAACAAACACAATATCTAAATCTCAATGTCCTAAAAAAAAAAACTTAACAGTCTGATGAAGATGAAGGCTATTGTGCCCATAATTCAAGTTGTGCTTACCAATTTGACTTGTGTTCTTTTGTGTTTAAAAACCTTAAATCAACATATAAATTCAGCGGATCTATAATTTTAAAAATTATATGAATTTAGATTTTTTGAATCCAGAACTTTCAGTCTTCGTGGATTTGGACTTTTTTCCATCTCTAATAGGATTATCTCTGAAAATTTGTAAATTGTATATTTAAAATAATCTTAAAAAATAAGGGAAAAAAAAAAGAACAATGGAGATTAATCGATTATATGTGTAATCTTTTTCTTTTTGTTCTTATCCCCTTGGATGGCTGGATCTTTAC
Organism: Murraya paniculata; assembly: GCA_030449075.1. Taxonomy (NCBI): domain Eukaryota; kingdom Viridiplantae; phylum Streptophyta; class Magnoliopsida; order Sapindales; family Rutaceae; genus Murraya; species Murraya paniculata. The sequence continues at coordinate 2,201,387 of JAEVFN010000019.1, forward strand.
ATCTGAAGTTAAGCCCATTGGACCAAGGGACTAGAGACATGGTGCCAAACTTATGCCACGAATATAGCATTGCAAAGTGTCAAAGATCCCAATAAAAGTTCCCCATCCAATAGCTAAAATAAGTAAAATGGCGATGGGCTCACGTGGGCGCACCCCATTTTATCAAGGACTGTACCTGACAGAAGTAAAATGGAGATGGGCCCAGGTGGGCCACATTCCATTTTATCAAGAAACTGTACCTTACATAAGGTAACAAGCTCGCACACCTTAAGGCTTATATTCCCGTGTCAGGCCGCATGCTGGATGGAAGCTGAATACCGCACATGTAAATTACAGGTCACTTTGTTTATGATAGAAGGATTCACTAACAATAAATTGAATTATGGTATATTATATAATGTTATTATTTGACATCGAATCATATCCACCCTATAAGTAAAACGTCAAACATTTCAAAACATCGAGGAAAAAAGTCATCTATACTCTCTTTCAAATTAGACGAAGGGGCGCCATTTGGGCCTTTGGCCTAGTGAATTACTGTCCTCATAATTGTGAGGACATGGATTTAAGTCGCCATATACCCAACCTCCATCAATTAAGCATAATTGCATGGAGTAAATTTATAAATTTTTCTCCCTTGCGAAATGTAAGTGAAACTGAGACATTTCTCCTCTATGAGGGTCATTTGTCTAAGTAAGTATTTCATAAGAATTTATCTGTAAGGTGGAGCTGAGACATCCCTCTTCTGTGAGGGTCATTTATCTGGGCAAGTAATTCATAAGAATTTCTCTGCAAGGTGGAGCTAAGACATCCCTCTTCTGTGAGGGCATTTGTCTGAGCAAGTACTTCATAATAATTTCTCTGTAAGGGTCATTTGTTTGGGCAAATACTTCATAAAAATTTCTCTGCGAGGGTTATTTGTTTGGATAAGTACTTCATATGAATTTCTTTGTGAGGGTCATTTGTCTGGGCAAGTACTTAATAAGAATTGCTCTATGAGGGTCATTTGTCTGGATAAGTTCTTCATAAGAATTTCTTTGTGAGGATCATTTATCTGAGTAAGTACTTTATAAGAAGTCATTTTTCTGGGCAAGTACTTCATAAGAATTTCTCTATGACTGTCATTTGTCTGTGTAAATATTTCATAAAAATTTAATGTAATATCGTAGTCCTAGTTATATATTTGATTGTAAATATTAGTATAATTATCTATTATAATAATAATTATAAATATATAATGTAATATCAATAATTTAATGTATAATTAATATTTTTAAAAAAATGGACGAAGGGGCCTTAATTTTATAAATTTCCTTTATGTAAAAAGAGGATGGTAATATTATACACCCTTCACTATTTTTGTTGTACATTATAGTGTATTAATAATGCATTTATTATCATCCAACCAAATGAGATTCACCAATAAAATAATTTTGAATATCCGCCCTTGAAAACGGTGGGAATGACCACCGACGTGCGCAAATCTTAAAAAGTTCTTTTTCTTTTTTTTTTTTTCCCTTCTTTTTAGCTGGTCAAATAGGCCGTGATTTTTATTTTCTATTTATGAAGAGAGATAGGTCGTGATTTGGTGACAAAAACAAAAAGGTCAAACTTTTGAAGGTCTAGTCATAATCACATACTTGTGGGCCTACGTGTTTAGGGTTCTGCTCATGGCGAGGGTAATGAAGAGGCATGGAGATTTTTATATTTTTATTCTTGGGGCTAAGGGCACGAAAAAGATGCATCATTATCCATTCATCAATTCGTTTATCTTTTTAATTTCATTTTCAATTGCTTTGCCGACACAAATGGAATGACAAAATCACAATATACTTTCACCTGCCAGTGACATTTTATTTTCCACCTAAGTTTTGTATGAAAATTGGAAGATTTTGAATTACTTACTAGTAGTCTCGTGGACGACCTTGTTAATCACTATTAAAAATATTTTTTTTACTTTTAATATTTACACCGTTATTATTATTGATTGACACAATAATGATAAAAGTATCTTTAAAAAAATTTAAGAAAAATATATAATTTATATAAATTATGAAAAAACCACTCAGATCGTACTAAAGTAAGTTGAATAACTTGCCATTAATTTGAGAAGATATGTGAAACCACCTATTTAAGGGTTTGAGGGTTAGATTGTAGTGCATTTTGTTATACCTTTGCAATCATAAATTTTTTAGTATATTTCTAAATTTTTGTGTTCAATATCTTAAATTTTGAATAATATTTTATATTTTCTTTAATTTAAGAATAATGTTATATCAACAAACAATTGATTAACTATTTTGTATAAAGCAAATCAAACATTACGTGATTAGTTGAATGAAAATTTAAAATATTAAAAATAAATTACGTGAGCTAAGTGGTAACTTCATTTATTCAGTTGAAGTCAAATGCATATATAACTTTACAGTACCCACCAACTTGTCACAACGACTGCATCGTTGAAGTAACTAACAAACATCGACTGTCTAGTTTGGTCCCGTCCCGGTAAGACGTTATTGAAAAAAAAAATAGTAATAATGCTTTTATCATCCAATTTCTTTCTTTTCTGTTAAAAAAGAAAATAAAAGAAAAGAAAAATAAAATAACGTACTTTACCACAAACTCCTCCGTCTTCTTGTTCTTTCCCTATTTTGGAACTCCGTGCTAAGAATCCAGCGAATCATGTAATAATGCACGCTAATCACGCTCTTTCCACGTGACCACCTGCCACATCACTCTCTCGCCTTCACTCCTCTACTAAGTTCAAAGAGCGAGGCAACCGAGAGTCCAAGAGTCGAAGGCCAAGCCATCTCTCTCTCTCTCTGAATTCAGTTGCAGAAAATCAAGGGAGCGAGATCTCTCTTACACCATCCATCCATCCATCGCGTCAACGAACTCCAACCGCGCGCTCCAATCAAATCGATCCACGTAGTACTAGTATGAAGACGGCTGCCTCCAATTCCAAAGCCATTAACAACCCTCTCCTTGCTTTCGAACACAAGCGGTATTGTCCTTCTTCTCCTTCCCGTACTACCTAGTACCTCCTTTCGCCACGTGTCCTCCTCCTCCTCCTCTTCTTTTTTCTCATTTTTATTTATTTATCTCCTAAGCATTCATTTCAGTTTTAGCACGTACGTCGATCGCTACGTGTTCGTGTGATCCTGTGATGTGATGATTTTGACTGTTTTGACTTTGATTCATGCGTTAATTATTGAAATTTTGTGATAGATTTGCGTCTCCGAATTGTATTCCTTTTTTTTTTAAGTTAAAACAAAAAATTCATTTCAAATGCGTCGATCACGCTGTTATATGCAATTGTGTTCATATTGATGCATTATGCGCACATTTACGAATTATCGTTTAATGTGTTTCAATTAATGTGCAATTCTTGGAGAAATCTTGATTAGAATTCCCCCACCCCCCCCCCCCCCCCAACCCGGGGTTTTTGTTGATTGATCTGGATTTGAATTGGTCACGATTTGATTGGATTTTATTAGGGTTAATTTAGGTTTTTGAGTGGAAAATGTGGTGTTCTCTTTGTGAACTTAAGTGAATGTAGTATGCAATGGCGACTGATTGGGGAAGTAGAATTGTGGTTTTGAGTGGAATATGTTGTTGTCTACTGTGAATCAGCAATCTTTGGAGGCTGATGACAGGTAATTTGTGTTGGCTGCCGTTTTGAAACTTTTCTATTGTTCGGCTTGTCATTGATGGTTTGGTTTCTTGCTGCTGTTATGAGTATTTGATTAATATTTTACCGTGGAGAGTTATCTTGTCAATGAGAAGGTTCTTTGAATTTTGGGATTTAATAGAAATTTATTTTGGTTTTGACAGGGATGCTTATGGATTTGCAGTGAGACCTCAGCATGTACAAAGATACCGAGAGTATGCTAATATTTACAAGGTTTTCTTCATTCCAACTCCAACCTAGTTGTTTTCAAGTTCATGATCTTATCGTCTCTGTTGATTGTTTGAGACGTTCTCGATGAAGAGATTGGAAAAGAAATTTCCAAGTGATATGTTTGTTTTGGTCTTTGAAATAATGGTGAATGATTTGTTCGATGAACTAAAAAATGCAAAACATCGAAGGGGTGCAGACCAATTACATGTTTGCACACAGGAGTGAACTATTTGGTTTTAATGAGTCATATTTTATCGGAGTTTCTGATTGAAAAGTATAATTTTCTCCTTTTGTAAATAATTTCAGAAACCAAATTGCATTTTGAGAAAATTGTATTTTTGAGAAGAAAATAACTGATTTTTTTGCTTTTAAACGTGATATTAGGAGGAAGAGGAAGAAAGATCAGATAGGTGGAATAGTTTCCTAGAAAGGCATTCTGAGTCAGCTCAATTGCCTATAAATGGTTTATCTACGGAGGGAGATAACAACGCATTGCACACAGAAGCTAAGGGGGAGGAGGTGGGTGATAGTCTAGAGAAGGTTATTGAGGTAGACAATTCAAGTTTCGAGAAGCCTGGTTCAGATAGTTCTTCTGAAAATGCCACAGAAAAGGAGGAGATATTGTCAACCACTGAGAAAAAATCTCATAGGATTATAATATGGTCTGAGATTAGACCATCACTCCGTGCCATTGAAGACATGATGAGTGTTCGTGTAAAGAAGAAAGGAAACATTTCCAAAGGTGAACAGAATGGAAGAGGGAAGCCATCACCTCCTTCTGACGAGTCTAAGTTCTTGAAGGGAGCTTCAGAGGAGGATTCTGATGATGAGTTTTATGATGTGGAGAAGTCAGACCCGGCTCAGGATAGCCCTTCACATGATAGTGCGAGTGCCCCTGTCACCGGTGCTATTGCCATTGATGCCACTACTCTAGAGTCTTTATTCCCTTGGAAAGAAGAGTTGGAGGTCCTTGTTCGTGGGGGAGTGCCCATGGCACTTAGAGGAGAGGTCTGTAATGCACTTTTGATCTTTCTTCTCTCTCTCAAGTGAATTTTAGGTTCAGATGATAATTATTTTAACTGTTTGATTCTTGCAATCTCAGCTTTGGCAAGCCTTTGTGGGTGTGAGGGCACGTCGAGTGGACAAGTACTATCAAGATCTACTTTCTTCAGAAAGTAATTTTGGCAATAACATGGAACAACATAGCTCGCAGTCCGACAATGACAGCAAGAGCTCAACAAAAGACTCTGTATGTCTGCCTGAGAAATGGAAGGGGCAGATTGAGAAGGTCAATACAGATGTGTTTTCTAATTTCCGTGCACAGTATATTCAGTTCTTTCGTGCTGTGTTCATTAATTGGATACTATCCATCCTGGTTCCCCACTGCCCTAACTTTCATATTGAATACGAATGCAGGATTTGCCTCGAACATTCCCGGGTCATCCTGCTCTAGATAATGATGGTAGAAATGCTTTGAGACGGTTACTTACAGCTTATGCTCGTCATAATCCCTCTGTTGGATACTGTCAGGTATTTTGTTTTCTAGTGGTATTGTGTTCCTTATATCATGCTCATGGTTTTTCAATGTCATTGGCCACACGGTAAAGGAATCATTCTATAATTTTGTGATACTTGCAAGATATTGCTTCTTCTTATTGTGTACATCGTACATGATGCACTCTGACCACTTTAAATAAAAAATTCATTTTTTTTTAGAGTGAAATTGAAATTAAATCGAAGTAATATGAATTTTACCTAATCTTCATGACATGAGAAATGAATAAAATGAAGCATATATATGCTTTATGGCTTTTTGATAGAAATAAAGTTATTATTGTTTCTTATAAAAAAAAGGTTTTTACGTAAGTTCATGGACTAGCTGGTAGGGAGGGTGTTTTCAGTTGATGTGGTTCACTGGCAAGTAGTAGGCTTATTATATCACTTGGTAAAATTGAATACATATCACAAGGGATTTATTCCACGACTTAATCCAATTTAATTAAATCTGTATCTGGTTTTTCTGAAATGGGGAAGCTTGTTTGAGACAATTGTCTAACCCAGTTGTGTGCATTAGCCAAATTCCAATCGAGGCTTGTAGTGGTTCTTTATCATTCATGTTAGTAAATGTCAGCCACATGTTTTTAAATTATAATCATTAGCGTTGTACAGCACCTTTTATGTAAATTTGAAAATTTGAATTATGAATTGGAGATTTTAATGTGACATGAAGCTTCTATATGCTGCTAAAGGAAATTTCTTCATTTGCAATTATTTAAAATTACTTTAGTTGGTGCAGTAACAAAACTTTTTTACTTCAGAAGTGTTCTGTGTAATCATTATGATAAACTGTTGGTAACTATCTAGCTAATTATTCACTTTGTGTGCAGGCCATGAATTTCTTTGCTGCCTTGTTGCTACTTCTGATGCCTGAAGAAAATGCCTTCTGGTAGGTTCAGGAACTTCCTTTATATATATATTCAATTTATCATTAACTTCTTTAGTCTCTTGCTGGAAGAATAGATGATGTTATGCTAAATTTCCCTCTCGTTTGTTTTTTGTATTCCTAGGATCATATTTATAGCAGCGGCCGTTTTATTGTATATACTTTTCTAAAATAATAATAATAATATCCTTGTATGATCTGATATGGAGTGAACTTAGAAGTTCATAAACCATGAATATTCCCTTTTTTTTTTTAATTTTTTGCAAAACGTATCTGATAAATATTTGTTTCCAGTTGGTAAGAAAGATCTTGAACTGATAAATAAATTCATTATGCCCTTTAACTGATTCTAATTTATTGTACAATTTTTAGGGCGCTGATGGGCATTATCGACGACTATTTTGATGGCTATTACTCGGAGGAAATGATAGAATCTCAGGTAACATTTCCAATGACTCCATTTACCTTTTAGCTGTTTTCTGTATTTGTGCTTTCTCCTCAAAGAAAACGTTAAGGAGGTGGAAGAAATCACTCAATTACCGATGGGTAACTGATGACTCATTTTATTTGTCAGGTTGACCAATTAGTTTTTGAGGAATTGGTGCGCGAGAGATTTCCTAAATTGGGTTTGTTTTTTATCATTGTACTTGCATATTGTCAAGCACGTTCTGTTTATGAAAGTTTATGGTTGTTTTCTGACATCACGCTAATACCTGGTGCAGTCAATCATCTCGATTACCTTGGAGTACAGGTGGCATGGGTTACTGGACCGTGGTTCCTTTCTATTTTCATGAACATGCTTCCCTGGGAAAGTGGTCAGGTTTTATGCTGTATCTTTCGTGAATTTTACATTTCATCATAAAATTGGCATTTAAAAGGAAAAAAAATTGTGGCTTGGTTATTTTACTTTTGCATGTTCGTAACGTAGTTCGCATCGCTGTACTTTAGCAAGTTCATTCTTCCATATAATCTGATGGACTCCCCCATTTTGCAGTTCTTCGCATCTGGGATGTGCTTCTTTTTGAAGGAAACCGGGTCATGCTTTTCAGAACCGCACTTGCTTTGATGGAATTATATGGTACTGCATAAAAGGGTCCAAGTTTTTGGATCATATATCATGTGCTATGAAACATGAACAGACACCTTTTGGCCAGTTTAGTTTATGAAACTTACTTTCACTCAGTTTCTTGTAGGCCCTGCATTAGTTACAACTAAGGATGCTGGAGATGCAGTTACTTTGCTACAGACTCTGGCTGGCTCAACTTTTGATAGCAGTCAGCTTGTATTGACTGCTTGCATGGGTTACCAAAATGTGAATGAAAATAGATTAAAGGAGTTGAGAAACAAGCATCGACCGGCTGTAATAGCTGCTGTTGAGGAAAGATCAAAGGGCCTTCTAGCTCGGAAGGATTCTCAGGGACTAGCATCAAAACTATATAATTTTAAGCAAGACCCTAAATCAATGCTGATAGATCCAAATAAAGCAGCACGACTGGATGATCCACAGACAAATGGTAATCTATCTCGTTCAGAATCTGGATCCACAAATGCAGATGAGGTTCTTATTAGTCTAACAGGAGATGGAGAGATAGATTCGGTTCCAGATCTTCAAGATCAGGTTTGTTACATGCTTTCTCCTACTTTAGAGTTATGAGATCAAACATCCCATTCTTCGTATCCTACTGCCTGCGAAGGATGTTTAGTGAAGGATGTTCTAGTATAACAGACCATATGATACACAGAATTTTGAGCTGTGATTGGTACATTTATAGCTGGAACTAGATGTTAAGCTAAAGTGCTTCTATTACAATATACTCCAATTTGTAATACTTGGTCTATTTGCAGGTGGTATGGTTAAAGGTCGAATTATGCAGGTTGCTGGAGGAGAAAAGATCTGCTTTACTCAGGTTGGTGCCTTCTTAATGCTGTATGAGAACCTGTACTGATGCAAGTACACTCCAGTCATTATATACTTTGTTTATGTTTCTTGTGAAAATAAAAGTAGAGAAGGAACAGAAAACTTGTACTGAGGCTGACAATATATTGAGTGCATAGGTTCTTCTGTTTTGATGGTTGCTGCTACACCTGTCTATTCTCAGATAATTGTCCATATGATAGCTGTTCATTGTTGTGTACTTCAGTCGATATGATCCGTTTTACAAGTTCTTCACAATTCAAAACCAAATTAAGAAATTTTGATTTGGTCTGCATATGGAGTTGTATGCAATTGGCCGGCCACATGAAAACTTGTTTATTCTCTTAGCCAGCTAAGATATTCTATATCACTCAGTCTTTGATAGTCACTCTGTAAGGAAATGGAATTCTTCTAGTCCAAATACTTTGCAGCTGAAATTTTGTTGAAACCCTGGAGATGGAAAATGAGTGAAAGATGGGTAACTCCTGATGATTTGCATCTGCAGTATGTTATCAGCTGTACGAAAGTTGTTTATTCTTCCCCTCTTGCTAGGATATCCTATTTGGATGCCCCAGCATAAAGGTTACCTGAATCTTTGATAATTCACTTTGTAAGGAAACAGAATTCTTTCATTCCACATTCTTTTGAGCTGAAAGTGGGTTAAAAACTCTCTTCTCCTCAACCTAGTGCAAACTGGAACAAAATAATTGTTGCAAATGAATTATGGATTTTCTCCAGTTAAATATGTTCCACATGACTACTGTCCTTAAAATCTTTTCCCCTTATCTCTTTCTTTCATGTGGCTGCTGCCTGTAATGGAGTGTTCTATGGAATGAAAGAGGGGACACCATAATCTGCTGCAGATTATAAGGTAGCAGTTGCAAGTTCAAAAAGTTCAACAACCTCATCAACTACAAGTACTTTTGCTTAGTTTAAATTCGGACATCTCGATGTATCCTGAGTATAAAAAATCTTGAACAAGAAGACTGGTGATAATTGCATCAGATGGCATTCTATTCTAGTAACAAAGAACAGTCCCCCAATGTTTCTTAGTCACTGGAATTTGATCTAGCAGTTGCTTTAAGTTTCATTAGCGGAATACATTTGTTCTTAAATCATTCAAGATTAGTGTTTCTAGTTTTACATCACTAATGTTCTTGTATCTTCCCACTTTTTGTCAGAGCTGAGGAGCTGGAGACAGCTTTGATGGAGATGGTCAAGCAGGATAATCGGCGTCAATTAAGTGCGAGGGTATGTCCAATGCGTGAGCATCCATGTGGGAGTACTTGTGCTTGCTTGCTCGTATATATGCATGTCTTGTGATGAGGGGTTGAATATTGTAATTGTGTTTTTATTAGTTATCAATCAGTTAATATGATTTCATGTATTTGGTAAAAATTAGTCACAATAAAACAGTTTCCATCTAGTAGGTAGTTTCCCTTAGACATTTATAACGCACACTTAATTTCTTCTTGTCATCAACAGGTTGAGCAGTTAGAACAAGAGGTTTCTGAGCTTCGTAGGGTTCTTGCTGACAAACAGGAACAAGAAAGTGCCATGATCCAGGTATTGTTTTTGCTCCACTTTGGAACGTCTACTTGAGAAAGAATAATCTTATCTGGCGACCGTTCTGTCGTGATAATTTAGAGACTGGTTTAAAATTTTTAAGGTCTTAATGCGGGTAGAGCAAGAGCAAAAGGTAACAGAAGATGCTCGCAGATTTGCTGAACAAGATGCAGCAGCTCAAAGATATGCTGCTCAAGTGCTTCAGGTACTTCTTTATTTTTGGAGATCCTGACTTTGCTATTTGATGGAAAGCTGTTAAATTTTGTCTTTCATCGGCGGTTCGTGATATGAATCCTATTCAGCTATATACTGATATGCAGAGTCATATCTAGCATAAAGCTTTACAGCTCTGTACCATCCATCATTTTACTTTTGTGGTCTGTCATTCTTTTTAATATCATTTGTCTCTCTTTCTTTTGCTTTCTTGTACTGAATGTCGAAAACATTTGAGTCTTTCTTTAGTGCTGTTTACCGGGCATATCTCTGTCTTTGTTGTGCCAGCTGAAATAACTCTATTGATCTAGCTGGCTTCTTGTAACATGATCTCATTCTGAAATATTCCTTGGACACAATCTGTCTTAGTTTTGTTTTCATGTGCATTGATAGAAATAACATTCACATGATTTAGTGAACTTCATGGTACTGCAGCTTTGATATAATCTGATTGCAATTTTTTGTAGATACATTCTAGTCTCCTTGGCGTATTAGAAAACCTGCTGACACAAAAGATATATATTTGTGCAGGAAAAATATGAAGAGGCCACTGCTTCACTTGCTGAAATGGAGAAGAGAGTGGTTATGGCTGAATCAATGTTGGAAGCTACCTTGCAATACCAATCTGGCCAAATTAAAGCACAACCTTCTCCACGGTGTGTAATCAATCTTTTCCAGTATCTTGACTTTTTTTGTTTATCCAAAATAAATAAATAAATTAATTAATTAAAAAAACAAAAACAGAAAAAACAAAAATCCAAAATTACAAAAGCCTAGTCGCCACCATCTACGGCCACCACCACCGCCGTTCAACCCACCATCAGAATCACCGTCAGCGTCCGACCAAAACTGACCGTCCTCTGCCCTTGATCAACTGCGCAGCCACCGTGTGAACAACCCAAAAACCACGCCCCTCCACCAGCCACTGCCGCGAAACCAACCACCTTTACCGTCAGCCAAAACTGCCACTGAATTTGCCAGCCTCCACTACATAACCTGACCAAACCCCACCGACGATCGCCACCATAAACCGCCACAACACCAACTCAAAACATGCGGCTTCACCAAGTGCCACCATCAACGCCGCCTGCATCGTCAATCACTATCCTCTATATTTTTTCTTATCATATTCTATATTCTATTTGATGATTTGCAATGGTATTTTGTATCTACCTTATAATTTGCCATTCCCTAGTTTTACCTCTTAATTATTTTATCTCTTCATATCAAAACCCCCAACCTTGCTTCCCAGAGATCAAAAAGTCAGAAAGATGCTCACTTACAAAGTGCAGATTGCTGGTTTATAGGCATTTAGTGTAATACATGAATATTGCCTCTATGGTTGAAATATGTATATTGCCTCTATGGTTGAAATCTGTCTTCTAATGATTACAAGTGTGCTTTGTAGATCTCCACATCCAGATTCATCGGCACGGAGCAATCAAGAACCCACACAAGAAGTGCCTGGAAGAAAGATTAGTTTACTTGCTAGACCATTTGGACTTGGTTGGCGTGACCGTAATAAGGTTTGTTTTTCTTATGCTGCCTATAGCATTTTTAACTCTGCTGTAGTACATTTTTGCATGTGATTTCATGGTGCTGGATGGGCTTGCTGAGGATTGATAGAATAGATTATAATGGCCCTAAATTATTTAAATTGATTCAACATATGAAAGGGTAAACATTGTTCATTTTTAACCTATGTCCTTGTCCTTGGCTTATTACATGTTCTTTGACTGATTCAAATTTTGATTGGATACAACAGGGAAAACCTAATAGCACTGATGGGCCAACAGATGCCAAGCCTGCGAACGAGACACCGAGTCCAAGTACCAGGCCTGTGAATGAGACACCAAGCACCAAGGCTCCAAACGAGACACAGAGTCCAAGCACCAAGCCTCTGAACGAGGCACAGACTGCAAGCACCACTGAGCCGAAAGAAACAGTTGGTGTTGAAGTACAAGAGTAGATAAACACAGGTCTATTATAATGGTACATCCACATATGTCCACGTTTCTGGCCCAATTTTTATATTTCATTGTCTTGGTAGATATATTCCTGTGAAAGCTGAGGTTGAGCGTAGGAAATGGTGTGCCTGCCTGTAATTTTTGACTAGTGAACAAATATAAAGTTCATGTCCATTTATTGTTTCTTTTGTTCGTTAAGTAGCAAAAATAATGTTTTTAGGTGCGCAGGAAATGTAAGAAAATACAAGATTTCAATAGTAAAGCAATTGTACAATCTTCTCTTATTTTTCATATCAGTATGTACAGTCCCTATTTCCCCTTGTTAATCTCTCATCCGTATAAAAGCTGCCAGCCTGCCACAATGGCACAGTCTGTTTTAATAAGGCCCATAGGGGTTGCGTGTCTAGCCAGGCACTGGCCCGAGCCCAAAAAAATGTAGGCCCAAAAACGAATTGAAAAATTATTCTGATGTTTTTGTCTGTCCTTATTTAGGGAAAAAAGTGACGATACAGTTATAAATTTTTGTATAAATTAAATTTGTATAAAATAATTTGATATTAATTTATTAATTAAAAAAAATATAAAATAATAAAAATAAATTATGTGGACCAAATGATATTTAATTCAACTAATTAAATCATGTGATATTTAATTCAACTAATTAAATCATGACACATCAGTTTGTACAAAATAAATTTGTATAAAAATTAATAACAAAATAAATTTATATAAAAATTTATAACAAAATAAATTTATATAAGAATTTGTAGCTATATATTACTCTTAAGGTTAAAGAAAACATCTTAGGGGTCTGATCTAAATTTTAACCCACATATATAAAGCATACCGATTACTTGCGTCTAATAGAGAGCTATAAAAGGATTAATTTATTGCAAAATATTCTAGAGAAACAGCTCATCAGTGAAAGTCAAGAGGAAGGGCAACCATCTACACCAAAAAACATATATTTATGCTCCTTAAAGAAGAGCCGGTTTCTTTATAGAACGCATTTACATACGGAGCTCCAATCTCAATTGTACATACAAAAAGAATTTGTGGGGAAATGTGACAAGAGAATGAGCTAGAAAGCGAAGGGAACAAAGAAAGGGAAAAAATAAAAATAAAAATTCTCCTGGTCGCACACCGGGGGTTTGAACATTCAACCTGCTATCTGGAAGTACGCAAAATTTGATAAACAGGCACCATCTCATGTCCGGTTAAAAACTGTATAATGCTGACCTTCAATGCAAGGAACTCTACAAATATAAACCCATTTCGAGAAAACATCCTGGACTAGTGCCACCGCGAACTGCATAGAAGCAGTTTTTTGTCATGGGCTTAGAGCGATTCCAGCCTATTGCATAATTCGTGGCTGTTTCGCTGCTTCACTGTTCCCTTCGGATTCTTGGAGTTGAAGAGCCTGTGCGTGAGCTCTGGACAGGCTGCGATTCAGGATCATACATTTGACAAGCAAGATAGGTAAGGGCGGTGACTACATCAGCTATGAGCGGCCGCATATTAGGTTGTTCCTGAACACACATTGCAGCAACAGCTAGAGCTTGATATAATCCTCTCACTGGATATTGGCCTTGGAGCGTCGGGTCAGCCATCTGTGAGAATTTCCTCCTATCTTTAAACAATGGCCGAGCCTGCAACATCAAAACAACTTTATCGAAGGATTCATATATTTAAGAAACATATTACTTCCTCTACCTCTACTCTCATGCATTGTGGAAATTCTACCAGCCAAGAAAGGCATCTACTAGGAAGAAACATTTAGAAGTAATTTGACTATACAAACTTCACCACTGAACAAGAGGATAAACAATGCTGTTGATGCTTCTCTTGATATGGACAAGATGCAAGTTAGTTTGCTACAATAGGTTGTTGATTCATGAATTTTATTGAATTTCATAAGAGATGATTTCAGCAACAAAGTCATAAGAGAAAAGACAGAACTGTTACCCATGCAACTAGATTGTGTTCCCCGGCAGCCCTTGTATTGTCAATGGCTTTTCTACCAGTAATAATCTCAAGAAGAACAACTCCAAAGCTATAAACATCAGATTTCAGAGTAAGCTGACCGGTCATGGCATATTCTGGTGCACAATATCCATATGTTCCCATCACTCTAGTAGATACATGAGTCTTATCCCCAACAGGACCCAATTTAGCTAAACCGAAATCAGATAGCTTTGGATGATAACCTTCACCAAGTAAAATGTTTGAGCATTTCAAATCGCGATATATAACAGGGGGGTTAGCTTTGTCATGCAAATACTCCAAGCCTTTTGCAGCACCTGCAGCTATTCTCATTCTTGTAGTCCAGTCCAATCGTTTCTTATCTGGTGGTAGGTCTGAGACATAAACATGCAACAAGATAAGTTACTGAAGTGGGTAAAAGGTGCCGTATGAAACTTGGATAAAGCAGAATCACAAAATAAGCAAACAGATTCTATGGCCTGTGCCTCAGTTTACTAGAATGACTTTTTAAGAACCATAAACTCTAATGTGTTGTTAACAGCAGTATTGGGAATTGATTGCCACCTGTAATTCCTACACATACAACTAGAACTGGATAAAACTGGATCAACTGTTTTATAATTTACTGCAATTTATTTTGTAATACTGGATTATTAATATAAAAGAGTTTCAAACGTTGCCAGTGTAGCATGACAGTAAAATCAGATTGATGGAAAAAAATTTTACCTGCAGGATTTTTTTAACTATGGAAACCTTTTAAAGAAATAGTAGTTCCTGTGCTAAAATCAGATTGATGGAAAAAAATTTTACCTGCATGATTTTTTTAACCATGGAAACCTTTTAAAGAAATAGTAATTCTTGTGCTAAAACCTTTTCAAGGCAAACCCAAATTTATGAGGGACGAGACACTTTAGAGGCCCAAATGCTAGTAATCCACAAATATGGACATGCAAATAATAGTACTTATTACTACCAAATGAATGACACTTAATGCTGTACATACCATGTAGATGGTCTTCCAATGATCCCAATGGCATGTATTCATAGACCAACAATCTCTGATCCCCATCAGCACAATAACCAATTAAGTTTACGAGGTTGGGATGGTGAAGTAGACTTAACATCAGCACTTCGACAAGGAATTCCCTGTTCCCTTGTAGTCCATTACGATCAAGTTGCTTGATAGCTACAACCTATGGCAAAGCAAGTAACATGGTTTATGTCTTACCACAAGCCTATATCATACAGTTAAATAATTTAAAAGACATTAAATGCTAAATAAATAATATCAATTAAAAATCTTCCCATTGAGTAAAACTAACCATGTAGATTTCGAGCTTATCAAAGTTTTTTCTACATTAAAAATAGAACCTCAGTTCTCTCTATTCTAGCAAAAAATATGAATAATTCATAATTGAGCATTTAAATATTCCCATTTCTGTGATTTGTGAGCCTTTCAAACCTGGCACAACATTTTAGAGTCATTTGTACATTGATAAATTGAAGGGTTAAAGATGAAAATTGAATGCTGATTTGGACGTCCTTCATAATCTTCGCTATCTGTACTCTACCATTTTGCATTTAAGATGAAGAATCTGATTGGGAAATCCATGTAAACATGGCATGTTTGGATACATTAACCACTAACATTCATAAATGGTATTAGACGATACACCCTTAGCGGAGTTGACAAGAGCAGGAGAAGAATAGAGTTAGCAGAGTATATATATGAGGTTTTGGTAGAAAGTTTACTGAGAGTTGAAATATAAGCAGTAAGTTTAAATGCACATAATTTGATCACAAAATATAAGCAGTAAGTTTAAATGCACATAATTTGATCACATACAAATTACCATCCTGACCAAGAATAAAAGAAGCACGGTGAGATAATCTGGAGCACAACTGAGAGGGTGATAGATAAACTAGTATAACTGTGTAAAGCATAACCATTAAATAAAAGTTAACGAACCTGATTACTAGTCTCCAGTCTTCCTTTATATACCCGGCCAAATCCTCCTTCACCCAACAGACAATCTGCCCTGAAATTCTTTGTTGCTGCTGCCAATTCACGAAATGTAAATGTATGTGCCGCAATATGATCAGATCCTCCATCCTTAGAGACCTCCTTCTTTACATCCACGGTTGAATTCACCTTCAATTTTTCTAAAGCAACAAGAGAACAAAAACTGAAATTAATACTACCAAACAGATTATGCAGTTATGCCCGAAAATAAAGCACCAATGAGTCAGCAAAGCTAAAAAGTTTTATCCACTTGCATCATAAAGGAAATGGTACTACGCCATCATTAAAGGCTTATAAACAAACAAGAATCACAAAAGACAAAAACGGCCAAGAAGGCTTGCAGCTTGGATCTCTTTTGATTACTCAAAACAAAAGCAATTAATATCCGTAATTAATACCACATTGTGCTTCCACAGAAGCCATTTATTTAAAACAAAAAATTTCTGAACAGAAAGGACTATATTAACTTCTCAAGGTAAACTAATTGGGCTGTTGCACAACAAATATTAATTAAACCTATTGTCTTGACTTAGAACTAGCTCTTATAGCTTCGGAATATGCAGGATTCCAAATTATGAAACCGGCAACAATTAAAAAAGAATTGAATCGACACACCAAAAAATAAATAAATAAATAACATACCCAGCTTCTTTGCTCCGAAATTAACAGAAAACAAACAAAAGTCAGCTTCATCAACAAGTGTCCAAAGAATTACGATTTATAAACTAATTAAAATGCCCAAGAAAAATCCTAATCACAACAATTGAAAAATGTCCAGAAAATAATCATTATCTAAGCACACTAAGATTTGGAAACATACCCACATAGCTTTAACAATAATTAAACCGGAATCAATTAATAACATTCTTTTTAAGTCACATCCACAATATGTACACAGTAGATCAAAACATTATTCCAAACGCGGAAAACTCTGATCAAAACATTCACTTAAAACATATATATTTAACCCTTAAGAACCTGTGGCATATCCAAATGATACAAATGCATGGCAAAGAATTACATAAAAGACATAAACATTAGTGGGTTACAGAGTGAAAATTTGAAAAAAAAAAAAACAAAAAGGGTTTAGGTCTATAAAATTTAGCTCAGTGTTGTTGATGAAAAAAAGAAAGAAAAATAATTACCAGAAGTTGATGGGATCTGATCAATAGGCTTGTTGTGATGCTTCTTCTTAGCATTTTTGCTTGATTTTCCAGCACACGGAAACCAACCCATGGCTTATTATAAATTTCTCTCTAAACCTTTAAAACAGTATCACCTACGAAGAGAGAACAAAGGCAGACCAAACAACCACTTTGGACATAAACAGAGAGAGAGAGAGAGAGAGTGTGTGTGTGTGTGTGTGTTTGTTAAATTTCTTACAGATGGCTTATTCTAGTATATATCTTTTCATTTGTCTGTTCTGTCCTTGTGTCTTGAAAATTTATATTCACCATCCCAAACTTTTTGTATTTTTCAATTTGCCTCTTTTTGTAAATTGCAATAGTCACGAGCTTTTGTTATTGGTCACAAATTTTTTGTTATTATTATTATTTTTTAATGTTAGAAAGGTACAATCACTAGTATAACGAAATTTTTGAGATATATAATTAAAGTTTTGGGAAAAAAATGAAAAATTGTGATGGTTATAATATATAATGCTTTTAATTAGTGTTTCATTTTATTTCATTATAATATATAATGCTTTTAATTAGTGTTTCATTTGATTTCAACAAAAATAAGTCATTTCAAATACTCAATTTATCATGGTTTTTATTTTGAATATATTTCTATTCAATTTTGATAATATACATCAGTTTATGATCTCTAAATTTATACAAGATAATACAATAAATTCAAAATTAACTCTCATAATTTAATGAAACAACTATTGGTCTAATGCATGATTTTCACGATCATTTCATTTACAAATCATAATTAGCTTTTATACCCTTGCTATTATTAATTTTTAAATAAATAATGTTGCATATATAACATGGATACTGATTATTGAATGCACAACTCATCTAAGAGAGAAGATTTATGGAAAAAGTTCATACGATTTAAAAATGTAAATATCATACTAGAAGGCAAAAATACACAACTCTATTTTATGAAATGAAGGAAAAAATTATGCTTCAAATAATACTTTTTATCTTTTAGTACACTAAAATTTATATTTTTTTGTCTTTTAATGATGCCTGCATTTAAAAATCATGAAATTATTCTCACTAGAGCCACAAACCCGCACATATATTTTCAACTCTTTTAATCAAAATAGCTTGTAAATCGTATTTTCTAACTTCCTTTAATTTTAGTGAAGACCTATTTTATATATTAATTTTAATGAGAGATCATGTTTTCTCATCTGATAAATATTTTTCTCCATATTATAAATATGATTCGATTTTAAATTATTTATGGCATAATGAGAAATTTAATTTGGGATATGCCTAGATTTTTATAATATTTATAATTCATTGTCCAGAATTTGAAACTTCCAACTCATACTAAATGCAATTTCAATCACTCTTCCTATGATTAAGGTATCCTCATAAATGAGAAGGGTTAAATACAACGAAGATTTCATGTGATAGTAATACAGATGAAATATCATAAAACCACATGTTAATGGGAAAAAATCATAAATACGTGAAAGTACAATACCAAAAACATAAATTTTGTTCTGTCTGCTAAAAATTCCTTTATTACGAACCAAGCATAAAAAATGTCTGAACAATGCCTTCCACTCGAGCGTCACGTCACTCAGTGCCAAAGACTATGCTATCCTCTAAGCCTATCAGCTTACGACCTAAAATACGGGGCTAGATCTGTCTTTTTCTATACTGGTACCTTAAGACCGTTGGAAAAAAATAAATAAATAAAACCAGTAAATTTCGCTGAACATTAATCTCACATTCAATTATACAATGAATTTAGATCGAGTAAATCACTAATATATACTTACAAAATTAGGATATAAAATTTATATCATGAATAATATAACACTAATAAATAATTATAATGTATTAATGAATGACTATGAATTATATTTAAAGAAAATGAATATATTACTGTGACACAAAAAAATTTAATTTAAACAATTTAATTTTAGTTTGTTTAGAATTCTTTTTCTTTTTAATTAAGAATCGGGTTAAAATAATAATTTGGAATTGCAAAAAGAACCTATTTTGGCTGCGCCTTTGGGCGGTAAGATCGAGGCGTTTGAAAGAGCCATTTTTGTCAATCCGTGTTTTAAGGGGATATTAATTAAGATATAATTTATTGAAATAAAAATACTTTTCATAATAACGCAAAAGCCGTAATTTAACGTCATTTGGCATTTTCAATTACATAGCTTTTAGTAAGAGAATCTAGGGTACCTATCGGTGACACCAAAGAATGGTGCACCCGTCTATATGTGGGGCCCTATTAACAACCTACTCCAGTTTGTTTTTTTAATATTTTGACCTAATGAATTGTGTTAAGGATTTTAAGATTACAGCTATTACTAATGAGTAGTGGTTCACTAGTTTTTATCTTTCTTTTTTTTAAATTATTAATTTTTGACAAGGGAAGGCTTCATTAATGGTGGATTACATTCGATGATGAGTTGTAATAGTTAATAATCCAACTCAATCTAATTTTTTCTATTAGAAGAGAGAGTTACCAATACTGTTGATGTAATTTTAATTCTATATTTTGTTTGAACATAACTTATAAATAAAGATATAATTAACTTGAATGTTTTTTCTATTTCAATATGATCAATTAATATTGATAGTAAAAAAAAAAAAATACTGACTGAGTAGATATACTTTTAAATATTTAAACGAAAATTAATTTTATAAAATATGACTCGAACCACTTTTATAGTCATAATTAAAATTTATAATTTACTAATAATAATGTTTTATAATGAGATAAGCTCATCACTTTTCTTAGACATTTAATTTTTCCTTTTTAGTACTATTTTACTATTTGCTCGCTATTGTTTTGTCATCTACATATATTTGTCATTGCTTGCTAACATCATAATTTATCACTTTCTCTTATTACTAAGGATGGCTTAGCAAAAACAAAAATTAAAAAAAATAAAATTACAGGGATATGCTGTTAGTGTTGGCTCAATAAACAAATCTAACTATTATAAGTTAAATTAAATTAAATTAAATCGAACCAAGTAGTTTTGGTTGTGTACAAAAGGAAACCAGAACCAATGTGTCCCCAAACCCACCATTTCAATGGTCGATTATATATATATATATATATATATTATCATCAATCATATGATAAATGTATTTTGGCTTTTCAAAGACAAAATGATGGTAGGGTGCCAGCTGGTGCCAAAGGGGCGCGGCTCTATTATCCAACAAAACAAACAATTCTAGACTCTAGAGTCTAGACTCTTTCTTTCTTTATTTTTTAAAAATTAAATTATTTTCTGATGGCGTTTTTAAAATTTGTATACATGTATACAAAACTATATATAAAACAACTGTAGAGGCAGCCGAATATTTCTCAAAAATGCCAAAACTTCATTTTCACACTATCCAATTGATGCTTGTTTACTAAACTATAATGGAAGGAATTGAAATAAAAAATTTTATTTATTTATTAAATTGAAGTTGGGAATATGAATGAGTGGTGTGGGACCATGCAAGATTTAGATTGATTATTGGAGTTCTGATTCTTGGAGGGAGGGTTGGGAATCATAATTCTATTCATTTTAATGATGATTTTGCCCCCCAACAAAACTAATAATCCTAAATTTGTCCTTGGTTCCCAAAAAAAAAGATAAAAACAATCAAATGAAAACCAATTGATTTCTCTCTCTCTCTCTCTCGCCATCTGCAGCCGATCTCTCTCTAGGATCAAAGGAAAATGATTAGCTTGAACAGCTCGTCATCGGTCATCTCCAACGCTCGTCACGCTGCAACCCATTTTTGTCATGTTCGTCGTTGCCGTTGTCTCCCTCGTGCTCGTCCTCAACCGCCTCCGTCACGCAGCTCTGATTCTAATTTGCAGCTCCACTTCAAATTTATTATTTATTAATACAATTATTATTATTAATTATTTTAATTATTATTAATAAAATTTATTAATGTTCGTCATCGTCATCGTCGATGTTGTCATTTAATATCATTAGTATTATTAATTATTACTATTACTTATTTATTTATAATATTATTTTTAAAAAAATAATAAAAAAAATTATCATTATCATTATCATTACTACTACCACCACCAAAGAAAAATAATCAATAAATGACATTTTAGTAAATTATAATAGTTTATTCTAATTCTAAGATAAAATAAATATATTAATGAAAATAAATCTAATTCTAATTTTGATTCTTACATTTCATGTAAATAATTTATTTTAATTTACATTCTTAATTTTAATTCTAACTCATTTTGATTTCAACCCATTTCGATTAGTGATTAATAAATACACCATGAATACATTGCATGTTTGCATAATTCTTAATTTGTATTTGATTAATTAAACTGCACTCAAAATATCTTTACCGAAAATGACTTGAAATTTTTTTTTCAAAATCAACTGGTCAATGTTCAAAACCCTAAGGATAATTTGGTCATTTTAGTAGTTAACGACTTCTTCATACGCAATGGCGTTCATAAATTACAAATATACGCTTCTCGTCACTGATGCATTAGATTAACAAACGACTAGCCATCCATGAAATTAATATAAAATATTTAAATTGAACTCACATTCAATTCCCAAATCGACAACTCTAAACCCTAAAATTTCACATTCACTCTCACACTCAGATGGAGATTCAATCTTTGAATCTCCTTGACCGAGCTTTAGGGCTCGACCGGCCGAGCGAGCCGTGGCCACTCAGCGGCCGAGTTGTGTTAATCGAGGACTGCGTCGAGACAAGCGGCTCGTTCGTGCTTCACCAGCTCGTAAAACGCTCTCTGTCTCCGACTTCATCAAATGTTATCATCTTCGTCGCCTACGCTAACCCTTTCTCTCACTATGATCGAATCCTGCGTAAACTCGTAATTTCTCTATCATTTGATGTCTAAAAATCGTTTTTTTTTTTGTTTGTGAATTTTGTCTTAAATCCCACGTGGACTAAAAATATTAAATCTTATTAATGGTTATTTTCCAGTGCATTTGACTTGTAGACTTTTTAGTGAATGGCATTTATGTTATTTGCGTATGGTGTTGTTATAGGGATGCAACCTAGTGACACAAAAGGACAATGAGAGATTCATTTTCTTTGATATGCTAATGCTGCGGTGCCCAGGTGAGAAAATCAGGTAAAATTGTTCTTTCTGGACCTCCGCGCTCGTCGTTGAATCGCATTAATTGCTGCCATTTACAATTCACAAACCTTTTTTAATATGAAAAACGCGGCATAGTTGTTGGTAGCATAGGTTTAGTATACTGCCGACAAGTTTTTTAGTATATTGATCTGTTTTTTATGAGAAAATATCTTTTGATGTTTATCAGACTGAGTTTTCAACGTGATACAACTAAGAAGAAAGACTAATATTTTTGAAGTGATTTTATCTCACCAGAATCTCTGTTTGTGTTGATGAATGAATAATGTAGATGAAGGAAAATCCAGTGAAGGTGGACTTGTTTTGCTGTATGAGAAAATACTGAAAACTATATGTGGCTTACCAGGAGATAAGAAGAACTATGTTACTATTATGATAGATGATATTTCTCTTGTGGAGGTGGCTGCAAACGGTGGATCTGATTATGTGCTGGACTTCCTGCATTACTGCCATGCTTTAACATCCGAATTTGTAAGGCATAGTTGCAGCTATTTTCTGCTTTGTTACTTATTCCCATGCTTACTCTCATTTTTTCAAGTGCTGCTACTTTTCTGCTTATTCTCTAGTCTTACTTTATTCCTGCCACAGGATTGTTCGTTAATCACACTTAATCATGAGGATATCTATTCAAGTATGGAGAGGCCTACACTTATATTACAGATGGAGTATCTTGCGGACATCTTGATTAAGGCAGAGCCTTTGAGCACTGGTTTGGCAACTGATGTGCATGGACAGGTATGGTTTTCTGATTACTTTATCTCTCACTGAACATAAAAAATTTAATTTTGCTTCTGAACATTAATGTTTGCTGGTGTTTTCTACCTAGTCCGCGGTTAAAATCTATTGAATGAGTACATTCTACCGTCGTATGTTGATTTTGAGAAGGCATATATATTTTCCCAGCTACAACTTTATATTTTTTGTAATCTGTGTTTGTTTATTTTTTCATAGACTCCAATGATATCTCTGTCTTGCAGTTGACGGTTTTAGACAAGGGAATATCTCACAGGTTGGGGAGCTCGGGCAGCAAGATCCATAATTTTCACTACAAGGTCAAGGAAAACAGTGTTGAATATTTCTATCCTGGAAGCCGGGTCTGAGAATCGTACAATTCCAATGCTCAATGGAAAATGGATTAATACAGATCCATAGGCAGATATGTTGTTTGCTATCCCTTTATAGGTGGCTTTATGTTGTTTTGTTGAGAAAGAAGCTTGTGATTTCTATTGGTAGTTATGGTAGTGAAAAGAGATTTCCTTCAGAAAAACTTCCTTTATGTTAATGGAAGGTTTGGATTTTGAAATATGAATATTTTATGTCTCAATTATTTATTGGATAACAAATTTCATAATTTATGAAATTACTTATTATTTTATCTTGCTATGTAATGGAAAAATGTCATAGCTGTTGAGATTCTGTAAGCTTAGCATTATTTAAAACGCAAAGTTTTTCAATTGCTCTCATCGGGCGTATGTGATGAATCTCTCGTCGCCACGTGGAAAAACAAATGTAGCGGTACAATTAGGATGATGCATGGGAACGAAATGTAAGCGTAGCCTTACGCAACACGTAGACAATGACTTGCAAAAGGCATCCATCCAGTAATCATCTGCTTGGCCAAGACATAAAAGATGCGTAAAGTTCTGCCACGTCAGTAAAGCTGACTGGATTTATCATTCAAGCTGACTGTTGACCACCACCAATTGGATTTCAGTTTTGTGTGGCTCAAATTAATTTTTTTCGTTGTTATCATGTCTCAAGAAAATTAGAAAGCCGGAAAATGAAACCGATTTTCATTGTAACATGCACGTGAAAAGGTAATGCCCTTTTTTATGTGCAAAAAAAGGGTGAAAATGAAAATACCAACAGTAACAAAAGACATTTTGCCAATTGCTCAATTTGTTTTTTCGCTAGCATTCAGCGAGTTGCTGATATGATTTGATGATGATGACTTGCCATTGAAGCCAAGGTATGCTTCTCTCTAACGTGAGAACTTATGTTATTGCATGCGAACTTTCCTTCCATTCTTGCTTCTGTTATTTTTATTTGGCACGCAATCTCTTTCTTGAAAGAAATTCTTGCGGAAAGCATCTATCTTCCAACTAAATATGATCAGTTCGGATCTTAACCATCTTTTGTAGATTGGCGAGGATAATTGAGTGATCTTCAGTTGTGAAATCCCGTATTGCTGCATTTAGAACATCATTCAAACTTGAATCATACCGGCAGCAGCAGCAAGATACATTATGACAATAGTACTGCCTTTTCTTTCTTAATAAAAAAAGAAAAAAAAAAAAAAGCCTAAAGGACGGTTTATCCTTCATCGTTATAACTTCCATTTAGGCACACTGTATATGAAGAATCTTCAGCCACATGCTCATGACTGTAGATTTCACGACGAAATCTGATAAAAAGTTGAGCACTTGACCGGTGTCTATTAGACAAGTTGCCTCGACAACCAAGCAAGAGGAAGAATTCAAAAATAAAAGAAAAAAAGAACCAAAATCGCATAAAAACATCATAAAAAGAACTGGAGAGATGAAAATGACGTCTTTCAAGCATCTGCTCGTGATGAATAGTTTTGAAATAATTAAGAGTCACACACTGAATTGCAGAATTTTATTCGAGAAGGCTACCCCTACCCTATTAAAGGGGCTGGTAGTCCGGGTAGAGTGGTAGCCTCGTGGTCTAAAATTATACAGTACAGATAAGGGTGTCTCTTCAGAAACATCATAAAGCACAGTTAAGGGTGTCTTTTCTGCACCATAGATGATATATGCTCCCTCCCATATCCACACTTGCTCCTACTTGCTACTCTCATGTACAAAGATCCACATGCACTGTCAAGTGGATGTCAGCTAAATGTGCTGTCGCCTTTATTTTCAAGTGGCCCCTGTCGAACAAATTGTCCTCGAACTCTTGGTCTTTGCTCTGCCAGTTTCTTCCTGCTCTGATATCTGATCTGCGACAAATGATAAGATGATGTTTCTTCCCATTCTCATAAATAATTGTCGGTAAACATGATCAGTTACTTAAGGCAAAAGCAAGATCATGTCAGTGAAGTTCTGATATTTGCAAAGGAGAAATTATTTCCTTCATGGTTGCCAATTTAAAAGTAAATTCCAGTTACCTTCTTTTCGAAGCATCTCTGCTTCCTCTTCTGACGAAACTTGTTCAGAGCAGCCTCTCTTAGTGCAAAACGGTTTTTGATGACTCCACTTGTGCTACCATATCCTACACCACCAGTAGGTTCACCTTTCATGGGTACCCCATTATCACTTTCAACATTTTCTACTTCAGCATTCAAAGCATTGCAGCTCCCATTCTGTCCATTGCTTCCCTGATTACTTCCTGAGGTACTCCCATTCAAACTGTGATTACCAGCATTGCCTTCAACGGAAGCACTCACGATATTGGATGACCCATAATTGGGAGCTTTTGCAGCCATTTTTTTCAACAACATATCATCATGTTTGGCCAGTTGCTGCTGGGGCACATTATGGACATGGTGGAGGTAGTGGCGGTAATGGTGGTGATGATGCTGCACTTGGACTTGCTGGTTTACGCCCCTCTCTTGGGCTATGCTGCCTATTGCACCATCAACTTTACCTTGTATAGGCTGTGCTGGTTGGCTGGCAGAAGATGGAAGGAGACTTTTGATCATAGATTTAGGTGCTGGTTTGTCACTGAAAACCGTCGGGTTGGTGGAAGAAGCATTAGCAGTTAAACCCATGTCACTGTTATTACTACTGACATTGGAACGCTGACTGGGCGGTGTGCTGCTTAGATTTGATTGAAAATTTTGTATTGAATTTGTTTTTGCTGCCTCAGAACTCTTATCAAGTGGAGAACAGCTACCTACATTCCCTGTGGGAGCCTGATTAGCAGTTGAAGCAGAATTATATCTGCGGACATGAAACTTCAACTGTCAAATTTGGAGATACTATCATACGAAGATAATATTATTCACATTGAGGATTTCCTTATACCTTGAAAAGGCCGAGTGCAGGTCCGAATGCCTCAAAACATTTCGGTCATGTAGATGGGTCCCAATATGTCCATCTTCTCTAGACCTCTTCAAACTAAGCTCAAGGGAAGGTATTTCATTATTGTCATAGATGAGCTTTTCTGCCGTTCCAGAGACCTTGAAGAGACCATTTCGGGTGTCAAAAACTACACTCTCAATAGGAGAATTGTTACTATTAGTGATGACACCTGCTATATCAGCAGCTTGGTTTCTCAGATCAGCATTCAGTTTCTCACTGTTGAGCTCCATCATTTTTGTCTGTTGTCGCTCGTCATCTTTCTTAGAATTAATTTCAGAAGACTTCACTTTGTTGCTGCTTGCTATTGTGTTAGGCCCATTTTCAGTAGGCTGTTCAAGCTGCAAATTTGAAATTCTAGGTACTCCTACCTTCAGGTTTTTGCCCGTTTCAACATTTTCTAAAGATTGGAATTCAGTAAAATCTCAATCAAAGGGAGCAAAAGAGGATCAAAAGGAGATATATCAGAGTGAGAGTTCAATCACAAATAGAACTGTGCATATACCAAGTTCATCATCTCGCCCTTTGCACTCCTTCGTTGCTGTCATAGGCACCCAGCTGTTTCCACATGCTTCAGCCCTTGAGTGAATAACCTGCACACAAGTGCTATCAGGAGGGTCAGCCAACTGTTCCCACAGCGACATTGCTTTGGGGCTGTCAACTTCTACTGCCCTCTTCGTCCATGAGCTCTGCAAAAGCAGAATGTAAGCATGCATCCACTTTATAACTTAATACAATTATTATTTTGCAACTAAAACCATGGTGTGGTAGTTTGGATTATACATAGTTTTGGTTAATATATATAAGGGTTGTCTCTTCAGTTCATTTATAAAGGGACAAGGTCCAATCGTTGCCATTAATCTTGGATTCTCATTGGGGAGTCGACCTCTAAAATAGGTCTCTCACTAGGAGGTGAGCCAAGATCCTTGAGCTTTTCGGACCTCGTGTTAGAAAAATTTGACAAAAGCTCAGACGTTGAAAGAGGGAACAAAATTATTTTGATTCACTCGGTTTTGTCATCCTTACCAAGTTAATTTTCTGTCTATTCAAGATTCCTAGTAAGGTTGCTCAAAGATTAGAGAAACTGATGAGGGACTTTAATAAAATGTTTATGGAGAAGACAATGGAGTTCATCTTCTTAAACAGGATAAGGTTACAAAACTGAGGAAAAGAAGTGACTAGAACAGAAACATAGAGAAGAAAAGTAGGCTGTACTAGTTAAATTGCTACAGAGATTCCCATTATAAGGTATCTCTTTGGTATAAGGTTATTAGAAGCAAATATGGACTTCATTCCAATGAATAAGACTCAAAATTGGTTCAATTCAGGTCTGATAGAGGTCCATGGAAAGCCATTTCAAAGAATATCCTCATTTCCTCAAAGTCATATCGAGTGGCCAGTGGGACATTGTGGGAATATTTGATTTTGGGAAGACATTTGAGTTAGACATTTCTCTTTGCGAGTGATTTCCTCATTTGTACGGATTATGTCATTCCAGGAATGTGTCTATTAACTATAGAATGGTCATTGATCCCTTTTCCCTGAACTGGAGTAAGATTTTTCTTTTTCCTTTTTTTTTGGTTTCTTATTTAGAGATTTTTCTTTTTCCTTTTTTTTTTTTGGTTTCTTATTTTCTAAAAATGTAAGATGTTGGGCAAAGCGCAAGTATAACTTTTAAACTCTACCTCCCTCAAAGTCATACTTGGGTGGCTAGCCAAACAAAGAGGCTTGAAAGCCCCTGGGGGCAACCATAGTAAGAATTTCAATTTGAAGTGAAATTTCAATAAACTAGAAAGTCAAGTGTACACTGTTCTTATAGCTTTAATGGACTCTTCTATCATTGATGGGGGTTAAGGATGATAACAGTATTTGGAATAAGATTCCTCAGGTAATCTTTCTTATAAGTCACACATCTTTTGGTTGGTGAAGCAACTCTATTAGTGATTTCATAACAATTTAGAATGGCTTTCCAAGCCAATCTTCCTCCTTAATTTTAATCTTTGCTTGAAAAGCTCCAGGAAAACTGATGTTGAGGAGATAAGTGAAGGATATCTTAAGATGTGTCTTTCCCTTTCATGGTGTTTTATGAGGAGAAAGAATAAAGAAACCAATAACCACCTTTTTCTTCATTGTGCTGTTGCCTCTTCGTTATGGACCAAATTATGCACTTTTAACTAAACTTCTTTGGCCAACTTTAGCTTCTTGCAATGTATAAATAGAATAGTAAGGCTAAAACTTTGTGTTATTGTGCACTGCTAGCTCTCTTGTGAATGATCTGGCAAAAAAGAAATAACTGCACTTTTTCGGAGGAAAATAGGAAAATATCAATGGAGGATTCATTTCTTTACTTCTCTATGTGCTTTGCTTTCTAGGGATTTTCAAAATTCTTCATTCTTCATCATCTAGCTAGATTGATTGGGAACTAATAATCTAGAGTCAATTTTGTGCTTTTATTTGCTTTATTTATTTATTTTTTTGGCCTCATGTTTAGGCTCTTTTACTAAGAGATAAAATTTACGTTGTTCTTAATTTCTTCTCAATGGGGAAGAATTTAAATTTCTTACAAGAAATAGAATTTGAGGATTCTTTGTTTCTTATCATCTAGCTAGCTTGAGTGGAATACTATCTCGAGTTAGTTTTGTTCTTTCAGAGTTTTTTGCTTTCTTTTTTGTCCCATGTTTAGGCTTATTTACAAAGAGATTAAATTTTATAATGTTTTTAATTTCTTCACAATGGGGAAGATTTTAAATTGTGGACCTCTGGTTCACTTTCTTAATCCTTTTCTTTATTAAAATTTTTACTTGTTTCCCGTCGAAGAAAGCTAGAAAGCAGTTCAAAATGAGTTTTAATAACCACAGAGAAAATACATCAAGATCTAGAAAATTATGGTGGCCATATGGAAATGTAATCTATGAAAAAGCAACTCAAATTTTAAAAGAAAAAACCAAATCTAACTCATCCTAAGATTTTAAAAATAAAATTTTTCCTAAAATAGATAATCAAGAATTGGATTCCTATGCTACACTCATCACATGAATTCTTTATAATATATCATGAAAAGATAAAAGTTCCACAAACTTTAAGGGGAATGAACCAAACAATCCAATTCCTATATAGTTCCTTAGCTCAATTAAAATAGAAAAACTCAGGCAACCAAGAATAAATAAATTAAAATGCTACAGTTTGCTAAGTTAGACTAGGAAAAAGACCATATCATTTTTGGAAATTGAAAGCAACATGAAGAGAAGTAAAATAACATAACTAAAGCATAAGAAAGACTAGCGTTTACATATGTTTGGAAAGATGCTAACGAACGTGCAAATGAAAGATCACAAAAACATTAAACATATAATACCTGGGTGCCACTTCCATTGTCACTTCCATCCTGAATATTCAAACCAAAGCTTCCTTTATCGTCCTCCTCATTGCTGCCAGCATTGTTTTCTGACCCTTCAGCACTTTTCGACTTGGTGGATTTTTGAGTCATTATACCACTTTCACTTCCACTACCACTAGACTAATGAAAGGACAAACAGTGAATACAAAACAGAAGACAAACTTTTGCACTTTAAACGATGAAAACATCAAAACCAAAGAATTATCCAAAATACCAAAGTTGAAATATGTGTCGATAGCATCGATCCAAGCAAAAATGAATGCACTTTCTTAGTTTGGACAGCTCATCAATTAAGAAGAATGCTTATATAAGAGCAGACCTGAAGTTTAGAGTCCAAAATTGGTCCATGATGCAGTTTCATACATAAAGTGGAATAACAATTAGCAACTCACGCTGTGGCATTTCCTCCAAACATGCTGCCAAAGGTTTTGAAGCTCATTCTTTCGAATAGGCTTCACTAAAAAGTAAACTGCACCCTTGGACAAACACTTAAAGACAATACTCATAGAATCATGAGATGACATCACTGCAAAAAACTCCATCAGTGTAGCAGTTAAAAATATCAATCTTAAAAGAAAAAGCAGAACAACAATGTTAATTTGAAACAGAAGCAAAAATATAAGAAATATACTCACTAATCACTGGAATATTCTTGCAAGTTTTGTGGTTCATAATCTTGCGTAGAAGGCCAATGCCTGATAAGCAAGGCATGACTACCTCAGTTAAGACAAGGTCAATTTGATCCATTAGATGTTCTAAAATTTTCCATGCTTGAAGGCCATTTTCTACAGCAATAACTGCCAATGATTGAAATATCTGATAAGTTGATAAGTTAAAAGACAAAATAAATATGAAAGAACAACAATAACGAGGAAAGTGTGTTCTTGGAAACTGCATTGGCATTGAAAATAGATGCCCTAAGATCAGCAATGAATTTTTAAACATAACGAGGGTAGTGACATTTATGTATTACAGTACTGAGTCATGAGCTTGCTAACTGGTCATGCACGATAGGGTTTAAGTCTAGACTTCATAAAGACATCAAGGGTGGAATGGTAGACTTCATAGAGACATCAAGGATGCTGTGCAATTCACTCAAAATTTGAGGTTTAACAGTAGGTTTCATTACGTATCAAGAAAAATTTGTGTCCTTGATTGCAAATAAACTAAATCCCACATTCCAGTTTGTCAAATAATAATGTAAATCACACTATGTCAAAATCACAAATAGTTTGCCCCTCGAATGAACCTTGTCCCAACTCGTACCACCTAGCAAATAAACAATTGCAGTAATAGTTACAATAGAGATCATTCAGTTTTGAAGACAATCATACATATATCCATTTAATGAGACAAAAATCATACAAAATAATGAGTCCATCCTTTGCTCACAACACCTTAATAAGGAAAACAACACCATTCATTGAAAAATGAAGAAAAGGATCTCAACCCCTAAAAGAAAAAGCTTCTAAAAGTTTTTTAAACAAAATGGATCTATATCCCAAGGTGAAGTGAAATATATTATTCTCATCCAAAGTATTTATTCCTTTTCTAAAAAATATCTTTTGATGGCAACCAAATCTCTTCCTCACCCACGTGAGTAGAATTTGAACCCCATACCTATTGTACCACCCCGAGAGGTTTTACCAATTGAACTAACTAACACTTGCTCGTCCAAAGTACTACAAACTCGTCTTTTTCCAAGAAAATTATCTTATTTCTGTCTCTTTATATCTCCAATAGCAGTGCTTTCATTGCACATCTCTATAAAATTTAACCCTTTCTCATGTTTTGGAATCATCCAACATCTATACTAAGAATATGAAAAGCTAATTGAGGCAAAACCTCAAGCTAACTCCACTACACACAAGAATTTACTCACAAAAAATATGCCAAATCAGAAGTTCACGAAAAATAACGAATTGATTTCTCTTCCTTTGACAACGTATACACCAATTAGGAGAATCTAAAAGAACAGTTGTACGATGGAAAAGTTATTTAGAATCACCATCAATCAATCTTAGAGAAAGCATTTTTGTAAGAACTGTTAATAAAAGGAAACATAATCAAGGAAGAGGAAATAGAATAAGCAATACAGGCAAAGGAGTATCTTTCCTTTTTCTGAGAAAGAGGAAGCATAACTAATGAATGAAATCCGTTTATAATTAAAAAACAACAAAGTTGAAAAATGCAGTCAAAGAAATATATTTATCCATCTAAATAAATACCTAATTGAAAAGATCTGTTTAGGAAGACACTAGAAGAAAATGTGTACAATAGCCTATATCATTAGGGGGACAATCAAGTTGAGAAAAGCACAGAATGAAGAGAACATCATTTCAACAAGTCGTTCCACCATGAATAATATAAGACATAGGGTCATAATATCTTTCAAAAATGTCTTTTTAAAGGCACATAGAAGTCATCCTACAAGTCCCTGAGAATCAACAATCGTTATAAGTAGAGGTTAAAAATATGTGAGTAAGTTAGAAGTCTATCATAAGTTTCTGGTATGTTCTCTGTTAATTTTGCATCACTTTCTTCACTGCATCCAACCTAAACCTTAATATGCTATCAAATAATAAACAAACCCATGTTTTTTCATGTGAGGAAAACCTTATTCCTTAAATTAGACCAAGTGAAATGTGTATTGAACAGAAAAGGATCTTTTAGATTGATGACCCTAAGAAAGTAGTTGATGTTTTTCATAAAAGTGCCCTCCCTACCTCTGTTAGATCTCTTTAACATAAATCTGATAAAGTTAAAATCAACACTAACACCATAAGGCAACAGAAGCCAAAAGGATCTAACAATTCTTCCCAAAATGTAAGTCTTTCCTAGGTCTACATGGACCATAAACTCCAATTAACCACTATCATACACTTTTGCAGGACTAAATTACAATGGAAATTCAGAAGTCACCTTTCAACAATCTAACAACACCACCGATTTGGTATTCCAAACCACAACTAAGACTCTTGACCTTCCCCTTGCAAGCAAGGAACTGCACTTCCTTATATTTAGAAGTCCAAATGCAGCCAACATCTATCCTATCAAATGATTCTCCTGTAATCTTTTGAATCAAAGTAACATTTAGGCCAACTTATTTCAAACATCTCTTACAATCCCCCTTTCTTTATTGCTCTCTATGTCTTAGATGTTTCTAGACAAAATCTTCATGATTCCCAATCTTTCCCTAATTTTTGCTTCCCAAGACATCAATCAATCTATCACTATTGATGCAAGATTTTAGGTTGTTCAATTCTCTAATCCCTCCAGTTCTTTTATCCTTCAAAAAAGTAGTTGGATTTCCTCCCCATTTATGAAGTTACAACCAAAGAAAAATTTATCTCTATAAAAGAACTGAACTTTATCCTTAGATTATCATAAAAAATTTTGCTAGCGCCAAAATCTTTTACCATTGACCATTTTTTATATCCCCATTTTCACTCGATCAAACACATTTTTCTGCACCAAACCTTGGAATTTTTTGAACGATAAGTTAAGAAGAATTCCCTTGCATTACTTGAGATCCCTTATTTATAGAGCTTCCCCTTCCTACTGAGTTACCTTGCCCAAAATCTTGGTTCTTAAAGAGTTAAAAGGACATGTAGGGGATAAGTACCAGCATGCTCCCATAAACCTTTTCTTGTCTCTTCACCATTTAGTCTACCATCATGATCAGATTTGAATCTTCTTCTAAGACTAAAATTCATAATAAACATAGGTGGTTCTTCTTGGAATGCCATATCACTAATCTCCTTCCCAGTGATATTTTCACAGCTCTCCAAATGCCGCAACAACCTTCCAGAGCTTTGGCCTACCACTCTTTCAAATTCAACAAACACTCTTATCTGAACGTTAACCTTGAGAGCAATAATTGAAGTGATTTAAAAGAATTTTCTTCTTCTTCTCACTTTCACTACTTTAAAGAAACGAAAGTAAAGGCCAAGTACCAACTCTATCCAGTTCTCTCTCGATTATCAAGATCCAGGTTTAAAAATAAGAAAACTCTCGTTCCTTTTTGGCTTAAAAGGATCAGCACGCCAAAAAGAATAGAAATGGTTTTTAACTTAGGCTAGTCATACATGTTTGAACACAAGAATTTAGATTAAATGCTAATCTGATTCTATTTGGACTTTTGAAAAAGTTGTGTTTGGTAGTTATTGAATAAAAATATATAGATAACTAAATCTTAACCATATATAAATGCATACATGACAGAAGATTATTAAAAGGTCAGCAACAAAGATCAATACTAGATCCGAAATCTGAACACAAATATTCTCACAGCTTATCACAAAGGTAACTTACAAATGTATATATAGACGTGTATGCAACAGATTCTAAAGAAAGCATATGCACAGTAAATAATGCCTTATATCATGGAAACTATTAATTTCAAATTTTACAAATTGTATTTATAATCTTACTGAAAAATATGTTTGTGTATCACTACGATGACTTTTAGAAAAAGATAAAAAACAAAAGTGCTCCCCTTTTTACCTTTTGATAACTAATGAAATCTTCGTACAAACAGATACCACTCACGGGCAGAGAAAGTACACAAGAAAAACCATGAGAAAAATAGACAAAACAAAAACCAAGAAGTACCTCACTCTTAAAATTTATTTTAAAAAAAAATTTCAAAAAGAATACAAGAACAACGATCGAGGAAACATCTAATTGATATCAACAAATATCTAAAACATAAAACACTTCTCATGTCTTACCACAAAAAAGATGTTCAGCATTATATAGATTGTTATCTTCTCTATTTTCATGGAAAAACAGCTCACTTAAAAAAAAAAAAGCATTTATCTTAGCCCTAACAAAACAATGGATGTGATAAGCTATTGATGAATGCAAAGAGCCTGATTGTGCAGCTAAACATGCTTCAAAGAATCTGGTAGAAGAAATTGGAAATTTTGGGATTCAGAGCTTTTTGGATTGATTCATGACAAGCCTGCAATCAAGCATTAACAAAGTCAAACTTCTCATAATCAAATGATGGCCTATGGGTTTCAAACAAACTTAAACAGTGAGATTTGTGTTTCTAAGTAAAGAAAAGTAACAGTACTACTTATACGCTGTCAAAGACCATATTCACTTTAAAATGTAGTAATGACAATTACTTGATGAATGTTTTCAAGAAAAAGAACAAGGTCATTAAACTTATCACTGTGGACATTATTAGATTCTAACTTTTATACCAATTCTGCCCCCAACTCCTGTTCATCAGAAGTGTAGCAAAGAAACTTTGAGAGAGTATTTTAACAAACTCAGAGAACTGTCAGCATAGGCTTATCCAAACCACCATGTCCAAGGATCAAATATTTATAAGAACATAAATGCAGCAGTCTTGTGAAAGAATAAATGATATTAGCACAAAAAGGCTGCCTTTCTGTGGGAGAACAAAGGAAGTCCACCTAGAAATAAACTAAACAGATACAAAAATTTAAATACAATTATGATGCATTTACTTCCCATGAATCAGAATGAACCATAATCGAAATAGGAAATGAGAATCAGAATAAATTGTTTACTTGAGCTGTAGAAATTGCAATTGGAGTGACTTGTATTACAATATTGAGTGTAATACTATAATTTTAGAACAAACTAGTTGCTGCTATTGTTGTTGATGTTGTTATTGTTGTTGTTGTTGTTGTTACTACTACTACTACTACTAATTACAATAATAATATTATTAATATTAATAATATTAACATCATTATTATTTTTCAATTAATATCTAATTTTCTTTAAGGTAAAAGTGTTAATTTATTCCCCTTCTTCATTCCCAATTTTGTGGGCCCCACCCAAAATCCATCCCCATGCCTTAATGTTTTCAGCAAGTAAACACAATTAATCACTCCAATTCCCCAATCCGAGAAGTAAACACACCCTTAAGGAATTAAGAAACAATAAAAACAAGCTCTTCAGCAAAGAACAACACTATTCGAAAACCAGTTCAACTCTGAGCAAAGCATGCAAAAACATCATCTTTATCCACTTCAATATTCAGAGCAAAACCAGATAAGTTACAGTTTTTAAATGATAAATACAGATCATTCTATGCCAGGAAAGGTGCTGACCTTCATAGCCACAATTTCGAAGTAATGCACAGACAACTCGGCGAGTTGAATCATCGCTTTCCACCAGTAAAACCTTGAGAGATCTAAGCGGTAAAAACCTCTCCCAGCAAACCAGAGGCCTCTCAGGCTCCGACTGCTGTCTCTGCAGGGCAGCCATTTTATGAGCCTGGGCCTGAACTGCATCCACCCAACCATTATTGACATCTTCCCCATCCTCATTAATTCGTGACTCATCTTCCTCTGAAAGCCCCTGCCCTTCCCCCGTGACCCCATCCCTTATTTGCTTGTGGTCATCTTGCATATGATGATTTAATTCTGCCAACCCATTGGACACAGGGCCATTACCGTTCATTTGAACTATCCCCATCAACCAGATTCAAAAAGACCAATAATGTGGAAAGCACTTGACAGAGTCGGTGAGAAAACCACCTCTATTCCACAAGAGAGCTTGCACATATTGTTTCCCTTATGATATCAACTTATTAGAGGAGAACCTAATTACCTAACAAAGTCCTACAAAAGAAGACATATGGAATTTCAGATATTATTTCAAATCCAAATCACAACAATTAAAAAAGCCCTGTGCACACAAACTAAAACAAAAAAAAAAAAACAAAAACTTGGCCCAGCCCCTTATTTTCTATGAGCAAGATAATAGAAAAATTAAGTACAGCATGCCTAGCATTCATCCGACAGTCTTAACCTTTTGCAGAACATTGCTCTAGATGCAGGTGTCCATATCTAAATCTATAACTTTATTTACCTAGTAAAATTAAGATTTAGATTTCTCAGAGAAACATAAACATGAATCACTTGCTGATTAAATGTGCAGAAAATTAATACACATATAAATGTGGAATTATTAAACTGTTAATTTTTTTAAGACCCACGAAAATAAAACTAATAAAAATATCCTGATTAAGTAATTGGCCAGATTAATGTAATCTATTTATTTTCTTTGAAAGCTGAAAACAACATCAACTATGAGATACAACGTCTTTTACCACCTGATTTTCTGAGCAAACATAAATAACGCAACAACAAACCATTGTAATGAGTCCATGATAATCAAAGGGAGTTAATTGAAAATAATTAAAAAAAAAAAAAGAACCAAAGAAAGATATGGATTCAAATGTAAACAAAGAAGTATGCATATATATAAACAAAGAAAGTCATGGCTTAATATTTAAACAAATTTGCGGCATTTGGAAGGCAAAATTCAGCAAGAATAAGAACTTGAGTTCTCGGAAACCAAAATACTACTGAACATAACGTTCGATATTTATTTTCTCTTTATTTCTTATATAAATAAATAAAAAGACTTTAACAGCAATAAATTACCAGTTGAGTCAAAAACATTCAAATTAGTCTTTCACTCAATTGCAGAAAAAGGAACCAAGACCAAAAAGGAAGAAAAGATATTACTAAATTTGAGTCATTTGGCTTGATTAAAAGCAAACTAATCAACTCGGTGATAGTAGAATAATTTTTGCTTAATTTGAAAGTCTCATGGTAAAAACAAAAGAAATCAGAACTCCAATGTATTTAATTTTTCAGCAAAACGCATTGTGCGAGGTAATCACTACGCGCGAAATTAGAAAATGAGATTTTCTTCTCAATTTTCTCAGCAATCAAACAAACCGAAACAAAATAATCAAACAAAACATAAACAAAATAAACTCATAATTGGAAGTTCAGAAATATTTTGATAATAAACGAACAAAGCTTTACCTCTTCTGCAATTCATACGAGCTCGCTACAATCACCAACAGTCAAAAGTTCAAATTCAGAGTGGAGAAATTCGAAATGCAAAGAGGAATTTAAGCCATTTTCTGTGTTTAGGGTTTTGCTTAAATAATAATTATTATAGAGAAAAAAAAATTGCTTCGCTGTTTGAGAAACGACGAGCAATTGTTTAAAAGAAAAAATGGTTTATGCCCCAGAAAAAAAAAAAAAAAAAAAAAATAGTAGCCACCTGAATTGCTGACGTGGAAAAGTGCAGGCGTGAAGTAGTGACACGTAATATGACACGTGGGGTAAATTTTGATGAGTTGGACGGAAGATCTAAAGCTGGATTCAGAACAATTTGTTATGGATTTCGGCGATCCTCCAGTCAAGTAATTTTACACGTGGCGCAATCTTTGAAGAGTTAAAGATGCCCAGACTGGATTTATTAGACGGAAAGAGTACGGTGTCGTTTTCGCTCAACGTCAGCATGGGCCCCACACAAAGCATGGTTTGGATCGCGTGGACGGAGATTGACGGCAGTCAAACAACGTTGAACTGGGTGCAACTGTGTCGTCACGCGCCGAGAAAAATATCTTCGCTGCCACTTGACGTATTCGAACCGGGTCAAATTTCGGGTGACCCGGATTCTCGTGCGCTGATAAAAATGTTAAAATTTTCTCTCCTCTTTTTTTTTTTTTATATAATTTTTCTAATAAATAGTATTACTCAATCTTATTAATAATGATAATAATTTTTCTAATAATTCAACTCTCACTTGAATTAGCAAGATAATAAATGAAGTAAAAAAACTCCATCACAACATCCTCTTAGTTGACCAATGAATGATTTATTAGAGAAAGAAAATATTTGAAAATGATAAATAAATAAATAAATAAATAGAAATTCGATCACAGTACATATCCTCTTGTCAACTCAGTTGATAAATGGTAACCATCACTTGCTCCTTTAAGGGATACAACAGTGAGAGTAGAAACTTCTGGAGGCAAACTTTTGTACGCTTATCACTCATCATACGATATTTTCACAGCGTAGGATTAATGGATTGCATTATCAAATACCCATTTACACATTTCTTTTGGTATTTGGTAAATAACAAAAATTCAGGATTAGTGTAAAATATTAATGTTATATAATTTTGAGCAATAATAATAATAAGTAAAGGACAATCATTGGTGTTTAATGAGTGATTTTCCATCGTCATCTAAATTTATAAAAAAGTTCTACAAACTTATGATTTTGAAATGCGTCTTAAACAAGGATTTTTTTTTTTTCTTTTTTTTTTGGGGGGCAAGAAAAGAAGAAGACAAAGATGTTTTAATAAACATCCTGTATATTTTCAAAGGGGTGTTTGATTAATGAGAAAATACAAAGAAATTAAGAGAAAATAGGAAAGAGATGGAGAGTAAGTTGCTAACATGTTTTTATTGTATTATAAATGATGGAATGATACCAAGTGACGACAAGGCTCTCATTTTATACGAATACAATTTGTGTTGACAATTAATCGAAAAAATTGTGATAGTTAATTGAAGAAAAAAAAAAGAAATTATAACCTCATATGGTGTAATAGTGACTCCACGCTAAATTTACATTTACGTATTCAGGCTTGAGAGACTCTGTATATATATGAACGCACTGTAATATAATATATTTTATCATATGGTGTACTGATTATAACTACTCAATACATATGTATTATTCTATCTCAGAGAGAAAAAAAAAGTAATTTTATTGAATCAAGGGATGTAGTGTTACTTTAAACGACTTGTAATTACTTGAGTACCGTATGTAAGAGATTAGCATTTATGCAGCACAATTTATATCACAATTTATATGAAGATATATTTTCTTTTATTATGATGTGGACTCCATGAAATTAACGAGAGTATATATGTCAGTAAATCACATTAGAAATTTAAAATTAGTGTATGCCAAACTGTTTAATTCGGACACTTGTAATGAAATTCATAATAACATACAGTGAGAGCTAGAATTAGAAATTTAAAAGTTATGGTTTCGAATAGGTCTGTAAATTTTGGGGGCAAAATGTTAAACTATTAAAGTTTGAGGCAATGGCCACCCTCGCTTAGTCCAAAAATTTTAGAAGACGTTTTCTCTTTATCTCAATTAAATTATAAATTTTCTCTAATTCAACTAATTAAACACATTAAATTTAGGTTCAAAATGTATTAAAAATTTAAATTTTAAAAAATACAGGAATATTCATACACAGATATATAATAATAATAATTTGATTTTTTTTATGTTTTCTTATTCTTTTTTTATATGGGCCATAAATTTTTCTTATTCTTATTTGACACCACTAGTTAGCGGTGTCAAATCATAAAAAAGGAAAAAAGAAGAAGAAAACGATTAGCAACTGTATATGCCAATTAATTCAGTTGATAAAATCTCTTGAGTTAAAATAAAGGATTTGATATTTGAACTTCGCGCACATATGTCGGGAGATAAACCAACAATTATCATATGCAGACACAATTTTGCAGCCGTTTCCTCAAAACCTAAGATTATTTCAAAAAATGAAAAGATTAATTGAGCGAAATTTTATTGAGTAAAAACCAGAGGTCTAAGATTCAAACTTCGTTCATGTGGTTCGGGATAAGGATGGCAATTTCCAAATCTGGGTCCGGGTTCGGCATTTTCGGATTTGGACTCGGATACAAATTTTTTGTACCGAACCCGCATTTTGGCCCCTTTTTTTTAATCTAGGTCCGGGCCGGGTTCACCTCGAAATTTTTCGGTTACCCAAATTCCAGGTTTTGAAGCTGGATTGCTAAACTAAATAGAATCTTGAAAAAAAATAAACTTGCTCCCGAGAAAATCAAATACAAATCACTTGACATATCTAAGTTATAAAACAAATGCAATAAAGTATAGAATCTAAAATTCAAAGTTTCGAAGCAATAAACATCCACAAATACAAATTCATAACATAAATCCATAATTCAAAGTTCAAATTATATTAAATGATTTATAAAAAATTAATATTAAAATAAAAAAATCTGAATTCGAGTTTTGGATTTATGGGTTCACCCGAACCAGGATCCGGACTCGGAAGTATGCGGGTTCTCAAAATTTAATTCGGATTCTGGATAAAAATTGATTCGGTGCGGGTTGAACCAAGTCTGAATTTTTTGGGTTCAGCTCAGGTCAGGTTTGATTGCCATCTCTAGTTCGGGAGATAAACCAGCAATTAACATATGCGGAAATAATATTGCAGCTATTTCCTCAATATCTAACATTATTTCAAAAATAAAAAAGAAGAAAGAAACGGTTAATTGAGCCAAATTTCTATCATGCATGCATCTATATATACAATCTGATTCTTTACGTGTTCTAGTTTCTTACAATTTGTGGTACATTGGCAACTGCAATCTGAAGTTATAAGAGAGGCCATGTTTCTCATATTTTCACCTCTCAATTTGATTCTTCAATTTTTTTTTTTAAAGGTTGAAATGGCATAAAGTTCAACAGTTTGTGACTTTGCTTCTCTACAGTGATTTTACTTTATTGCTCAAACGTTAACCTTTGCATCTCATGCACTATTTGTGGCTTTGGTTTTGAGTTCTTCATTTTTTTCCTATCTTTAAACATCCACCAAGAGGCAAGAGCCAAAAAGTGTTGATTCCCCCTTTTATCTTTTTAATTTTTCTTCTTTGGAATCTCCAATTATAGCTACTTGAACTTTATCCATTTCGATCTGCTTTTGATAATATTTGTCCTATTGGTAGGGGTGTCATTTTCTTGTTACGAAACTTATTGCGACAAGTGGTTCAAATTTGGAATTTCAAAGTCATCAAGAATTTTATAGACAACTAAATATTAATTTTAGTTGGAGTTCGATATAAATGTGCGTATGGTGAGATATTATTTTAATAAAGTGAGGATGTTATTAAAATAAATATATATATACATATATACTTCAATACATTAAAAAATTATATTTTTTTATTTGTTAGTTTATTGAAATTTCTCCTTTCAATATGGATGTGATGTTCAAAATTTCCCTTTACAATTTCCTCAACTTTGCTTTTAGCGTCTCCTTTTTACTGTTGGATCATCTCTCTAATCATTTATTTATTTGTTTATTTGTTTTATGATGTTTAATATTAATACGAATACAGAAAGTGAGACCCTTATAATTCTTTGATTGATCAACGTATTTCGACACTTACAACAACTAATAGCCAAGAACTATGTTTTCAATTGAAAACGAGACAAGAGGAAGGAAAGGAATGTAATTCAATTTTAAGGTTAAATTTGTAAACACAAGTAGAAGACGTTTTATAAGGAGTTTGGAGGGGTGCCGAATATAGC
Organism: Murraya paniculata; assembly: GCA_030449075.1. Taxonomy (NCBI): domain Eukaryota; kingdom Viridiplantae; phylum Streptophyta; class Magnoliopsida; order Sapindales; family Rutaceae; genus Murraya; species Murraya paniculata. Next base: position 2,243,341 of record JAEVFN010000019.1, read on the forward strand.
TCTACTCTTGATTGAATTTGAGACCGCACTCACCATACGCACCAACCGAACGCCTTGAAAAGATACCAACGCCTCATGAGCCACAAACTTGATTGAAAAAAAAAAAAGAAAAAAGTGTCGATTTTATTTTGAAGGTGATATTGAAAATGATGTTTCATTTTGTCACTTCTAAATTTTTCCTCGATCGACCTAATTGTGCACTTGGGAGATATCCAAACAAGCATTTCGACGGAGATGGACATTCTCAATTTGCCTTTGTCCCTTTTATTAGAAATTACAATTACCATTTTTTAACAAATGAATTAACTTAATTTTTATTTCTAGTTGTTATCTCATTCCATCCACTTTCTGAGGTCAAATCTAATTACGTAGTGCATATTTTGATAACCGTAGTTCATGTAACATGCCCATTTCTATAGTCATGTTATTAGGTATCTATATGTACAAAATTTGTTACATGATGAATTACAACTTCCACAACTTTAATGAAAGCAACTTTTTTTAATCTTTTTTTTTTTAATGTCCAATGTCGCATTTGTTAATTCAAAAAAGTGTCACATTTACACAAACATCTATAAACCATGGAGGGTTAGTATTGTTGGGGTTGGTCCTAGTTAGGACATAATTCAAGTTGCATCACAAATGCTTGAAGTAGCAATTGTGAATTTCCTCATGATACCACACACTGCATGTCTTCGCAGTTGGAAAGCAAGCCAAAAGATGCAAGGTTAAAAGCACTTCAAGAAGCCATTGGGTTAAAGGGAAGCCTTTTTCAAAGGTGTTTTTTTTTGCGGTGGGAGAGGTCAAAACCCCAACTTCACAATTGTGAGGTTATGGGTTCGAACCTCCAAAACGCATTGTGGAGGTTTAATTTTTTTTTTCAATTTAAGTGAAGACTGTTTTTTCCCTTTCGAAATATGAGTGGAGTGGACGTCCCTTGAATATTGGAGATTGTTGAAAATATGAGTTGTGCTATATAAGAGTTATAAATTAGTATGTGAGTGGTGGAGTGGACGTCCCTCGAATATTAGAGACGGTTGAAAATATGGATTGTGCTATATAAGAGTTATAAATTAGTCTCATTAATTATCTGATTATAAATATCAGTTATAAATTAGTCCCAATAATTATCTGATTGCAAATATCAGTTGTAATCTGAGCAATAGTTTTATGTACTTAAAAAAAAAAGCACTTCAAGAAAAAAGTATATTAAGTTGAGTGTAAACATCGGATCGTAGATATCAATTATAATCTAAACAATAATTTTATGTACTTAAAAAAAATACTTCAAGAAAAAAGTACATTGAGTTGAGTGCAAACATGCATGCGGTGTGATGTGAACAAGTAGGAAAGGCGCTTATATTGAATGTATGGAGCCACATATGCTTTTTAATCCACCAAAACATTTTTTTTTTCTTTTTTTGTTTGTTCGTTGATCACATACTATCTCATGCACATATAATGATTACTGATGTGATTTGGAAAAAACAAATTAGTAATTAAACTGTGGTTATTAAGGCTGTGTTTGGTAACGTTTTTTGTTGGGTGCTTTTTGTTTTTCGAAAACGAAAAACACAAAAACATGTTTGGTAAGATCATTCTCTGACAATCAGTAAAAAATCTGAAGAACAAAATATTTTTGTTCTTCCGCTTCTGTGAACAAAAGTAAAGATCGCCAAATAATTTCGGTATTCTCAACTTTTGTTAATAAAAGTGGAGTATAAATAAGAATGGTTAGGAAAAAGGTAGTGCCCCATCCCACCACTTTTATTTATTTTATTATTATTTTATTTCATTAATAATTTTTTCTCCCATAGCCATTTACTTTTGCATTATCTCTTCAACTGTAAAACTCTCAGGCTTTTATCTCTTCAATTGTAGCCAAGATCCAGCTGCTCCTTTTTTTTTATGGTTTTGTTTATTGTTCATTAAAATTTTGTATGATTTTCTATTATATTTGAGTTTCTAATCTTATTATTATTAGTATTAAATATCATATAGCTTTTTTCTTTGTTTTATTTATAGGTGACGGCCTTCATGTTGAAAGGAATAAATGTAGATATTTGGGCATGTTTTGGATGCAAAAATTTTCTACTCTTTTGTTCTTTATATTTTGGGTTGTAAAATATAATTAGCACAAATGAACTACTTAAATGTCTATAATAAATATAATTGTAGTACAAATTTTTATTTTGTTATATGCTAATTAATTCTACATTTATTAATTTTTTATTTTATTTTAATTTTTTAAACTTAATAAATTACGAGAGAGTTTTCTGAATATGATTATTGCTGTTCATTTTGATTGAAATTATAATAATAAAAGATAAAATGTTTAAATAAATTGAAGAAAACTATTTTATAAAAAATTCTATAAAAAATTATATATTTTCAAACAAACAACCAATGGCATTTTTATTTTAATTTTATATTTTAAGACAAGCAATCAAAGATGTTTTTATTGTTTTTATTTTTATATTTTGTTTTCAAAACAAACTACCAAACAAATTTTCATTTTAAAAAACATCATTCTCCTTTTCTAAAATAAGAGCCAAAAATGCTAAATAAAAAAGTTACCAAACGCACCCTAATTGATTCTTTTTCTTTTTTTGAAAAAAGAAATTTGGGCTATCTATTGGCATCAGACTTCCACAAATAATATCTTGTTTCAAAACTTTCAACAGTAGGAATGTTCTTAATTATGCTCTTGATGTTTTGTTTCATCAAAATTCAAGTTGTTTTAAAGTTTTAGAGAGTGAATAAGGGCTAGTAAGTAATAATCCTAACTTTTTATTCAAATTTTTTTAATTTTATCAAAAATAAACAAAATCCAAAAGCACAGCAAACAAGAAGCAGCAAAACCTTTTTAAGAAGCATTTTTTTGTTTGATGTAGATTACTTATGCATCAAATAAGTAATATTTTCAGAAGAAATAATATATGAGATGTTTAAATTTTTTTTTAAAAAGTAATTTTATAGTTTCTTTCTGTTAGTAGTTTGAAGTATGAATACATTTAAAAAGATAAATATGAATACTATGGTCATTTGTATCATTTATAACATCTAATACAAACATGAAAATTAGTGATTTCACACACATTTGTAAATGTAGCAAAATTCTAAAGCCACAACTCTTTGTATGAATTATTCTTATAAATTGGTACGACGAACATAACAATAGTAATTAAATGAAAATAACACATGACTCACATAATTTATCTAAGTTATTTTGTGTTTTCATTCAATAAAAATTATGATGCCACATCAGTTTGTAAAAGATAATTTAATACAGAGAGTTTTGTGACTGTAGCATTTTTCCATGAATAGTTTAAAATTGAATCATTTCAAGTGTTGATATCTCAAAACAAACGAACAACCCCTTGTTGTTTTTGCTGTTGTTAATTTGTTATGAAAAGCAAAGTGGAGAAGCAGAGCTTTGCCTCGTATGCAGTTGCTCTACTCCTAGCCCTTGTGCATGTCATTATCAAATCAAGCTCCCCATTTTGGAAATTTTTATATTTCACATATATAAAAGCCAAAGGTGAGGAGGAGTCCCTCTCATTTATCACATGCCACTTGGCCCAATTTCAACATTTATGATTGCAATTGACACGATGCTAACTGCGAAATAAAAATACACCACCCACCTCTCCATTTTCTTCCGATGACAAAATTTGACACGCCATTCTCCGGCTCCCTTCGGTGGCTCCGCCTTGCTGTAGAAAAAATATCACAATGGCCGAATTATCTGGCCACCTAATGTTAGGCTGAAAGATGGTTCTGCTCTAGTTACAATACCCTTACTGTATTATACAAATCTTAAATTTTTAGTTACGCTCTCAAGTTTTTTTTTTTTTTTTTTTGTTTTTTTCAATCGCTAATCATATTTATGTACATTACAGAATATACCATGAATTCGGAATTAGAAACAATTAATTTAAGAGTGTAATTGGGCTACGAAAAGAGAATGTGGGTGCTGTGACCCACAAGCTATATCATAGTCATTCTACAGAATCAAATATCTTGGACGGCATAAGCTTAAGAAATGTGACCAAGAATGAGAAGCTGGAGGGAGAATTGTGGAATTTTTTTAAAAAATTCATTTGGAAAAATAAAAAAATAAAAAATCACTATATGCTTCGGAGAATTATGCCATACTACGCTTACAAATTACACTTAATAAAAAAATAATATTATTGAAGATTCTAATAATTGAGTCTTGAAAAACAATAATACGGCGGCCTTTCACAATTCAAAGAATACAATTAAAAATTCATTCATGTAAATGTCCCACTTTAATGAACACCAAACCAAGTAGAAAACAACACCCTTAATTTGCCTTTTTGGGCCCAAACCGAATCCGGGAGAAAATTGATTTTTTCTTTTTCATTCAATAAGACTAGAGCAAAGACACTGCTCCTATTTTATTTCTGATGTTTCTACCTGATTTAATCGATGATTCAGAGCAAACCTTCATTCCCTGACATCCCTATCAGCTTATGATTAAAAAGATTAAAAAAAAAAAAATCTACAATCATGGATTTCATAATGCTCAAGAGCAGAGCTCACATTAACAAGAGATAGATTCAAATAAACATTCAATCATTTCAGTATTTCACCATCTTAGAAGTTAGAAAAACGGCAGTGTGTTTCTCTGAAATACTTAAAAAGTTCTTTCTCCATCACCACGGGCAGCGCAATGACTAATGGAATTAACTTGATCCATTACTTCAACCATTGGAGGCTGCAAAAGGAAAAGAGTTGATCTAGCTTAGCTAGCACTACAAGTCTATAAACAGCATGAATAATCTCATTAGATTTAATAGACAGCTGTGGTGACAGTAAATAGCTGCACGAGAACCATGATACAGAAGTAGCAATAAAATTAGCCTAGAAACCCAGCTGGACTTGTATATTCAAGAGCGGAAGTGAAACCATAACCATGAAACTGAATCAGCAATAAAATTGCCATATCATATTTCCTCGGTAGAGCCTTCTTTTTCTAAGAGTACTCCTAAAAGGAAAAATTGATCTACAGGCAACGTTTAAAATTTGCCCTTACCTTCATCCGAAAACTCTACATTCTCAGGGTTCACATAATTACATAACAAGTTAACAAAGAGGTATTTTGATACCAAACAAAAAACTCTCTTTACTCCGTTTGCTGCATACGGAATCTTCAACAATCACCTTATACATCGATTCAAAATCAAAATATACAACAATTGGACGGGAACTATAAATACTTTCCATACATTAAATCAACGAGCCAAAGCTCTGTCAGCCAAGACATCATTACCAACAATAACAAGACATCATCTTGGTTCTCCTACATCATACCATGTAATCTCAAGATCCCCAAAAGGGAGATTACTCATAAACAAGCAGAATTCTTTCCACTTATTGCAAGTAAATGTTCTTTTTTCTCTTTCAAATCATAAAATTAATACGCATGCACATCCTGTACATGCAAAGAATGATCTAGTTTACCTTGTAAATAATATAGTACAGAATTCTAAAAACTCATGCTGCCGCAGACTGCTTATCCTCAGGATCTTCAAGATTTAGAGCTTGAAGCAACTTCGGCCATGATTCTGGAATTCCACCTGGAAGATCAAACTCTAATAGCTTGCCACGACTACGGTAGAACTCCTCCACAGGTCGACTCTGCAGGTTCCAGATAATTCGCCAAGCATGTTACCCATTGAACCGAAAATGTAGATTACTTAATATTCTGATCGAAAATGTGCCATGTGGCTAAGTGTATCACACATTAAAAGTAAACGGAAAGACATCTCCTATATGGTTTAGGTGTCTAGTCTTAATAGCGCAAATTTCAAAATATTGGAATACATAAAAGTGGACTTAAGTAGTATTCAAGTTCATCCCTGAAGAGTGAAAAACTAAAAAGCATCATGGAACAATGGAGATTGGAGAATACCTTCTCATTATATATGCGAAGTCGCTCTCTAACAACTTCTTCTTTGTCATCAGAACGAATGATAAGCTTTGGTGCACAATGTGGTGGGGGAAGAAGTGGAGCCATGTACATTCCAGGGTTCCCATTTTCACCCTTGATGTCAATACAGGCAACGTTGTAGTTTCCTCCACATTCACTACATATTCTTCTTCCGAGGCATTTTGCAAGCAATGCCTCCTCTCGAAGCTTTAGGTTAATCACCAAGTCAATGTCGGTCACACCCTCCAATATTTCCTGGGAGGAAACGACCAAAACACAAACAAATATATACAGGTTGGAGCTCAGAGGCATACAAAGGGAAGAGACAATGGAACTAGAGAATGATATTTCCAAAATCTAACATGCATTGACCAATGGTGTATTACCGTCAGAAGTTACTGGTCAAGCATGTTCAATAATCCAAAGGTTTACTTAATGGTATCCATTGAATTCGGGATATGTTGACTAAATATATGTATTTCTCCTATAATACCACCAAAGTTTTTCGGGTTTAGACGAAGCCACTTTAAACCTAATTAACTTGTCGCTAACAAACAATTAAGGAAAAGATGAAGCCATTCTCAACAGTACATTACAACAGAGTTACCGGCAAAGCCATTAAAATTAGTGAATAATTATGGAAAAATAGTGCTGATAGCACTACATTGGGAATATTTTTGCATTTATTTCCTTCAGAACAGACAATTATGCGTTGCAATTGATTAATTTCACTACAGCAACCATATATTAGCAAAAAAAAAAAAAAAATCATTCATTTGCAATTTTTGTCAGTCAGTTCTTGACATTCAAACCATATTCAACAAACTAGCATATATAGAGACAAGTTAATTTTCAATATCTCAGAAGTTGATCCCAGGAACTACTGACCGCCTGTCTTATGGTTCGAGGAAAACCATCAAGAATAAACCCAGCTTCACCCTTAGCTTCTCCAGCTTCAAGACGCTTGGACAATAAATTTATTATAATTTCATCTGAAACCAACTTTCCCTGACTAACAATCTCATTGAGCTGCAAAAGAGGAAGAATAAATATATGTTAACAGAGCAGCCCAAAAAATATATATATACATATACGGTGGGTCTTTCAACCCGGCAAGCATAGACTCAATTCGCCATTGCTATGCAAAGATTCGGTTTAATCACGTTATACATAGCCTAAAGATTTCATTGATCCACTAAAAACGCATTGCATCCTATATATATAATAGCAAAAATAAAGTTGAATTAATCATTTTTTATTGTAAGAGCTAAATTTCACATTAGTTAAAGCCAGGTTAGATTTTAGGTTTAGCTAAGACACTTAGGCCCTGTTTAGTAAGGTTGGGTAACTGAAGCTTAAAAGTTACGACACGAAAATTTTTGGTAAACACTAATTAACATGACTTGAAAGCTAAATTGATTTGATTCCCTACTTGTACTGTAAAAACTTATAATATCTTTATTATTTTTGTCAAAATTATTATTTAAAAACTATATTTACCACACATTATTAACTTAACTTTTGTTTCAACTTATTTTAATTTAAAACTGCAGCACCTCAATCAATACCGAAGAAGAGTGTCTTACCCCGGGACCTAACTTCCCTCTAAGTTTAGAAGTGCCAACAACTTAGTATAACTAAATTGAATTATGATTAGCAATTTCAGTCTTTTTTTTTGTCAATTGCAATATATCATTTCATTTGTGAACAACTTGCGCATAATCAAATAATTAATTCCATTGAGAGAAAGAGACCTGGGAGGAGAATGGGCCCGAGGCAGCGAGCTCCTCGCGAACGAGATCGCCGGTGGCGATGTGAGGAACTCCCAGCAAATTCGACAGCCTAGAAGCATAAGTGCCTTTGCCCACGCCTGGGCAGCCAAGAAAAACCCACTGGACATGTTTGCCCTTCCCCTTCCCCTCTTTCTTCTTCTTGATGTTATTATTACTATTATTAAGCGGCAGCGCCGCTGCAGCCGCCGCTCCTGCTTTCGATTTGGGGTCAATTCCCGTATTTTCACAACAAGTTGAGAACGCTCGAGACATGAATATTAGTGTCTGCAACGACGTCGTCGTCGCTGTAGATGTAGAGCCTCTCGCTCTCCAAACACGGCTTAATACCGACATGTCGTATTGTACACTGTCGGAGAGAAAGAGAGATGGCGGTGATTTTGAATGGGTCTCCTCTTGACCCAGAAGCGAGAGCTTTGGCTTGGGTTTGAAACTTTGAAGGCCTTTGATTTGATATTTATTTATTATTGTTATTCTGGCCTGGGGTCCTTCGTGCGAGGAGGGTAGTAGAGACACGTGAATTGAAATTGATGTTTGAATTAACCCACGAGCGCTTTTATTTTACCATTTCCTGTTCTTTCTTCCCAGCCTCTGTAGCCAGCACTCTCAACATAATCGAAGTTGCTTTGGGTTTGGTGTTAAGCCAATTCCTACTTTTCTACAAGTCGTTTGTCGACGAGGACAACGGTGGGAATATGCTAATTATAGCCAGTACGCAAGTAAAAGGCAAATATGCAGCAGAACAACACTTCTTATGCCTGCCCAACTGGCTCACTGCGTCTACATTAACATAGGCATCGGCTATCCGCCACCGGCTACAGCCTAAAAGAAAAATGAAAATCGTTACAAATAACAAAAATTGTGCCAGGTGCGGCAGACACCCAATAGCCAATGGATTGCTTGCTACTAAGAAGGAATTGACAGCTGATAATCTTATCATTTACTAGGTCACACTGCAGATGCTATCTTATCAATCAATGAAATGAAATGCAGCAATGAATGAGCTGGGTGAACTTTCCACACCATCTGCTCTTCAAATCAAACCTTTTTGAACAATTTATTTATAGAATCGAATCAGGATTCTTAAAAAGGGAGCAATCATTGGTTTTTAGATTAACGATGAGATGGTCAGTGGGATATGGGGTGGGTTCGTGTTTGTGGGGGTACGAAGAAGACAAAAAAACAAGCTGGGGGAAAGAAAGCCCAGATAAAACAACTAAATCACATCAGAAAATATATAAAAAAAAAAAAAAAAAACTTACAAACAATACTACCCTCAATTGATTTGATGGTTACAAAACATTGACAACTGAAGATTAAAAATACACACTAAACTACACGTGCGGTGATGCAAAGGGTGTTCTTTGGCTACATATGATCCGGCCGGCCATCATCCTCACTCATTCCATCACCAGCATGCCTGCAACCAAAATCCAGTTTGAAAATTAAAAGAGGAAAAAAAACAAAAAAAGGGATATGACACGCCATTGCAAAAGCATATGATGATCAATAATTCTTGAGGTTACCATGGACAAAACAGTTAAGGAAGCCATATCTCAGAAAGCAAGAAGATGGGATCCAAGACCAGGAAGTAAAGAGTTCTTAGCACTGATGTTAAATTACAACACCTACTGGAGAACCATCTTGATGGGGCATGTAAACCCCACCACCTCCTTGCCCTAAGGCTAGGATTGCGCTACATGTTAGCGGTTACAGGCCAAGAATATTCCAAAATCCACTTTAAAAAGTAAACCTATAAAGACCTGCAACCGCAACACACATGGCACCTATGCACTTTCATGACCCTTGCCCGTGTGGTAGCAAGCAAATGAAGCAATTCAACTTGTGAAACTAACCCTGCTAGCAAGACTATGCTAAACATCTGTCAAAAGATCCTTAAGCTCACAGCCCCGGAAGAACTAACTATTAAATAAATAAATAAATAAGAGCAGAATGAAAATTTTGGATCAGAGTGAGTGAAATACATACCGCCAAGATGTAGTTAGGTTTCGAGCCTTTCTGTCCAACTGAAGGTTTTCCAGCGCAGCTGATGCTCGAACTACATCATCTGAAAGCTCATCGCTGTCGTATCTCCAATTGTATTCATCTTTCCTGTAAGCAGACATGGAAGACCCTGCTGCTCTCCTATCTAAGAGGCAAAAAGAATTACATTAATAAACAGCAAGCAACCAGAATATAAAACAGACAATACACTAAAATTAAGAATTTACCAGATGCCTGGGAAGCAGGAATCGGCCTATTAGATGTGTGCCAACAAAACAAACATGTCAATTATACAAATATAAAAGGCATTAAAAAGGGGGAAAAACTGACAAAAAAAAGTAAAACAAATGAAAAAATGGGAAAAGGAGAGGTTGGTCCAGCACCTTCCCAATGGAGGTAAGCCCCCAGCAACAGAAGAGGACGAGGCTCTCCGTGCATTCCTTGACTCTAAATGGGACATGGACTCAGATTCAGGTTGTCTCCTTCCAGTAATCCTTGCTTGGGATGAGTTCTGCGAAAACATAATATTTATTCACGCCTTATTGCAAGGACATACTCGAGAAGTCAAAAAAGGATCTCATTATGAAGTAAGATAAGATGACATTGGTCAAAATCCCATAACAAGATATTATTCATTGCAATTCATGCTTGCATGCAAGCTAAACATTGCAGTTCTACAAAGCCACACCTGCTCTAGATGGAAATAATATGTAAGACATTCCAACTAAACTTTGTGAAAAAATGTAGGAGCTTTACTTCCCTGGATTTTCATAACATGCAAACAAGCAATATAAGATGTGAGACCAAGCAAATAATAAAGGTTTCTTATTATCCAATGAGTCTGCTATATTATCTAATAAGTCTGCTAACACAACTACTATATTTCCATAGTTATAACAAAATTTTAACAGGGTAATACATAGCATATGGCCAGCCTCAAATTTTGCACTCAGCAATATTTGCAGCATTTCACTAGAACAGAAAGTGTTTCCTTCTCAGCATAATATCTCAAACTCAAAACGAACACAGTTTTATAAAAAAATGACACATATTCATACACTAATCAAGAGGCACATAGCACGTATAACATGTGCAGATGAAACCAATCCAATAAGTAAATGAAACCCAAATGATAAAGATACCACCATAATGTAAGGCTTCAAATGTCAGGGCAAGTTCCATAATATCTGAAGCTTGGAGAATCTAGAACAAGAAAAGGATCTAATGCGATACCTCAAACTTCAAGAATCCTTCAAGAACATCCAACAGCAAAGGAGCACTATCACCATTTTTGTTAAGATCGTAACCATTCTTGCTACTAAACTCTTTCAACTCAGCTTTCCAAAAATCTTTTTGCTGCAGTGTGACCAATCAACCAAACATAAGCAACTTAACAAGAATTTATTGTTAAAAAGTAAGCATAATTATAACTATAGATTGAAAATTACTTAATTACCAAATTACACTCTGGCAGATATACTTTCATTGTGTGGTTTAGTTGAGCCCAGTCTAAGTACTCACATATTAAAGCAGTTAGCAGCCTTCCTGCATTTAGAAAGTCATATATGCAAAGAAAATTAGATGACAGCAGGAAGATGTAAATAAGAAATAAGATCTTGATTTACTCTCAACATCACAACTGCACAGAAGCGAACATGGTCATAAATATAAATAACCATTGCACTAGTTAAGTGCTTTAACAACAATTTAAATTATTTAATGCTGAATACAAACAAAATCAATTGAGAATGGACCTGAAAGAGGATTAGACGTATCAAAGAGGAACAACAAACTTAGATACTTGTCTAATGCAGTTGGTGGGGCCTCAATAATACTAATATTCTTGATACTGAAATGACATTTAGAGGAACATGGCTATAAGAATCAGAGCAGTCCACAAGATCATCAGTTCTAGTTGTACTCAAAGACACTAGACTCTTAAAAACAGAAAATTTCGACAAAAATAATTTTAGTATCTAAATTTACTTCAGGGGGGAAAAAAGAACTAATAAAAGGAAAGGTGAAACTGATTTGTTAATCTTATCTTTATCATTCAAGGTATACTAAGTTACTCTGGAAGTGGCCCATAACCAACCTAATAATGAATGCAACAAAGGAAATGAAGGTTAAAACACTAAATTAAAAAGAAGATTAGTAACCAGAAACCCAAACAAAGAGTGAACCAATAAGAGCAGAGTGTAATTTCCAGCCTAAGAAGGGAAACTCTATCAACTGTGAAATATAGAGGCCAATGTTCATTTTAACAAGGTGACCTGAAGGAGAAGCATGAAGTTGTTTGGCACGATCATTGCAGCTACCCAATAATGCAGGAGGCAGACCTTCATCTTTCTGAATTACGTGATCCTCCTCTTCAATTGCCTCGAAGACACTGGCCCTGAGTTCAGCCTAGCAAACAAACCGATTTGGGTCAGTTAAAAAGTCACAAAAATTGAATTAAAGGAAAGACTTTGCTATGATTAACAATATTCGCCGAACACCAAGAAAATCCCAAAAATTCAAATGAGCTTTAATTATCTGAAAATTGAAGCGAAAAATTAAATTTTGGGCATAACCCATCAATCTAGTCAGAGTTATGATCTTCCATATAACATCAATTAGCCATAAATCCATCTAACTTTAACTTCAAAAGCCCCAATTTCTCTTCAATTTCCTATTAAGGAAATTAAACCACACGACGCAGATAAGATCTATAACACGCACCAAAAAAAAAAAAAATCAAAATTACTGCATTGCACGAGATCCGACAAAAAACAGAAGCTGAACTAGTTTCAAATTTCTTCACTTTTTTCTTCATCGATTATTCGCGATAACTAAGGGGAAATAAGGAAGATGAAGGGGTAGTTAGATAAATTCGTACCCGGATCTTAGCGAGGACGCCTTTCTTCTCTAGCGTTCTGGTCACTAGGGTTTTGAGGTCCATCATTTCTCGCGTGTAATCGTCCATTTTTTAATAAGCTCGCTCTCTCTCTCTCTCTCTCTCTCTCTCACTGTCTGCTTCTGTTGTTTGTGTGCGAGAAATTGAGACTTTGCTAGAGGAGAAACCAACGAAGTACAACTGAGAGGTGCACAGTTTGTAAAATTACGGTCCGGCAAAGGAGATGGGTGTAATTATGATTTTTTTTTTTGTGAATATGGTGGGGTCCCCTTGATGGTTTTGTAGGTAGGATCTGCGCCGTTGAGTGAGTTTTGGGTCCATTGGTTTTTAAAATTCGAATTTTGTTGAGCTCAACAGATGATGATTATTTTGAGCCTTTGGGCTATATTCCCCTACAGCCCGCGGTCGCGATCGCGGTCGCTTTCCTTACTGCTGTCTCTTTCACTATAGTACCCTTTAGCTACGTACGCCATCGCCTGGAGTAATGTCATAGGTTCAATTAAAATTAATAAAATTTAACTATCTAAAATTAATAAAATTTACTTAAAAAATATATTTAAGTAAAATTATAACGTCAATATGATATTCTTAAGTACTTGAAAAAAAAGAAAAAAGATTTATGTAATATTTTTGTCCAGCATACTTAATTCTATTTACTTTCTCAATTATCAACTGAATTTTTGTGAGGAGTGGAGCTGTTAACACCCTAATAAAATTCTTTTAACACACCCCCTTTTGAATATTATTTCTTAAAATACATTTGTTTAATTAATAAAATATAAATCTATATATTAAAATTTACTATCTACTCATAAAATTTTATCCAAAAAGTATTTTTTTTTTAAATTACATACAGATCATAAAATATTAAATTTATCTTAATTTTTTTTCTTATTGTATATTTTCAATCTTCATAACCTAAACTCTTATAATTTTCTCCACCAAGTCTTCACTGACATGGTATGCATGCTTAAGTAGGTTCATGGGGAACTGTTGTTGCCTGATGGGAGTGGGAGTAAAAAATATGTTAAAAGCATAATTTATCTAAGTGTTATTAAAATTTTATTCAATATAAGAGGAATGAAATTAATTTGAGCTTTTATAAACAATTTTTTACAATAATAATAATAATAATAATAATAATAATAGTTTAGTTATTAATGAAAGATTTTATTAACACTTACAATATTATTTTAATAAGAAAGTTTTTAAAATTATGCTATAAAGTAAGAATAAAATAAGAACGTAAAATAAATAATGGTAGCTTAGACGATTAAAATTTTTTAAAAAAATTCTCCAACATTATTCAAAAAAATCCAAAACCCAAGTTCATGTTGATAAAAGCCAAACACGTTATTTAAGTCCTCAAAACTCTACCCTAAAAGTAATTAAACAACAATAAAAAAATCAAAATTAAAACAGGATTTATAAAATTAAATAAACACGGTGACTCGATGAGTCATAATAATATGCGGGCAGCAACTGCATGGGTTTTTTTCGAAAATCAAAACGACGTGGGTTTTCTTATTCCTTAAAACACTACAAAATACCTTGCTTTGATTCTCCCTCCAAAAGAGAGAAATTAAAAAACACGAAGCACCAATTCCCCGACTCTTCTTTTTGAAATCCGTTTTAAATTCCCCACCAAATTACAATCCCCTCTCAAACAATCAACGCCCAGAAAAAACACTCCTCAGTCCTCCCTCACTGAGTGGGTAATTAACTCAATTTCCACAGCAACTACAAATGGCGCCGATCGACCCGCACTCGTTCACCGAGTCAACTCACCCACTGACCACACACATCTCCCTCTCTCTCTACTTCGACTTCCCTTCCTCCACCATCCACGCCGCAGCCATCCTCACCCTCGCCTCCCCAGGCGCCGGCCCTCTCTCCCTCGACACGCGCTCCCTCACCATCCACCAAGTTCTGGACCCCCAAACCCTAACCCCACTCCCCTTTACTCTATCCCCAACCGACGACCCAATCAAAGGCCGCCACCTCATCGTCACACTCTCCGATCACTCCTCCGTACTCGTCGTCTTCTCCACCTCCCCGTCTTCCTCAGCTCTCCAATGGCTCTCCCCGCCGCAGACCTTCAACAAGCTCCACCCCTTCGTCTACACACAGTGCCAGGCGATTCACGCGCGGTCGGTGTTCCCGTGCCAGGACACCCCCGCCGCGCGTGTTTGCTACAAGGCCGTGATCAACATCCCCCGCCAGCTGTCCGCCGTCATGGCCGCGAGACACGTGGATCGTCGCCCGCCTATTGCCGGCGAGACGATGGCGTTCGGAAGCAGCTGTTTTGATTTCGACTACGAATCGTTGTGGTGTGCCGATGGCCGTGTCGTTGAAGAATTCGAGATGAATCAGCCCGTGCCGCCTTATTTGTTTGCTTTCGCTGTTGGAGAGTTAGGGTTTCGTGAAGTGGGGCCCAGGACCAGGGTTTATGCTGAGTCTGTTCCCTCCATACTAGACGCGGCGGCGCGGGAATTTGCCGGAACTGAAGAGATGATAAGGTAAATGATGACTTTCCTTTACATACTTGCATTTATAATCTGATGTGACATAATATGATAAATACTTTTTTTCTTATTTATTATTTTAACTATTTTGCATGTGTAGTACCGCTTTTATTTATTTTTTGTCTTTAGTTTATTATTATTATTATTATTATTATTGGTTTTCTGGTGGTGAAGCTGTTAAATTGTTTGACTTTTTAGACAAGGGGAGAGATTGTTTGGGGATTATGATTGGGAGAGGTTTGATTTGTTGGTGTTGCCTCCAAGTTTTCCCTATGGCGGGATGGAGAATCCAAGGATGGTGTTCTTGACACCAACTGTGATCAAGGGTGATGCAAGTGGGGCACAGGTTGTGGCCCATGAGCTTGCGCATAGTTGGACGGGAAATTTGATCACTAACAAGAACAACGAGCATTTTTGGTTGAATGAGGTATTTTTTGTGCTTTATATCTGGAATTCTAACTCAAAGTTAGATTTCATACATGTTCATTGTTAAAGTGTGCAACGTTGAAAATATTTTGTCTAAATGAGTAGGTAAATTGTTTGAGGTTATCTATTTTCTGCTATGGCCTTACAGGCAAAGTCCAATCTGACTAAATATGAGTAATGATTAATTGGTTTTTTTGTTTCCAAAGCTACAAATTTGTAGATCTATAAATTTTATGTGTGTGTGTGCATTTGACGAATAGGTTGACTAAGGAAATTTAAGAGGGAAAAGAATTGGATTGAATGGCCATTTGTTATTTTGTAATTAAATTTTATTTTAATAAACTCATGTTATGGTGGGATTTTTCGTTTGTTTTATTCTGCATGGAGAGAGCTATATGTTATTTTTGAATTGTCTGAAGTTTTAATCTGTGGTCATAGGGTTTCACAACTTATGCCGAGAGGAGAATTGTCGAGGTTGTCCAAGGGGAGGATAGGGCTGTGTTGAATATTGGGATTGGTTGGAGAGGTTTGAATGAAGAAATGGAGAGGTTTAAGGACAACTTGGAGTGCACAAAGCTCAAAACCAATCAAGAAGGGGTGGACCCAGATGATGCTTATTCCCAAGTTCCATATGAAAAAGGTTTCCAATTTCTGTGGCGCATTGAACGACAGGTTTGGTTAACTGTGCTTTGCTCAAACACTGGTTAATATGTTATAAAGAGTGTTTTAACATGTGTTTCCTGATTGATGTTTAGATTGGAAGGCCTGCATTTGATGAATTCATCAAAAAGTATATTGCCACTTTTAAGTTCAAATCAATTGATACTGAAACATTTCTTAACTTCCTCAAAGAAAATGTTCCTGGAATAGAGAAACAAATTGATTTAGAATTGTGGACTGAGGGTACTGGCATCCCTCCAGATGCCTACGAACCAGTTTCCAATCTATATGCAAAAATTGTATCATTGGCAAATGAATTTAAGCTTGGAAAGATACCTAAGGAAGATGAAGTTGCTGATTGGCAAGGGCAGGAATGGGAGCTCTATTTGGAGAACCTGCCGAAATCTGCTGAAGCTTCTCAGGTACTGCAGCTGCTTTTAAAGAGTTCATTTCCCTTTTTGTTTTCTCATTTCTGAGAGCTTTTTTCTAAGATTTATACTTCATTTACGACATGGGACCTGATTTATTATCCACTGCATTGTCTCACGTCAATTTTGAGGAATGTAAGAAAGTCACTCGCTCAATTTATAACTTCTGAGAACTTAAAAGAGTTTTGGTGAGCTTGCTGACGATAGTTGTGCATTTGGTGAGTTGATCTGAGTGGCTAAATAAGCTTTTGGTGGCAATTTATAACTGTCCACATCCATAAATTATTAGCCCTGGTCCTTGGTTTTGTAGTGGGTTTTAATTACTTTTTTTTTCCCTTTAATATCTTTACCCGATCTTAAATTTGCAATTTGCAAGTCTCATCTTCCCTTGTATTTGAGAAGGTGTCCAAGAATAAAAAAATATAGCGTGCCCTTTGTCAAACTCTTTTAATGTTAATCATTTGGGTTTATCGTGCAGGTTTTAGCCTTGGATGAGCGATACAGGCTATCAGAATCAAAGGATTACGAAGTGAAAGTGGCATTTCTCCAACTGGCCATTTCATCAACCTGCAAGGACTACTATGGTGAGGTGGAGAAAACTTTGAAGGAGGTCGGGAGAATGAAGTATCTTCGTCCCCTTTACACTTCTCTCGTACAAGGAACTGGCAAGGATGAAGAGAAGATCTTGGCTAAGAGAGTGTTTGCAGAAGCCCGTGATTCCTATCACCCGATAGCTCAAGGAGTTGTCGAATCCATATTTGCCAAGCACGGCGTGTAAAGATCTAACCTAGTTTTGAACCAAACATTTGATGTTTTAATTCAGTAGGCTAAACTCTTAACTCAACATCACTGCTGATTATGGATAAATCAAATGTTTGGGACATGGTGTGCTGATATGGCTTGTCCAATAATGATTATGGAAATATTCATGCTCGGAAGTTTGGTTCTGCTGCCTACTCGATCTTTCTGAACTCTCCTCCATTTTCAAATATGTACCCTTAACTAGTAAAGTGACACTTTGTTTTTACCACTTAATAATTTATAATTACTCATTTTATTCCAAGTGTTAAAATCGTTTTTAAAAAATATTGTTAAAAGATAAATGAGATATTTTCACATAAAATTGATTTTCTAAAACCTCTGTAAATTAAAATTAACTAATTTATTTGTTAAATTGTTGCATTTATCTTTGAAGTTTGAAAAGAATTTTTTTTTTCTTCTCTTCAAACGCTATGAATGAAATAAAATATATCCCAAATTTTTATCTTAAATTATAGAAAGATACATTTAAGCCCTATTTGAAACTGTTGCCCACAGTCTAGTTGCTGGCATTTTGATGACTGTCACAACTAGAATGTGGCAACTGTATTTTTTTTTTTCAAATTTTTAACAAAAATCTATATATTAAGGTAGCATATTTTTTTTATTTGAATATATCTAAATTTAATTAAAATTTCAATGGGTTAGAATTCAAATATTTGAATGACATATTTATTTTTTTTATATCTAAATATAAGTGGTATCTTATTTATTTTTATAAGTAAAAAAATCTTAAATGTAATTATTTGATATTTATTTCCTTATAAGTCCAAACGAATAAATAGACTAAAATTTTATAATTTAAAAATTAAGTGTGTTTAATAGATATATTTTTAAGATATAGTATTTAATATAGTATTTACTTTCTATTTAGATCTTTTCTTATTTAGATACAAGTTATAAAAAATTATTTTTTTATTTAGATATCAATATTTAAAAATTAAACATAAATTAAAAAACAAATAAATAAATTTAAATAGACATTAAAAATTAATTTTTAAACTTTTAATATTTAACAAACGAGTTCTAAGTATTATATAACAAATTAATAATCTTTACTAAATAATCACAAACTTTTACTGGAGAGTTAGCAGCTATAATTTAAAAAACTCACAGCCCTTCATCATCAAATAAATTCTTAATTTAATTTGAGTTTGGGTGAATGTTAAGCATGAAGGAAAATTGGTCATTCTTTTACTAACAGTGACGCGCATCAGAATGATAAGATAAGTCCCCGAACAAACAAAACAGCTGAGCCTCTGCTCTGCTGATCTGCTGATCTGCACTTTATCGTCCTCTTGCAGCCTCTCTTTTCTTTCAATTCCACCATGGAAGTTTCTCTCCTTTCTTTATCTTCCTCTCAAAACCTAACCCTAAAACCAAACGCTAACCGACTTTTCCATTTCCACCCTTCAAAACACAGCAAACCACCACCAGCCCACATCAGGGCCGCCATTTCCAGGACCAAGAAAGAACAAACAGTTGACGCTGTCAAAACCCATCTCGAAAATTGTCACTTAATTGCTGCTATCAGGTACAAAGGCTTCACTGTTAAGCAATTCCAAGATTTGAGACGGTCATTGCCAGACGAGGCTAAGCTTATTGTGGCTAAAAACACTCTGGTGTATAAAGCCATTGAAGGGACCAAATGGGAAGCTCTGAAGCCTTGCATGACTGGAATGAATGCTTGGCTTTTTGTTCACACTGAGGAGATTCCTGCGGCCATAAAGCCGTACAGGAACTTTCAGAAAGAGAGGAAATTGGAGGAAAATGATTTTACTGGAGCGGTTTTTGAAGGCAGGTTTTATGCGCCTGGTGATTTTAAAACTTTGGAGAGTATGCCCACGAGAGCTGAGATTTATGCTAAGTTGTTGGGGGCATTGCAGGGACCGGCTACTGGATTGGTGGGGACTTTGCAGGCTCCGGCTAGAGATGTGTTGATGGTTTTGAAGGCGTATGTGAAGAAGTTGGAGGACGAGAGTGGGCAATAGTGAATGATTTGAGTGATTGTAAGCTTTCCTTTTGATTTAAGGGTATTTTGTTTTATTTATATTTTTCATTTGAATATTTTGTTGTAGTAATGTGATTATGCTTACACGGGCTCCTTTGGGTTATTTTGAAAATCTAGAGAAGATATGCAAGTTGTATAACTGCCAATTGTGTAGAATTCAAAGCAGTTTGGAAATGCATTGCAAGTTAATTGTTAATGACTCCTTCGTTTTCGTTGATCTCGTTTTTTATCTCAAATGCATAGAGTTGGTTCTCATCTCAGGCTCATTTTGACAGTCGCAGAATTCAATATGGTACAGGCCTGTGAGGGGTCTTGTTTGTTTTTCCAAGTACTAGAGTGTTTCTTGAGCAGTTTGAACTCCTATTGCTAACAAATTTCGGCTAAAGTTGGTTAGGTATTTCTTAATTGTCTTGTTTGAGTTCTTTGTTTGTTATGTGCGGAACCTTGAAAGTTTGTTTTCATAGTTCATTTTGAAATTGTTGAAGTTGCATGTTGCGACCTTGGTGTTGTTGGGTTTTTCAAGCTTTTTGTAATTTGTTGTTTCTGGCTGCTGCAAGTATAACTGGAAACCCCTTTTGTTAATCTAGGCTGATGCGGCAGAAAATTTGATTTCCATGTGATTTGGACTGAATTTATTTTGGGGCAAATTAAGCTATGAAACGGAGTAAAATTTGATCATTAGAGTGGCATGGAAGAGCATAATATAAGTATTGTGGTGGGAAGATTTGTTTGTATTAAGTCAGTAAGTCAAGTCTCTGCTGCCCAGTATTTGTAGAATTAAAACATTTGCAAGCAGAAAAGAAGGAACTATGTTGATTTGCAATCTCCAAGAATTTATATCATCAATATGCATCTGTGTATTCAGATTTGTAGGTTATGGAACTCTTCATTGGCTATCATTGCTTATTCTTTTATTGTGTATTCTTCACCAGTTTTCTCTTGTTAAGCATGCTCGAATTTAGTGACATTTCTGTAAAATGGACTTGAATGGCTTTGCCACTCAATACCTGTCTTGCCGAATGCTGAGGCTCGTGTAAATATTAGATCATCAACGATAGTCATTTTTCCAATTGTTCCTTATCTGTCGCTTTTACACGACGGTTTTGTCTCTTTTGAAAAGAAAGTGATTCATGAAGTCAGGGAATGAGCTGCTTAACTTAATTTATTTTCGTTAAATTTTTCTTATTGAGGATTGTGAATACTGTGGGCACAATCTATTTGGATCATGGAGTTTTGCCGTCTAATAATTGCCATACTGATTGGGGCTTACATTTACACTTATTGATGTTTCGCGCCAAATTTCTCAGGATGAATTCTCCAATTGCTATGTGCTGTGTATGTTTTTACAATTGAATCACAAAATGTCAAAAAAATGACAATTGTCAAGGGGAAACGTTCACAATACTAAGAAATAAGCTCCCTTTTCAGAATATATTCCACCGCCTCTTCAACCGTATCAACGACCTGCTCACGGCAAAGCATGTATTGCGATAAATGAAACAAAGCTTGAAATCCTCCATATACCATACGGCCAATCTGATCATTAGAGAAATATATAAAAAAATCATCTCAAACTCACCAGATTGGCTGGAAACTCTGCGTGGTTATCAACTCCCTTGAAAACGCCTGTCCTCGTCAAGATAGAAAACCAAGGATGTCCTGCCTGCAAATTGAGAGGCAACATTCTGTAATAAAGCCAGAACAAAAGATTGTTTAAAAGGTCAACGGTAAGCAAGCACACAATCAATTGGAATTGACAACTATAACAACCTGTTTTGCACCTTTGATATCAACCATGGGATTGTCACCGATCATATAAAGGGTTTTGAAAGAATGTGATCCTGCATCTCCATTGTCATCAACATACGATGGCAGAAACTGGCTTAATATGGCTTCCGCGTTCCTAAAAACAAAAGGATTTGGTTTCCCATATGACACATACTCCAGCGGACAATGGTGGATTCTGCAAAGCATTGCCAAAGATTAAAGCTTTTCAGCATAAGGATGGTGAAGGTTCTCGTTCTGTATAAGCACTAAGGAGAGAAAAAAAATTCAAGTTCTATAAGCTCAATTCAATAAGACTTGTGCCATCTAAACAGTGGATCAGTGTAATTTGACATTTTGTCAGGTACAACATATAAATGCAGAGCCAGAGACTTCAAACGATTTAAAATGACATGAAAGAGTCAAATTACCTGTTGAAAACACTTTCGAGAGCAATTCTAAAAGCACCCATTCCAAGGCGTTCCGAAGTGAATGCAGCCTGTATTATATCTTCATGTGATCAGGCAATTATCAAGTTTTGAGCTAATCTACGAAGCAAGAACAATGAAAACGATTAAATCCTCTAGATCTCAGTGAAGAGAATGCTTGAACGAAGATCCATGAAATTCAGAAGAAACTACTAGATTACTAGTATTGGAGTTTCAAACTACAGATCCAATGAATCAAGCATAGATCAGCTAAGAGATTCAAGATCATCCATAGATAAGCACAATAACCAACCTGGTATTCAAGATCATCAGCAGCAAAATATAAAGGTGGTTGCTCTCCATTTGCTTGTCCGGGAAGGCCCCTGGATCTTAAGATATCACAGAGAACCTATCACCATTGATAGATCAGCTAAGAGCTTTTGAAGGGATATAAAAGATCAACATCATGGTCATATTCACTAGGATGAAATATAGCACAGGAGACATGACCACAAAAATTTTCTCAGATGATATCTTTTTATGCATATTTAGTCTCCAACACAAAACAGATTGGTACAAAATTCATAAAATTTGTAGTTGATGGCATATGAAAAACAGTACTTTAATTCTGAATTAAATCAACGAAACCTAACAATCAGGAGGGGGTAATTCCCAGGAACTTCTGCATGGAGTACATAGATGAATTAACTGGCTCAACAAGCATGAATACAAAACAGAATGAGATAATACCTGAATATCTCTTCCCCAATCTACAGGATCGCTGACAACAAAAGCTCCCTTCACTCTTTCAGAAGAAATATTATATCCTTGCAGTGAGTGACTATTCCTATTAGATATCTGCCCTGTTGTCCATCTCTTATATTGAGATACAGGATCAATGTTCTCAAAGTAAGATGCATACTCATCCAAAGAGAGAACTTTTCTGCCACGAAAATAGCGAAGAAAAATCTTGTAGTACAATTTGCAAAACAATAAAACCTGAGCAATGAATAGTCAACACAATTTGCAAAACAATAAAACCTGAGCAATGAATAGTCAACACCAGATAAACACATGAATGAGAGAGGCCCTACTTGAAACCATACTCTGACATCACCAATGCAGGTTCTCCTTTTCCAGTTGCAATAATGAGCTCATTCTCAAATCTAAAGTAAGAATATCAATCGACCATAAACATAAGATGATAAAAATAGTGTGTGAAACAATAAAAAGAACAAAAAACTAAGAATCGTGTGTGAAACAATAAAAAGAACAAAAAACTAAGAAGTTCATTATGAATTACTTAACTATTAACCCTATTTATTCATACCAAATTTAACTAACAAGGACCTCAGCTATCTATTTGACGAAGAGTTGTTTCTCAAGAAACTGTGATTGTTGGATCTAACACGCACGTGCATTCACACAGATATATCGTATTTATATTAATCCTATATGCTTATGTAGGAAGTATCAACTTAGAATATAAACAAATGTACATATACCTCTTCAACAGATTCTTAAAGGGTGAGTGACCCTGTACAACCTGCAACAGGACATAAAGATGGCTATGCCAAATTTTCCATCAGTCAAGCGATGTAGATAGATAACACAACAGAAAGTCAATTCTCACATTGATGCAGTATCACAAGAATATAAAATGTCAAAACACTACCTGAGAAGGTAAAATATTAACCCCAAGAAGTTCACTTAATTCTGAGGCTCGTCTAGACTCTGGGATGCCACCTCCTATTCAAGTCAAAGGATAATGATAGTCAATTTGTGGCTGAATGTGTACATATTTTGGTGAGTTTTCCTGACAATCTACGCATTCCTCGACATATGGCATCTTATTTATCTTATTTTCCAAATGGCTTTTGGTTCATCTCATTAAAAAATAATTCAACAAAGAAAAAATGATAAAACTAAAAAAAAAGAAGAGAGAGATCAATAAAATTTCTCACCATTTGTCAAGAACAAAAAGGGGACCTTCAAAGCACCTGCACAAAAAATATATATATATATAGTCATATGAATGCTTGAACCATAAATTAAGCACTTAAATTTTCTTAAACCACATAATTCACAATTCTTGTTATTGACAGCAGATACATATAAATCATTCAAAAGGTCATAATAAATCACTAAACAACACTCAACTTTCTGAAAATTAAACAATTTCTAGCACATTTAACATAATTACGACAAATTAAATATTCCAAATTTCAGATAGCAAACACAGCGAGTATATGTAAAAATTAATACCAGAATCGCCGTACAATCTTTTCAAGGCTTGAGGCGAGCCGCCAATGGGAACACGGCCACGAAGTACAACTCCGTCTATGTCGAATCCAATTCCAAAAGAGCACCTGCTAAATGATATCAATCGAAGTTAAAAGCTTAAAATTAAATCAAAATATACTAAAAAATTTCAACTTGAAACGCACCGTTTTTTGAGCTCTGGTTGAAGCTGACAGAACGAATGGGAGGCTTGACTCGATTGAAACAAGAACGGAGCTTTGTTTCTGAACTGAGAAATTCTATACGCTGTCGTTTGGAATCTCATTTTACTCCGGCTCTGTGGCTTTGCGCCAAGAGTGCGTTCGTGGTTATGAAATGATGAAACAGAGTGGTGGCGTTCTGTTGCCAGGTTTTACTATGTTTATAAACGACAGGTCGTTTATGCTCGCGCGTGGTCGTAAATAACTTACTGTGAACGACATTTAGTAAATGGCAAAGTAAACGTTTTTCCGCTGGAATTATCAAATTAGCCTCAGTGATTCTACAGAAGTAACAACTGGGTCTAAATTTTGAAATTTGTCTCAGTTTCATTTCTGAATCCAATTTTATTCAATAATACTATGCTATCCCGCTAATATTTACTTATTTTTAAGTGATGTGACATTTATTTATTTATTGTATAATTTTTTTATAATCTATAAATAACTTTAATCGTACAATTTTATTATCAACATAAGGATAGAGCTCCTATAAAATTAAAGAATTATCACGAATGACATTGTAAATTTTATAGAATTATATCACATTTTTTAGATATGAATTTTTTTTAGCCATACCTTCTTCCATAATTTTTATTTTGTTCTACAAAAATATAGTTTAATTTGTGTGATCACACACAACAATTATGATTATTGATTTATTATTAACAAGTTCTTTTATGATGTTGTGAAATATATGACAATGAATAAAATTTTCACATCTTTTGTACAAATAGATTTATATTTGCAACAATAATTATAATGATATTCCCCTTAAATTATTCCATGTTTGCCCAAGTGGTGATTTTTAGAGTCGATTTAGAGAAAAGTGGTGTATTTGTTATTTTAGCAAACTAGAAAGATGGGTTTGTAAATTAGCCATTAGGCATTAGCTAGCCTGCCTCGGGGAATTTTCAGAACGAAAGTGCCGCAAGTAATAAACGACATGTCGCCGTCCTAGATGTGAACGACAGAGGACGAATTCGTCATTTGGAACAAGAAAGAGGCACACGCTATTACCCTTCTGAACATGTTCGCTCACTCAACTATTCTCTTTAGCAAATCAGAAACCCTTATTCAAAACGACTCTCGTAAATCCACTAAATACCCTTTTCACTCTGTAAAGAGAGAGGGAAAAGAATATATAAAAATACAATTTTGGACACCAATTTTTTTTTTTTAATTTTAATCCTCGTTGAGTTGTTTTAATTTAACCAATCAAATTTTGTGAAGTGTGAATAATTTCTTTTTTTTTTTTCTTTGAATCGAAAAAAAACGATGCCGCCGAAACAGTCAAAAGCCGACTTAGCGAAGAAGCAAAAAGTGGTCGAAGACAAAACGTTTGGATTGAAGAACAAGAATAAGAGCAAAAATGTTCAGAAATACGTTCAAAGTCTCCAACAATCGGTTCAGCCCAGACCCGACGCGACCAAAGTCGCTGTCAAGGTCCCACTCTCTTTTTTTTTTTAAATAAATTTGATAATTTAGCTCAATTTGATAATTTGTTGTTTTGATAAAATTACTGTAATGTAGAGAAAAAAATTAAATATTTGTTATGTGATGCCAGTTTCTATAAACTGAGTTTGTATGGTTTAGTTTATAGTTGTAGTTTTACTCAAATGTTTACTAGGAAATTGTTAGAGGTTTTATTAATTGGTAGCATTTGCTTTGTTCTTTGCTGTTGGGGCAAGAATACTTGTAAATGTATCACCAAAGTATTTAAAGGGTATGCTTAGGATTAAGGTGTTGGGTTTTTGAATCCACAGTTGCTGTGGAATGAAATTACTGGTTGCCTGGCAAAAGTGTTTGGTTACCAAATGATTTACTTGTGCTTTCAAATTAGGGAGAAGCGGCTACAAATGTAGCCTATTTGAGAATTGAGATTGATATAATTAAGCATTTCAAGAGAGTTATGTTGTGAATGGGTGGGTGGCTGCAATATTGCGGCAATCATTAGTGTAGGCAGTACATTCCTACAGAACTAAGGGGGCTATAGTTCTGTCTCTGGAACCGGGTTGTAGAGAGAGATCATGAATATTAGTGTTAGAATAACTAAAACTTTTAATTGATTAATCACATTGCATGTAATCACCTTGTGCCTTACTTCATGAACAGAAAAAGAAAGAGGAAGAGAAAGCAAGAGAGAAGGAGCTGAATGATTTGTTCAAAGTTGCTGTTACTCAACCAAAAGTACCGGTTGGTATGTATCATTTACATATAATTAGCTCTTTTTTTTTGGGGGTCCTTGTCTTTTATTGTTTATTGATAAATAAACTTGTGGTTGCATATTAGTTGGTATGTTTGCGGTCTTAGAAAGTGGGATTTTTGATAGGTGTGGATCCCAAATCTATACTATGTGAGTTTTTCAAGGTGGGACAGTGTCAGAAGGGTTTCAAATGCAAGTTCTCGCATGATCTGAATATTCAGAGAAAGGGTGAAAAGATAGATATTTACAGTGATAAGCGTGATGGAGGTAAGTTTATATTTTTTTGGTGCTTGTAGGTTTTTTAATTCATTTGTATTTTTATTTTTATTCTTTAATTTGAAGATAAATGCGATTTTGATTTTTTCCTGGGTTTGTTGTTTTAAGAAACAATGGAGGATTGGGACCAAGAGACACTGGAGAAGGTTGTTGAGTCAAAGAAGATGGAGTATAACCAGAATAAACCAACTGAGATTGTATGCTATTCCATTCTTTTGAATCTTTTTTCCTATATGCTGTTGATTTTACAGTTGGACTCCCTATCTGTTTGTAAATAATTTATTTTTAGTAGTTTATTTGTGCTTTCATCTTTTGGTACAAACCTGGCATTCATATTGAAGTGTGGGCTAGTGTTACACCTTATGACTAATAGATGTAGCTGTAGCTGTTTAAGTATTTAGGGTGGCTGCAAACGTTATAACGCTTTTGCCTTTCACCGAATATTTGACTCCCTCTATGTAAATCTTCCTGTTTGGATTTATCATCATGACAAGTTTTAAAAAAATTTCCTTAATCGCACATTGAAAGAGAGTTGAATTTGCGAATTTTATGGGATGTTACCTGAATTATTTGTTAGTAGGAGTGGGGAGATAATTTAGGACGGGGCGTGGAGTAGAAACTCTCTCTCTCTCTCTCTTCCCCTCTCCTCTCCCCCCCCCCCCCCCCCTCTTTCCCATGTGTTGGTAGATAAGGGCAGGAAAGAAGACATGAAATTTTAAAATAATTATGTTATTTATGGGTGAAATTGCAAAATGATGAAATGCAAGCAGGGACAGGGGAAATTTTCTTTGTGTTCTTTTTCTTTTGACGAAATCGATGTCATGATCTTTAAGACATGCTATATTGTTGGAAAGCGATCATTGGCTCTCTTTCAATGTCATGATCTTTAAGACATGCTATATTGTTGGAAAGCGATCATTGGCTCTCGTTGAGAGAGGCATTACCTTCGTTTTATCTGATTATCCAACACTAATTTCTACTTGGGTTTGTGTTTAAGCATTTATGAAAGTGATTTATATATCTAATTCCTTTATTTGTTGATTGTTGTGAACTCATGTACAGGTTTGCAAATACTTTCTTGAAGCAGTGGAAAAAAAGCAGTATGGTTGGTTCTGGGTTTGTCCAAATGGTGGCAAAGAATGCCAGTACAGACATGCTCTTCCTCCAGGATACATCTTAAAATCTCAAATGAAGGCTCTTCTTGAAGAAGAGTCTGATAGGCTTCCTATTGAAGATGAGATTGAAGATCAGGTTATGATCTTTCTTTTCATTTTGTTAAATTTTGCTTTGGCATCAAGTCTTTCCCTAGGAACATATTTTTCATAATCACAATCATTTATTTTTCTGACTTAATACTTTTTATAATGGAACATCTGCTCTAAAATTCAGCGTGCAAAATTAAAATCAACAACACCAATGACTCCTGAGTTGTTTATGCAATGGAAGAAGAAAAAGGTGGAAGAAAGAGATGCAGGTTTGGCTGCACAACTAGCTGAGAGGGCCAAAAATGACCGTATGAGGTAATGTTCTGCTTATCTTACTTTTTTCCAATAGTATCATTTAAAATTCTATTAATTTGATTTTTCATTCATTTTAGTGGTCGCGAGTTGTTTCTTTCAAATGCAAGCTTGTTTGTGGATGATGCTGAGGCATTTGACAAATACCAGAGAGAAGAACCTCCGAGTAATGAACAGAAGGTAATTGGTCTACTATTTAAATTTTGTGCCCCTTTTGGTTGTTTTGATTTCAGCTCATCTTGGCACATAGTGAAAGAAAAACTTTGTAGAATTGCTTATTTACTTTCATATACTGTCGTGCCTCTTGCATGAAACTTTAGGGTAAAGATGAATCAGCTACAGCAGGACCAAGCAGTTCTAGTGGTGCAGTGGCTGATTCTGAAGAGATCCTTCCTGATGACGACGATGACGACGAACTGGACTTGGATGAGCTAAATGAGCTCGAAGCAAGTTTGGCAAGAACATCTGTTCAAATCCGTGACCGAGGTATTGAGTCTTCATCTTAGAGGGAGAAAGATATTAGAGTATTTCTGGCAAACCACAGTAGATCCATCGAGGAATTATGAGAGCATGTATTGGCTTTTTGATCAACCATCATCAATTGAAATAACCCATGTTTTAAGTCAGATTCAATTTTGTATCATGTGTACTTTTTTTGTACTTAAAATGTGATTTTTATGGTTTTCATTTTGATGGCTTGGTAATGACGTTGTGAGAAGACTAGATGACTCATTTTTTGGTGAAATTGAACTTTGGAAGATAATGAATTTGTTGAATTGTTATCTGGGGTCAGCTTATGTTGCATCATATATATGTTATGTATCTGTCACAGTTTCTCTAACAAGTTTTTCATAATTGGTAGTATAATAAGAAGTCGTAAATACAATGTGAAAGTTGTTAAACAGTTATGAAACACTAATGATCAATAACAAAAAAAACCATGACAGATGTGACATGCTATGTTATCGTTCATCTTTCTTTAATTCTTAAGATAGCACCACAAATCGGTTTGGAACTGAATCTGGTGGGTCATTCAAATGGATTAGGGTTTGATTCGATGCTCATCTAAGTTGGGGCTGAGTACTACATCAACGATCAAGATTTGATTGAGTCTTATATTAAATATATCTTGATTGTTGATCTGATGCTGAGCAAAAATTTAGTTGAGTGCCTGATCCTTATCCCAATCAATAACCCCTTTTTTTTCGTAATTTTCAAGTCTAAACCATTTGGCACGCCATTGATTTTTACTTTGAGAATGGTTGGTTCCTTTTACTGATTGAGAGCCATTCTACTTATGCAAGCCATGCTGCATGCCATTGATTTCACACGTATTTTAAGAGGAGAAGAATATATGGAAAGTGGCTTCAATTATTGTTCACTATTCAAGTTTTCTTTTTTTTTTTGTGCACATGATGTTAGAAGCAAATAAAAGAAAGGATGGTTTTTGTTGACTGTTGACTGCATGATTCCAACACTAGATAACCCTTATTTGCCACTTACCAATAGAATTCTAGGCAATTAGACATGCCATGTGAGGTGAGGATGTGAAATAATTTACTTTTAAATTTTATAGTTGGTGTGACTTCACTGATAATTACAAAGGATCCACATGGCCCATGGGGATGTTGTGTGGAACATGTTGACTCTTCAGTTTTGACACTTGCAAAAGTTTCCATGTTTCAATTTTATGTTGAATATTGACTGATACAATGATTCAAAATCCTTTAGTCATATGTAGTTAATGTTATTATTATACAAACTTGGAAGTGGAGATGCCTAGGCTAATAAACAATCTAAACTTAGGAGATTAATTATTAATTAAAGAGAGTTTAGATTAAAATAATGTTCTAATCTTGAAGTTCAAGCAACCTCTCAAAAAAAGTTGTCCGTCCAAATCAACATCAATGCAATTCAATTAGTCCGATGCGACACAGCACCTTTTGATTTTGAAGAGTTTACTTAACATAACTCTAGAAATTTGAAGTAATTTACTATAAATTAACTTGCAATAGTCATAATATCCATATTTATCTATTTAAATTATGCTCATAATTTAAAAAAGACAATGACTATTTCAATAGGCTCCAAATTCCACTGTTCATTGAAAAATTCTATTTCAAATTTTAGAAGTTTTTTTTTTCTTTTTTTGGTTATTGTCTCCCCAAGTTTTTGCTCATATACTTTAATTTATGATATGCTCAAAATAATAAAGTATTAAATAATTTTCAACGGAGATTAGGGGGGTTCAGTGTAAATATACCCTTTTGATGAAACACAATCAAGCAGGTTAATTTAGTTTATATTTGGACATGGTCATTGAAGAATGATTTGAAGCATATGTAGCAACTGTCAACTGACATACAATCACGATCATGATTTATATCTTGGTGATCATGATCATGATCATGATCATGATCATCAGCAACTGATTATTGTTTCCAGTTGGTTGCCGATGCTGCAGCCACTACAAGCCCTGCAGATGAAGTGCGGAGCATAGGATATGCGGCATGACAAACCAAGATGATACAAGCAAGATGATGTCAAGACTAGAATGTAAGTTTAAGAAGATTCTGTGATAAGATGCCAATTTCGCGCATGCAATAGCTGCCGCATCAGATTCCTATTAATTTATTTTAGTGGAAGACATATGTGTGCCCACAAATCCAGTTAATGAGGCACTTTGGTCAAAACTTACACACCATATGTCTGCATAAGTCCATTCATTTGGGAAATAATAATATATCACTGATATATCAATTACTTTTTGCTTTCAAAGAGAAGAATTGAATTTTGCCCATGAAAGAAACAGGACAAATGGACCCCCTCAGAAAGATCATAATATTATTACATATTGACACGCTATCATTGGAATCTTGGCTGCCAAAACTGGGATGTGGAGGAGGATTTGTCAAAATCAAACTCTTTCATTGGAAATTTTGCTATTCTTTCTGCATTTGATGGTTTTCCAGGCCAAATTGATTTTTGTTTTGAACATGACAGAGAGGAAGAGGTATTAGTCCTCTTACTGGATTGGCTCAAGTAATTTTCAAACATTTGACAGCCATATCCAACCAAATCATTATTGAAAGATTTTGAAATGAGATTACTGAAAAATAGGACACTTTAAGAGCAAAAGTAAACGTGAGCTTTTAAGGGAATATTGACAAGCAACAGTCAATTTGAGATGGGATTAACCATTTGAGGGGAAAAATAATAATATTTGATGCACATACATTGCATTACGCCACTTGAAGCTATGACGTTAACACATATATTAAGACCCTTCAGGCTTTGCTACTTTGCTGTGGAAAATTAGAAAATAGTAATTAACAATCAAGGGTATTTAGTATTTAACACTTTTGATTGCATATTCCTGCAATTTTTGGTGGCACATGATCAAGTATCCCTATGGCTTTTTACTATTATTATTATTATTATAATTTTTAATTTGGGATGTGATGCATGGCAGCTGAAAAGATGACCCAAAAAGTCAATCTCAATGAAAGGCTAATGGTCCATGAAAATCATATCAGAATAAGAGATAGTGTTACACTTTTGACACTGAAGCACTTGGGTTGTAGGCCAGTGTAGTTCACAGTTGAGATAAGCAAGAGAAAAGGCACTAGAGGCAGAAGCTACTTGCAGATTTTTGACATTTGTTTTGTGTACAGACAGATGTCTATTCTGCGACGTTTTGTCTCATGTAGCTCAATTTCTATTCTAACCACAACCTCTTTCATTCTCTCCTTCTTGTACTGAGAATCTATATTAATCAGCAGAATCTTCAAGATCGAAGGGCAACTTTAACGATAATGATATAGGTTCAATTCAACAGATGTGTAATATAAACATCAAGCGTTTAAAAGATGTAAACCCAGGACCGAAAAGGTTAAGAAACCAGCTTAATTTGCATTGAAGCATACATATATATACTTTTACAAAAACTTTAAAAATAACATAGCAGTAGTAATTATAACAGTAGTAGTGCAACCCTCAACTCAGCTTCTCAAACATGCTTAATTTTTCTCATCATCAGAAGAGTTACCGCTTGCTTGCCTGCTATACTCACCAACTCTTTCATTCTTTTTACCCGGCTTGCCTGCTATACTCACCACAGTCTCCACCAAATCTGTCATTATTTTAACTTTAATTTGCCCTCTCTTCGGTGGGAGTGTGTTAACTTTCCCTTTTTTCACTTGCTTGATTTGATTGCTTTCCATAGCTCTTAACTGAATTTTTTAGTAAGTGAAGAATTAGTAGGAGGAGAAGATGAAGAAAAGCTAGTAGTGAAGGTGGTATCTAAAGAGAGGTGAGGTGGTGGGGGTCTTATATATATCTTTAGTGGGGACACCTTTAGCCTTTAGGTTAGCTTTGCATATGAGCCAACTCTCTCACTAAAATTCAATAAAATGAGCGTGTGTGAAAAGCTAGGAGTTTCAAAAGGGACCATGGATTTTTGTGCAGACCAGTATTATGTTGCTGTTATATAATCAAACAAAGGGCACCAAAGCTGACAAAATGACCTGGTTTCAGATATTGTTTTAAGGGATGTTTGGGATTTGCTTTAGCTCATGAATCATTTATGTATGTAGCATTCTATTCATAAAGAACTTGAATAGGTTGCTGAAGACACAGAGCCGTATGAGATTCACTGATTTAGTGTTTCGTAATGTCTACACAGGTTGAGTTTTAACAGTGTTTTTAAAGGGGCTTTGTCTAGAATCACTTCTAATCTTAGTACGACTAGAAAGCATTTTAATAATGGTAAAATGAATCAATATTTCATTTTCTCTCAAAGTGTTCACACTGTTATGGATATTAAAGATTAATCCAAGCACTAGCATGGAATCTTTTGAAAAGCTGGCCCTCAAAATCAAAGGCAAATCAAAAGGTAATTATGATAAGTTACGGACCCAAATATCTTGTGACAAGCGATTAATATGTAGGAGTAACGAGTAAGCATTTCTACTAGAATCTTTATACAGTAACTTTAAATCATGGGCATTTTCCTTTTTCAAACTGCAACAGTATTCAGATCATGAAAGTGTAAATGCCTTTGAGACCTAAAAGAAAATTGAAAAGAACTTGCAACAACTAACCAATCACACCCACCACCTTTTCTTTCATAAACTTTATACCATTTCCAAAATTATCACAACATAATATTGATCGATACGATGCATGTATAACACAGAACATTTCTCATTGGTCTGTCCACGTAGGGAAGATTCTTTGATACTTGTAATTCTACAAGGCAGCACAAACACAAACAAAAAAGAGATTAAGGAACAAAGAATCCATAGAACTATAAGAACATAATCATATTCAGAATCGAATAACAATTTTTTTTTTTTTTGTTTTTGGGTTATGCATTGTCCAAAGAACATTGATAAGCAACATAGGTTTTTTTTTTTTTTTTTCCCCAAATGCACTATACATTATGCAACGCAATGAAAGCAAGTGATAGGTTCTCGCAACACTGTTGATCATCGTCACCCCAATACAGACCCCATTCTAAGGCTTGGAAAAATCAAGAAAATTTGACAATGAGAGATGAATATTTCACATTAAATAATAATAATTAAAAAAAAAAAAAAGAGCACACAAGCCAAAACAGACTCCCCATAACAATTAGTAACAGTGCAACAGCTATATGACAATCTCCTTACAGAAATGAACCCCTCAATGTTACTTCTTCAACTGGGTCAGGAATCTGAATGCCCTTCAGAGTTATAAGCACTTTGAATTGGTGTAGTTGATGAAGCACTTCCAGCTTTTCCTTTCTTTTTGCCTTCTCCAAAGAACGTTGCTGCAGTCTTTACCTTCTTCACTAACCCTGCAAAGATCTTGGTTTTAATTTCACCTCTCCTCGGAGGAATTCTAATTTTAGGCCTTTCTGGGGTATTTTCACTTTCATTTTCCATTGTTTTTGAACGTTTAGAAACAGAGTACTCTGTTTCTGAGAGAAGGAAACTTAAGGAAATTTTAAAAGTCACTGAAAAGAATCAAGAACTTTGAGTAAGATAGGTGACTCTGGTGGGTTTTATTTATAAGAATTTTCCAGATTGGTCAAATGCTTTTACAAGGTGTGAACACAGTTTAAAATTCTAATAACCTACTGAAAACTATAATCTTTTCTCTGTCAAAGACTTGTTCATCCAGCTGTAATATTTATTGAACTAATGTGGACATTATAATGGCTTCAAGGGTATTCTATGAACTTGTACAATTGTCAGCATCTGATCTCACTCTCATAGTGTCAGCTTCTGATCTCACTCTCATAGTAGGAACTAAGGAAAGAAGCTTCAGTCAAAAGTCTAGAAGATATTCACTTTCAAGAGCTGGTAGTTGGATAGAATATAAATTTGATGCCTTCACTGACAATAACGTTGTTTCCCAATAATTAGTATCAAAGCCAAACCGAAATGTGGTGTGCTCAACGTCGAACGAATGGACCGGGGCAGGTGCCGCTTCCAAACCGGCTGAGTTTTATTCGAGGATAGATTATTGAGGAGTCTGAGTTATCCCACATTAGTTAGAAAAAGAGTGACACATAGAGTTATATATAGGATGAGTCACTTCATTTAAAAGATTTTGTTTTTTAAATTGAAAACCTGACCATCCTAAGCAGCCCCAACATTTTTTTTTTTTAATTTCAATGTTTATTAGAAAAGGAACTCTCCAATGAGAGTCAAGGTCACCTGTTCACTAGAAAAGTTGCATACTCATTCTCATTTATACACCATACACAGCCAATTAGTCTCTATTAAATGAAACTAATTTTATTAATGTTCTTACCATCAAGCTTAGCCTTTGCTATGTGAAAAAGTTCCACAAATGGTTGTAATGCGGACAAAGAGCCATTTGACAAATGTGAGGTGGTTTGGCATACAAAACTGAGAAGAGAGAGGGGATGGCTAAAACTTTTAATTTCTGAAGGGTAAAGCCATTGGAAGTCCAAGTTTCAGAATTTGATGGATTCCAAGACCAGTCAATGCATGTGAGATGTGACAAAAGCATTGGGACCGCAGTAGTCTTAGGGTTTCAGATGCAATTATAGAAACTAGAAAGTGGGCCAAAGCTAAGACCAGCTGATATAATGCCACTTTCAAATTTTTTTGCCCTTTTGACCACTTGAAACCTTGGATGTTTCTTTCATTAAATGGTCCAAACGAACGATGAGCAGCATTATCATAAAGCAGCATTTCTTTCAGTGTAAAACGGAACTATATGATTGAACGATGTTACCGACACTTGAATTTTGTGACAGATAGTTCTTTTAAACAGGCCAGCTTCATAAGTTTGAACGTATTTATTCCCACGGCATTTTGCTTTGCAACTTTGCGGGCTTTCTATTGCTTTCTTAAAATTTGCTGAAGAAAATGACAATCAAGAAAGGAGTCTGTGTTATTAATTATGAAATTAAGGTGGTCAATATAACTATTTAAGTAAATGTTGGGATCTCCGTCCTTTTTTCTTAAAATAAAAAATTATATATATTATTGAATAATACAAATTCCATTTGTCAAAAGAAGACCCTGCATGCATGTATTATTAGCAGGCACTAATTGGAAAAGAAGCAAAGGAAATAATTGCAATTCATGTGTAGCAGCGTAGGCACTAATTGATGAAGAAGCAAAATAGACAATTTCAATTCGTGTTTTAAGATATCATGATTTTCTATATGACAGTAAAGTGGTAAACAGAGGAGATTGATAAAGTCCAAATTAAATTACTCAAACTCGAACAATCAATTAAATAAAGTTACTTAAAACCCTTTCGACCAAGCTCTCAGAGACAAGTAAGATCATGATTCTTCACATACAATTAGACGATTACAAAAATTGTCCATTTCTAATTTCTATTCAGTAGCGTATGCATAGTTCTTGGTTTTGGCCAAGCAATTGTTCAACCCCATGATATACATATACAGGCCTTAAAATTTTAAGAAACTTTGTGTGTCTGCTTTAGAACAATCAAATGGTTGAGAAAAGCACTCCCATATTAAAGAGGATGCAACGAATATATATATATACATATATATCAAAGTCAGAATAAGAGCATAAACAAATTCTTAGATTTCTTCAACCACAAGTTAATAAACTTGAAAGCTCATTTATTACATGCATGTCTCACCATCCATTCTCTTCCAATACAATAAAGAATTTCAATACCATTACCATAAATCAAACGGATCACCCTATGTTGCAGCTGCTGTAATTTACAGCAACTGCAAAAACAACGTAAACAGTACCCACGTGTGGCACTGTTCATGTTGCTTTTACAGCTGCTGAAAGTTACAACAACTTGCTGTAACATAGGTTTAGTCTAAATTCAAACTTGTATAACAATTTAGTATGATGATGGCGACGGTGACGGTGATGTTGATGGCGATGGCGATGGCGATGGCGATGGTGATGGTGATGGTGATGATGAATATTCTGGCGAAGGAGCAGGAGTTTCAGGTCTTGAAGACACCCCAACATGACGTGGGTTGCTGGATTCATCAGGAACAGAGCCATCAACAGAGCTAAGAGGTGACAAGTACTGCTTTTTCCTAATCAATTCCGAAGCATCAGAAGGATTTTTGGCATCGCTGCTCAGAATGAAAGACACGAGCAGCAATGCAAGAATGCCAACTGAGATTTTCATGTTTGCCATCTTGATTCTTGAATTGAAATAACGTGCAAGAAAATGGACAGTGATGATGAAATTGTACAAAACATGTTGGCTTTTTATAGTGTTGTGAGCAATATTGTAATGTCTATTTTTGGTTTCTATTTTTCGATTTAGAGATGGAGAGGTTACTTCGGGTCAGTATGAAAAAAAAAATGTCGGAAGTTGTTGGCCATTATAAGATTTGAGACTAGGACAAACTTTCAATTCTTGGCTTCCTTAAATGGTGGAAATAAATTAGCCTCAGATATGAACCTAATCATTACAATTGTTATATATTCTTAGTAGTCTTCCACTTATGCCAAAAATAAGAAAAACAAAGGCCTGAAATAAATTTATAGTAAAAATGAAAAGAATTGCTATTTAAAAAAATAAAAATAACAGTAGCAAGCAGAAAGTTAACAAAATTTTAAATACAACTTTTAAAGGTGAACTCTCGGGTGGCTATTTAAGTAAAGAGATTTAAAGCCACTCAGTTACTTGCACCCTAAAGATAAGTTGAGTTTTTACAACTTGATAGTTGATATTAGATCATTTTTAAAATTAACAATATCTTATCAAACAGGGATGACAAAAAAGCTCGAACCTAGTTGGATATAGCATGGCCCAGTCGGAAGAAGGTTAGAATAATTTTTAAGCACAGTTACTAGTATTAAATTTTTTTATTTAAATTCTTATAGGGTAACTGCTCATTTAATCTCTATATTTTAATTTAAGTATCTGTTTAGTCTTCGAGACACCCTTACTTGTTACACTCTTACCCTTTCTTTTTATTTGTTTTTACTATAATGCTCTTGCAGCCATATTTTTGGAGATTTTTTTTACACTCATATTACAATCAGACTATAACTCATATTATATGAGACAATTAATGATATTTTTACAATTAGTAGAGCACTACCTTTACTCAATTATTTTTATTAATTGAGAAAAAAATTAATCCCCACAATGCTTTTAGGAGGTTCGAACTATTGCCCTTACAATTGTGAGGACAGCAATTAGCCAAGTGGCTGTATTCTTGGGAATATTAATGAAAAGAAAAAATTTTAATTTATCAAATAAGCCTTAAAATTCAAATAAAAATTAATATAACTTTTTTTTGCTATTACTTATTTTTAATATTAATTTTTGAAATTAATTTATTTACTAATAATTATTAATAAGATTGTTATAGGGGTGTTAAGACATTGTTTAAAGTTGACTAGTATGAATTAGCAAAGTTGTTGTAAGGGCATAAAAAACACTAGGTTCTTTTAGAATGATATTTATTGATTAATTAACTAATAAATAATTTTTGTTAATTTACTAATTAAATTTTTCGATAGATGATAAATTAATGTTAAGAATATTACAATAAGGGTATGATCGTAAAAGCTTGAAAACTAAGGATAAGAATGTAATATTTTTAAGAGCAAGCTGTCTTGAAGTATTTTTCAAAATGTAAGGTCATAATGGTTAAACGAGCGCTAAAATTAAAACATAAAGATTAAAGAGTATTTGCCCTTCTAATTATTACACTTATTTTTTATTTTAAATGTATCGGTTTATATATAAAATGTTATGGCCCACTCCAAAAAATACTACAAACATTTAATTTTTTTTTTTTCTAAATCAAAGCTTGGAAAAAATCCAGCCCGGACAAGTGAGCCGGCCAGGCCCAATGGCCATCACTACACTACAGCACAACCATTCTGAAAAAATTGCCTTAATCACATCTCTTGTTGCTAAAAAGAAATGGTGCTAAATCTTGAGATGTCATTTCGAATCTGAAACGGCAGGGAGCAAAACTAAAATTTAACATGACTCAATTATTCGATATGAACACAACATAAATAAATAAGAGTAAGCCTTTAAATTTGACAGGTTTATTAAATAGTGGTCTTTAAATTTGACAGGTTTTATTAAATAGTGGTTTTTAAATTTGACAGGTTTATTAAATAGTGGGTTGAGGTCGATGCAATTTTTTTTTTAAGTATTGGGTTAGAGTTAAAATTTTAACTCATTTACTCAATTAATGACACGATTATATTTTATATTTTAAAGTAATTTGTAGATTCTTTTTATTAAAACACAAATATTGGACATGACTCTCACTTCTTTTAATTTTTTTTCTTTGGAAGAATTAACATATACGTGGTGTTTCATTTATAAAATTATATATAGATTTAGAACTTTAATAGTGTAATTACGTAAAATATTGATAGACATATATGTGCATGCGCGCGCGTGTGTGTAATGGAGTGCAAATGTTTTTATATAAATCTTGTTAAATATATAGATATTAAGCAGGTCAATGAATAACTAATTTATTTTTTGTGCCGAATTAAAGTTTTAATATTTTGACATGATTATTAAATTGGTCATGATTGGGTCAGCCTAAATTTGACATGAAACAAACACCGCTAACCCATTTTGCCAGCTCTAAATAGAACAATGTTGTTTCAGTTCGTTAGCAGCAAGTTAAACCAACAGTTGATATATAGGCTTGTTCGAGTAAGTCCCTATTTAGTATTGAGGTTGAGTAGTTGTGATAAAAGGTACAACATTAAAATATATGGTAAATACCAGCTGTTGTGGGTCTTGTGACTTAAAAGGTAAGTTGATTTGATCCATCACTTATATAATGAAGATTTTATATTATCTTTACAAATTTTATCAAAATTATTATTTAAAAATTATATTTACTACAAACTATTAATCTTATTTCATATTCACACTTTTTTTTTCCTCAGCAGTTATAACTTTTAAGGTCCAACATCTCAATACAAATAACCCTAAGCACTATGTAATGTATCTCATACAATGAGCAACCCAAAATTATCCTATTAGGCAATTGAAGAGCTTCAAGCATCTTTAAATGCTATTTGCATTACAATTGGATTGGACTTGCAAGCTAGAAGGTGCAACATCTTCAAATCTGATCTGGTTTCTGGTTTTCCATAGAGTATAGAAATAATCAAATGTAGTCAGCAATAAATATCCAATAAAATGAAACAAACATATGCTACATTGTAGTTCTTGATAAAGAAAAAAAATTATTTCATTAATAAACGTTAAATAAATCTCAAATTCTCAATTTCATAGATGGAACAACAGAAAATTAGTCAACAAAACAAAATTGTGGAAATATTGTTGTAATTTATAAGTGCAAGCTGGCTAGTTAATTGAAGTAAACTAAACACAGTGATTGACTTTCGGAACAAAAAACTCTGGCTGAACGAAGTTCTTGCGGCTGATGAGCTTTCCCCTATGCACTCGTTTGCCTCATGAGTGCGACTAAACCCATCTTTCTTGAAACAAAGCTTTAGGATTACTGGAGCCGTTGTGGCGAAGAGGTTCCATCAAAGCATTGTAATAGTCAGCATACAAGATTTGAGAGTATCTGTTAGAGACTCGTGCTGTGGCGATGCTCGAAAAAAGCACAAGCTTGAGCTGATTGTTGTGAATCTTGGCCAGGTTGTTGAGGCCAACGTGGCAGTTTTGGGCATCGAAGTCAGCCGGATTAGTATTGTGAAGTGAAGAAACGTAGCCTGGAAGGCACCGCCAACGGTACGGTAGCCTGCTGCTTGATTTCGGATAACGTGCTTGCAGTGTTGGTGAATATAATTGCCACAACGCGTATTTGTAGTCATTGCTTCCAAGATTCAGAATGGATTAACTCCTTTCAAGCTTGTTCTGGTACTCGGAGAAAGAACTTGAATCTTTAATTCCACTCTGCCATCAAAGTAAATGTCAGTCCTCAAGCGTGATGGCTCAAAGTTAAGAAACGGTAATAAGAGTACATAAGGGTTTGAAAGAACAGATGTTCTTACAGGTTCAATCAGAGGCAAAAGAGATATGATACTGACAGAATATCGTTTGGCAATTCAGGCCAGTCCTTCTACAATCCAATCTGTTTGATAATTTGAGTACCAAATTGATGCAAAAATTAATTGAAAAAAATCTTTTATGAATTAAAAGGGTAGTAAATTATTTTGGGCCGCATGATCAGAACTCTGTCCCGTTCTCGCTCTCTTCTCCATGCAAATTTTATTAACCTAATGAAGAACAAGTACTAAATATATTTCATGATAGCTAGAGTTGTCCTCTTTCTCAAGTAAACATTTGTTTACCTTAAGCTGATTTCTCAGTTCGAAATTGGAGAGATATTGGTTATAAAATTGATTTAGACTTGTCCCACATTTTTACCTTAATTAAAAAAGAAAAATTATTAAATTGGGATTATATACAATTAATTATTTCCTTCTAATGTCACGGCTCTTGGCAAACACGGCATCCAGGTGCCATTCGAAGCCTGTACCACCGATTCCATAACTTCACAGCTTGTTAATTTCTTTCTTCGAATATCAGAATAACGTTGTAAGGACTTTATTCATTCTGAATCTCTGAAGCATTGACTGCAAATATGCAATCTTGAATAGCAAATCCATCGAACGAGTTGAAGAGTTCACACCAATTATGGCTCACCAACACTGAAAGCTTGTTATCCGAAATCAAAAAAGACAGCGTGTGTATAGGTCCAAAACAATGAAAGCATTAACATTTATAAATTTGGAAGAAACCCTCTAAAATTTTATTTTGGCCCAAACCGTT
The DNA here is from genome assembly GCA_030449075.1 of Murraya paniculata. NCBI lineage: Eukaryota > Viridiplantae > Streptophyta > Magnoliopsida > Sapindales > Rutaceae > Murraya > Murraya paniculata. Next base: position 2,284,820 of record JAEVFN010000019.1, read on the forward strand.
AAAATCATTTCAAACTGTTCGCACTCAACTGTGAAAAACTCACAGAAAGGTCCTTGTATTCAAATTTTGAAGAGTTCACAAGTAGGTATAGCTCTCATCAACTTTACATGATTGGCACCTAACAAAATAGGCTTATTTAGTCATTGCACACAGCACAAAAACTTTTTGAGAGTTTATCAGTCATGTAAATTTCATATTTTTATGTCATAAAACTAAGAACATGAATTCTTTTGTTCTGACATTTCCTTTTTTTTTTTTCAGTTAACCCTTCTTAAAATTCTATTCTGAAAGTAATCTTAAAATATTGGAGAAAATTAAAATTTTATTAGTCCTCAAAAATTTAATATATTTATCCCTAATTAGGAAAATTTGAAAGAGGTGTTGATTATTACAATGGATCATCTTCACAGCAATGAAGCCAATGGTGCTCTTGGTTTCTCGAAAAGACAAGTTTCAACAAATTGACAAGAATATTAACAAGTAACAATTTTCAACACTACTGGTATTGTTCAACCAACTAGCTAGCTAGTTTGTATTTTCTATTTAAAATAAAAAAAAAAATCACAATTTTGTTTATGTTAATATATTTTGTCATGTTATTAATCAGAATTGAGTTGTCTGAATCAGTTTGTGAATTGTATATGTTAAAGAAATTGATTGACCTAAGAGTTTAAACCTAACATCTATTAAAACGAGTTCTTACAAGCACCCACAAGCTTTTGAACCAATATTTATTAGGAAAAATCTAGCAGAACCCTCACATAAAATGTGGACTAGAACTTAAAAAATAGAAGCTTGTAGATGGAGTGAAAGATAAGAGACCGAAAGTGAGCCAGAAAATTGAAGATTAAATTGAAAGAGTTTGCACCAAAAGGAATAATCGACCTTGCAACTTTGGCTATTATATCATCATCATATTAGAAAAACTATTTGATCCAAAAGTCCAAGAATAATATGTAAGGCCAGTTTTAACAGTACCAACGTTAAAAGAACACTCACTGCCAGGATACAGTTTCTTTGCCAAAGTGTGTATGTTTGATTTTGGTGTTTAAATGAACCAATTATTTTGTCTTATCGAAATTTCTATGCTCCCTGATATCAATAAATGGATTACATCAGTCAATACAAAGAAGTTAATGGGCTTGATGCTCGAGGAATTCGGTGGTGGCCGTAGTTGATAAACAGTTTTGGTCTCATGGCTATTGTTATGCTGAGAATTTGTTTGACAAACATTTTGAGTGTAGCTATTAGCCCCCCCTTCGATATTCTTACAAAATCTCTCTCTTGCGGAAATTACATTTAAGGATCAATTTAAATTCAATTAATCAATCAATATCTTATTTTTTTATCTAATTCTTTAACCCCCATGCAAACTTTTTATCTAATTTTTTCCTGCAAATGGAAGATTCGGGATCTCAAACTCACCCGTCATCAGCAACGAAGAAGCTGCTGACAACTCTTCTAACAACAACGTCAACTCCCGCTCACTTTCGACATATTTAACCAAGAAAACGAGCACGATGATAACAATTAGTTGTTCACTATCCCATGCCTAAAGGAGGAAAACCAACCATCACAGATCAAGATATGGATAGAACAACTATCCTACCTCGGAAGAAAAGGCAATTGTTAATTAGACCAAAACAACAGTAAAAGAATTATTTCATCCATCAATGAATTGACATTACACAGACACTCAATCCTATCACAACTTATTAAACTCCAGTAACTCTTCTTTCGGCATCCATAAAACATCCCCTTGTAATCTGCACACACAAATGCAGAAACTTGGATACAAATTTTTCATATTTAACAGACAATACTACCTCCTCCATGTTTTTGACAATGAAGTCCAGTGCAGCATCCCTCAATTCATCAAGTTGATAATTATATCCGATTCTCAGAAAATCGATAGCATTTGATGACTGAAAATCAAGAGCATTTGATGACTGCAAAGAATATGGTGCAAGCAAACTTCAACCAAGTACTCAATTTCATAACTGTCTCCTGCAGCAAATAATCCAACCGCGTGTTTCTGCAGCCGCTATAGCAGCCTTAAGCACTGTAGTGACCCGCGGAAGTACGAAAATGCGTTGCTTCAAGAAAGAAAGACTCATCCACCACATAAACATGGGGAATTCATTGATGATGGTGGTGATAGTGATGCTTAAACACCATAACGTTATCACTTTAGACTCCTCTGAGGGAGTTGCCATCCAAACATTCAAGTGAATTCAAAAGGCCATTTGACAAAACTAGAAGTAAAGATATGCTAGCTTGACACTAATAAAGCTTCCTCCATTACAGTGTATTATAGCAGCAATAACGTTGAATGGTTCTGTGGTGCTTGCTTTGCGTGATAGAGGTTCCTCTGAGACATGGCTCGTGGATGACTTTCCAGTGTTGACGGAACATGAAAACAGGATATTTACGATTACCGATCCAAGGTTGGGAAAAATGACGAGCGTATCTTGGAAGGGGAAGATGGAATGTTGTGCTGGTTCAAACTTTTTCCCAAATAATACATATAGGTTGATCTTACTTCCTGCGAAGAGAAAATCTACAGGAGCCTTAAGCACTTTACGTTCCTCAGCGAATTCCATTGTAGTCATTCCGTCAGTTGATGAAATCGGAAAAATTTTTCCATCTAGACAGTCCTTCAAGACGCTTGATCTTGCAGCCTACATAACACGCAACAAAAAATATCATTTCACCAAATAATACATATAGGTTTTAACACAATTTTATATATACGTGCATTTCAATTTGTATTATCGTGTTGTGTTCATGTTGTGAATTATTTAAACTAACATGAAAATGACCCGTTTATTAGAATTGATGATTTCAAAATTCAGATTTGTACGTAATAAAGATGTGGACAATGATGCGCACCTTATGATGAGTAATATTGTCATATGGGGATGACTAGTCATGTGGTCATCATGTCAAACATGGGAAAGAAAATTCAACGTCTTTGGCTGAAGTTCAACGTCTCCAGCAAAGTGACAATTTGGCAATTGCAACGCATGATGGAGGTGTTAAACAACGCGGCAAAGTAGTGGCATCATTGCAGAAAATTCCGCAAATCAACATTCAAAAGATTAGAGTTTTCTCTTACAAGTCAAAGATGCAGAGTGTTTATTTTAAGGACAAAGCCAAATTGCCTAGCCACTATGATGAGAAATTGTTCATCGGTAAAGTGCCAAAAATTGAGAAGAAAAACGTGGCTGGATCAATGGAGAATTTTCAAAAGAGCTTCAAGGCGAATTATATCTAATTATGAATTGGAAACGGAAGGGAAAGCAAATTATTTTAGAAAAATCTACCAGTGGGGACAAGGGTATTTTCCAGGGGGAATGAATGATACAAACTTTTAAAATAAAATAAAATAATTTATTTTATTTGCTTAATTTTATGGTATTTAGTTAATTTTGAACTAGTCAAAAGTAGTTGCACTTACATTGTGGAACTACATGTAAATAGTGGAGCATTATGTAAAACCATGCTTAATGTTACTAATTTTTAGATTGTAATTTTAAATAAGCTTTATTATGATATTATTTAATAAAAAAGATCATGAATTTATTATTTTGATAACATAAAAGTTGTATTTGTGAGTTTATTAGTTTTTCGAATAACTAATACTTTATTTAGAATTTTAGATTTTCTCGATTAACTCCATTTATCATCTAATTTTTCTGTTTCTTTTGATTTTTTTTTATAAATTTTAGTGTTCGTATCATAATTAAGAGTAAGGCTTTGCGTGTAAGCACAGGAGGCCCGTTATAGGAGTAAGGCTTTGTGTGTAAGCACGGGAGGCCCGTTATGTGCATGAATGAGTTGCACATCAGGAGGAGTTTGTTCTCTGAATTAAACACCAAATTCATCGAGGAATGCTATTCTCTTATTATTCATCGCCTCATCATCTTCATGGTTTTTCATTACACACAATCGTTTTGATGCGTCTCCACACTGCCGCGGGTAGTAACAAAAGCAAAAATATGTTCATATATTTCAGTTTTGATTTTTATTGTCTTCGGATGGTCAAATTGTCTTAACATAATTATGTTCAAACAATATATATATCCAACACACTACGGAATAAAATATATTGTATTGTAGTAAAATTATTTTATATGCTTATATGTATGAATTAATGAGTTGATTTTGCACTTTTAAAAATTCTACGTCAATTATCCTAACTAATAGCGTAAAATTACGTGTCATAACTAAAACCAATGAGTAGAATTGTAACAAACATCTATTTATTCTATAAAAGTAAACATTCGCCTTCAAAAAAAAAAATTCAGAATGTACCATAAACTTTGAAATTACTACCACGAAATTTTAATCAACAAACTAGATTAGAAAATAATACCTACAATGCCTGTAAATCTCAGCAGCAAAGGTAGGAAACCCCACCCCCCAATAAGTGCTTTCAAGATCAATGTAGATGCAGCCATCAACAACAAGGGTCAAATGGTAGGGTTAGGTGCAGTCATGAAAGACTCAAGCGGGAAGATTTTAGCTGCAGGCATCAAGCAATCTCGGCTGAAGGAGAGTGTTAGTTATGCTGAAGCAGAGGCCATTGAGTGGGGATTGAAAGTAGCAAAAAGTGCAGCGTTATCCTCAGTGATCATAGAGACAGATTGCCTAGAAGTAGCTGAACCAGTAAACAATATTAAGGGTAGCAGAACAGGAATTTGGTGGATAGTTGCAGAAATTCAAAGTCAATTGAGGGGCTTTCACGAAGCCAGAGTTTCTCATGTCCCTAGAACCTGTAATGTTTGTGCCCATTTCTTAGCAAAATATGCTGTAGGAGCATTTTCAGAAGCTGTTTGGATAGATTCAATTCCAGCAGAGATTAAGAATGTTTTGAATTGTGTTGTTGATCAATAGAAAGGAGTACTTTCTTCTCAAAAAAAAAAAAAAAAATTGGAGGGAGTGAAGTGAGGAACAGTAGGGTGGCGCGGGTTGGCGCGGCTGTCGGCTGTCTTCGTGGTGGTGAGGGGCGGCTATGCTCGTGCTGATTGTCGGAGGCTCAATGCTGTGAGTCGGTCGATTGGAAAGGCCTCGTGTATTTCGGAATTCGGAAATTAGTTTTAGCGTTTAGTTGCATGCTCCGTAGAGTGGGAGTGGCGCTATTCAGCCCCTACTTTTTCTCTCATGACACCCCTATTTTGATTTTTGTTTTTTTTTATTGTTCATTTTCAACTTAGATTACAATAAAATGACGTAAAATCCTCTAATTTCTCTTCCTATTTTGATTCGGGATATAACAAAATCAACAGTTACATGTTGCGAGCTGTATAGATTCACACTTTTAAAATTCAAATAGCGTTTATTTTTTTTTATCTGAAATCTGAATGAATCTGAAATTTTTTTTTTTAAAGTTAAAATAAGTCTGAATAAGAACATATAAATGACATTTTCTTTTATATCTGAAAATAAGTAATGCAGAGCAAGAAATTGAAGAAATACTATTTAGATTAAAATTTATAATATTTAAGAATATTTTAATTAATTTGTATTCTAATTTAATTTGGTTCCTATTTAGATTTTTATTGTATTCTTAGTTTAGATAAAAGTCTTATTAAAATATATTTTCTAGTCAAATTAAAATAAGTCGTAGTTAATATAAATAAACATCTTTCGTATCTTTTACAAGTATGTTTTGGTTGCTTGTTATTTGATTATTTTTTGGAATAAACTCTAGATTTGAGTTCAATAATGTTTTCAATTATCAAAGCTCTGTATAAGTTTTTGAGATTAGTTAATCGCGGTGTTCTATGGAATCAACGACTCTTGACCTTCTAGGTTCATGATATTCTTTCCAGTCAATGTAGATTTAGGTTGTTCTTTTATTTCTGTATTCTCAAGAATTAATGAAATATTAGAACATTAAACTTATGCTATATCAATAAGTCACATCTTATTTGTTTTTATAAATTAAAAAACATCTTAAACATGGTTATTTGACATTTATGTCCTTATAAATTTTTTAAAAAAAGGATTAGGTTTTATGGTTTAAGAAATAAGATAGTTTATAAAATATTTTTAAAATATAATATTTACTTCTCATTTATACCTTTTTTTCATTTAGATAAACATAACAAAGTTTTATTTTTTTTATTCAGATGTAAATATCTAAAAATCAAACATAAATTAAAAAAAAAAGCAAATTTTAAAAATGATATGAAATTAATAAAAATTTCGACTTCAGACATAACAAACAAGCGCTTAGCAACTTAATTCAATTGTTAAGACTTAGAAAAGAAGTCAATTCTTTATAATAGTAATCCCATATTGGTAAGAATTAATTCGTTTGGGTTGAAAAGAGCTTTATCAATCCAACTCAAATCGTACGGGTTTTTTGCTCATGAGAGAACTTATCTCATGAACTTTGAATTAAATTTTATCATTGGACAAGTAATTCACAACCAATAAGCAATCCAAATGTGGGACTATAATGGTAATCCCACAAATTAATCTAATTGCTCCTTCTTATCTTGTCTATCAAACATAGCCTAGGTGTTGTATTATTTATTAAAAATGACATTCTCCCTACCAGTCAGATACAGTCCCTTATGTACTATTAATAAAAGTTATGTACTATTAATAAAAGTTAGGTATCAGTAATGAGTTATAATCAAATCTTTCACAAATGAAATCAACTTCTATTGGTAAGAATGTTGACATATACATAAGATACTTATGTTGTTCAATGCATCAAAGTACATTTCTATGTTATTAATACTACAATAAATAGTTCCAATTAATTTTTTTACTTTTTGAAATCAATTTCGAACAATAACAGAGAGAGAGAATGTGTGTGTATAAAATTTCATTGTCCAATGTGTCTCACACAATTTTATTATTATCAATATTATTTAACAATACACAAGTCATAATAATTCTTTGAATATGAAAATTATTTGTGTTAGTTAAAAATTTAACTAACCCTTCTTAAAATTCTATTATGATAATGATCATAAAATATTGGAGAAAATTAAAATTTTATCAGTCTCCAGAGAATTTAATAATATGATTTATGTAACCATTTATCGCTAATCATGAAAATTTGAAAGAGATGTTGAGTATTACGATGGATTATCTTCAAGACAATGACTACAATCTTGTACTTCGTTTTCTTGAAAAGCCAAGTTTCGTCTCATTGAAAAGAATATCAACATTCACAATTTCAACACGACTTTCAACCGAGTAGCTAGCTAGTTTGTACTTTCTATTTAAAAAATTAATAATGTCACAATTTTGTTTAGAATTTTTCTAAGTTACCGTCAGCGTAATTTATAGCCGCAAAAATTCTGCATGAACAGTAACATTACGATTACTGTTCACACGAAATTTTTGCGGCCGTAAATTACGCTGGCTGTAACTTAACAGCTCTCTTTTATTTATATTAATATATTTTGTCATGTTATTAATCAATTTTTGAAATATATATGTTAAAGAAACTACTTCCGTATTAATTTAAGTTCTAGTATTTTATTAAAATGAATTTTTACAAGAAAAATCTGATATTTTATTAAGATCCAATATTTTATTAAACAAAATCTAACAGAACCTTATAGGAAATTAACGTGGACTAGGACTTAAAAAATAGTATCATATAAGAGTCCGAAAGTGAGCCAGAAAATTAAAAAATTAATAATTTCACAATTTTGTTTATATTAAATATTAAATTGAAAGTATTTGCACCACAAGGAATAATTGAACAATTGAACTTGAGATCTTTGCTGTCATATCATCATCATCATTTTAAATTATATTAAATTTAATTGAATTAGATTAAATTATATAATATTATCTTATATTTGGTACAATATTGAATTAGATTGTATTAAATTATTTTTAAATAAAATTAAATAGCATTTAAGTTGATATTTAAATATAAATACGAACTATTTGTAAATATTTAATAATAAAATAATTATTAATATTAATTTAAAAGATAAATAATTAAAATTAAATATATAGAAAATTAGTTATTGGGTAATCATAATTATAATAAACAAATATAAATTAGATTAGGTTAAATTAAATTAAATTAAAATTTATTTAAACATTTAATTTATTTTTGATTAAATATATTTTATTTTATAAAAAAATTTAGCAAATAATATAAAAGCAACCGATTGCTAGTATTATTAATTTTCATGATTAATTTTAATATAGTGATTATTAAATTAAATATTGCATTAAATATTCAAGTAATAATTAATTAAATAGACATTTTCTTTTAAATTAATCCTAACTAAACCCATGTTTCAATTGGGATTGATAATCTCATGATTTTATAATTAAATTGAAATTTAGTCTCATAATCTAATCCAAAGTGGAACTTGCCAAACATAAAATAAATAATTAGTCCCAAAATTAATCCAGTCCCACACTTAATACTAGCTCCCAAACATAACTTAATAAGTTTGATGATCAAGAGATTCGGTGGCGGCCATAGTTGATAAATAGCCCCCCTTTGTTATTCTAATAAAAAACTATCTCTTACGAAAATTAAATTTAAGGATCAATTTAAATTGAATTAAATCAATCGATATCTTTTTTTTTTTTCAAACTTTTTAAACCCCATGAAACTTAGGGTTGGGCAAATCCGATCTAATCCAATGGACCCAACCCAACTCAATCCAACTCAATTTAATTTTGACGAGGTTGAGTTGGTTATTATAGATTAATTGAGTCAATTTTTTCGAACTCAATTAACAATTGGGTTGGGTTGGATTAATTATGATGAACCCATCTAAGCCAACCCAACCCACATAAATAATAATAATAATAATAATGATGATGATGATGATAGTAGTAGTAGTAGTAATAATAATAATAATAATAATAATAATGATAGTAGTAGTAGTAGTAATAATAATAGTAATAATAAGAAGAAGATAATTCTCAATTACAAAATCCTAAAAATCTAAACGGTTAATGTATTTTTTTATTCTCTTTTTATTATTTTATAAAAGAAACTATTTTGTTCTTGTATGTACTACTCTAGACTCTAATTCCAAAACTAAAATCACTATTTTAAATCTCAATTGTCAATCAACTAAGCTACTTTTATGATTTATTCATTGTATATACTTTTAGTTTTCTTTATCAAATACTAGAGCGTGAATAGAATTTTCATAATATAATATATTTATATTTGATTTCAATAAGTTTTATTTTAATTTTCATATCTTTTTCTTTATTTAATTTTTAATTTTAATTTAACTTCAAGTCTTCAACCCAATATAACCCAACCTGATAATTTAAAAGTTGGGTTGAATTGGATTGAACATGTTTATTTAATTGGGTTGGGTTAATTTTATCTTAACCCATTATTGAATGGGTTGAGTTGAGTTGAGTTTTCACAACCCCTATCTAACCCAACCCATGCCCACCACTAGGTAAACTTGTTGTATAATTTTTTTTTTCTGCAAACTAATTCATCATCCCTCTTCCTCTCACTTCTTTTTTTTCTTTTTTTTGTAAGTTGAGATTTGATCTCTCATATATCTAATTTGTTTGTCTAAGTCAAAATAATTTCTTTTCAATTTTATTTTTTTTTGTTTGTAAATTAACTATTTCTATACTTGAAACTATTTTCAACCATAATTTTCAAGTCAATGTCTTCCATTCATAAAATTATCAATAAAAGAACTTGCGATTAAATACTGCAAGTGAAATAAATAGGAGACTATGATCTTAAGAGTGAAAAAACTACTTAAGAAAATAGGAAATAATAATAAATTAGGGATGTTGATTAAAAGGGTATTCTGAAATTAAAGTAACTATAACTGGAGAAGGTGGTTTTTAAGCATATTTGAGGGGTGCAAATAGTCCACTGAAAACTATGCTGAACTTCTCAGATATACGTAACATTTTTTGTTTGAGAGTTGAGAAACCCTTGCAAGATAAAATTGTCTTTTTCTTTTCCTAAAGAATGGGACTGTATTAGATAATCTTTTTTTTTTTTTAAACTCAAACCCTATTATAATTTTTTTTTTTCAACTGAAGCCATTTTGAGATAAGAAAGTGAGAATACTTATAGTAGTTTTAAAACATATTTTATCAAAAGAATTATTTGGGATCTAGCATTATTTGTAAACTCTTTTTCCCTTAAAAAAAAAAATTTATCATTTCTCCCATAGATCTTATACGAACCATTTCCTTCCGTTATGAAGGTTTTTTGGTGACTTGTTACAAATATGAAGATTATTTTTATGACTGTTATGAAGAAGCTCATGTACTTCCTATATGAGGATTATTATGAGACCAAAACTATTTACATGAGGATTATTTTATGACTTGTTACGAATATAAGGAATTAACTCCTCTTACTTGATCATGTTGTTTGAATGTTATTATGGTAAGTGATGATTTACTCACAAAATTGAAATGTAAATTCTTTTTCTAAAGAGTGATGATACAGCCACAAACTCTTGTACAAATTAAATTTGTACAAATTGATTTGGCATTAATTCATTGATTGAAAGAAAATATAAAATAATGAAAATAAATCATGTGGACCAAGTGATATTTAATTCAACCAATTAAATCATGCCACATCAGTTTGTACAAAATAAATTTATACAAGAGTTTGTGGATATATTATTACTCTTTTGTAAAATAACATGTCACCAATCAATATTATAATATGTTTAGCAATAGTTGACTTCTTATACCATCATTATTGAGATAATTTCTCAACACCAATGAATAAATGACACTTAAATGCCACATCATTTGAAACACAAAAAATTGTATACCAATTGTGAATTGTGTAAGTATACCATTACTTTATTTTGATTTGGTAATGGTGTAATGGTCGTTTTGACTCCATACCTTCACTTAAGTAGTGACAATGGTGTTATATAGATTGCCGATAAGAAACTAACACCTAAATGAATTATAACGTTTTTAATATTTGTATTAAGATTTATTCATTTATGTGTGTAAAAGATAAGGGTGGACAACATTTAAATTTAGTTTTTAGCCCCTACAACCATATATTTCAAACTCAGGTAGCTAATTAAAGAAATCGCTTAAAAACACTGTTTTAAACTTATGCATATTTAATTCAAGGAGAAAAAAATAAAAAATCTTATCCATACATGATCCCGACTCTTTGATACTTCTAATATAACAAGTGGCTTTAAAAAATACTTGTCAAGTGTATTAAAAATTAATAAAGATAAAAACCAAAACAGTGTTACAATATTTACAAGGGAATAGAGCTTAAACAGAGGTTGATTAGTTTGCCTAGCCCTATATATATTTATATATTGCTATTTGATCCTTGATAATATATAAATTAAAAATCAACAGTGTCCTACCAAGTGTCTGCTAAAAATATTCCCAATACAACAAAATTTTTGTGACTCACATTGTTATTTCCCAACTGAAAAACATTTCCTTTCAAAAAGAAAAGACATGGAATAGACCATTGTTGCTGAGAATTTGGTTCTCCATAACCTTTGGTTATCACAAAACACACATAATAATTTGAATTAAAAAAAAAAAAAAAAAACCCACTCAATTGGAAGCACATCTCACGGTTCAATTTGTGTCCCAAAATTAATACATGTGGGTCCTAAAAATTCATTTTTGGGCATAAGTACAGGCTGGGGAGACCCCTTGCTTTAGGGTATGCTCCACTTTTATTTGATTTTCTTCATGGGATTCATTCCAATTTTGTACTTACACAATAATTTATGATTTATATTCTTTCTTTCTTCAATAGGGCAAGCAATTAAGCAAAGGTTTATTCCTATTGAACCATAAAAAATATGCACACTAACACTAACCCTAACATGTTCCTTGCCTATAGCCAAAGAAGTACTCTCCATTCAGTTTCTTTAATTAGGAAATACTAAAGAAGAATTCTATGGTCTTCTACTACATTCGATAACATAATATAATGATTTGACAACTCTAAAATTAATTGAGACACAAAGTCAAAAGATTTTTTTGTTTCTTACTTTATAACTTTGATATAATTATTTTATATAAACCGGTATTCAATAAGACAAGATTATACATGGGAACTATATGCAATTTGGGGGAAAAAAATCAAAAATGGAAAGCTTGATTTTAAGAAAACAGGGATTATGTTGAAAATTGGTGTGGATGTCCTCGTACCAAGTACTAACCTAGGTAACGTAATTTAATAAGTTATGTTAAGCAAACTGCTTAACCTAAACAAACATGTCAATTGAATTAACCGACATCCATAGTTCCGTAAAGGAAATAGTTTACAAACTACCAAGAGAGGGTGTAGCATTTTATTTTGAAAAAAAATGTAAAATTACCCAATATTATTTTTATATAAAATAATATATAATCCTAGAATTAATATATACTATTTTAAATCCTTTTGTTGGTTTTTTTCAATAGATTTAAAATAGTTCCAAACTTACAATATGTTCTAATACCAAAATTATTTGTAAAATCTCACTAGCTAATTAAATTGTTTTGTTTCACTCTTGGGGGTTTAGTCGAGTGGGTTTCAAGAAGTTTTAATTGACTCAACCATTCAAATTTGAATCATATGAGAGGTGGGGTCTAAAGAATTGATTTGACTTTTAGCCACCCTTACTTTTTAAAAGAATACTAAAATTATGATACACACGTATCACAAAAAAGCAACAAATTGTAAAAGGATTTCAATGTGGCGTAACACGTGCCAAAACTTACTTTTAGAATTCTCCTATGTAAATTGGTTTATATGTTTTGCTCTTAAGGACATGGTCAAGTGACTTTCAAGCATGTTTAAATAAACTGATCATCCAAATTTGAATCTTGTGATGAATAAAAGATTTTAAAAAAATGATTTTATCCACCCATACCTTTTTGAAAAATACCAAAATTGTTTTACATGCATATACTACATTAAAATAAAAAAAAAAATGTGTGTCCTAAAGGACCTTATGTACCTAAAATTTACCAAATAAAATAATAAGATGAAAAGACCTAAACATTCTCTCCTAGTAATGCTTTGTCACGTAAAATTAAAAAGAAAAAAGAAAAGAAATATATAGTAAAATCTCTTTATAATGATACTCTATATGGGAATAACTTTTATATAGTCATAAAAATTATGATATTAATTTATAGTTATAAATAAAAGTAAAGTTCATATTATAATAAGTTTTAGCTTTTTAGATTTCGTCTTAAGAAACATACCTCCACATAATAATTCTCTGTATATTACAAAAAATATAAGCTATATTACATTAAAGGTTTAAGATGGAATAAAATATTTTTCTAAAGTTGTGTTTCAAATTATTGTACTAATATTCCTAAAAATTAAATTAGGAAAACATTAAAGAGATACAAATATTTAAACTGTTAAAATAATTTTACATATTTCTAATTGTATAAAATTAATGTAATGTATAGTTTATTTTTATATCACTTAAACTATGAATAATTAAGCCAAATTAACACGATCTAATTATTCGATATGAACACAATACAAATAAATAGGTATGAGTCGTTAAATTTGACACGATTATTGAATGGACCGAGTCCAGGTGGCCATGAGTTTTTCCTGTGTTGGGTTAGGGTTAAGAGTTTTTAACCTATTTACGAGATAAATGACAAGATTATATTTTTTTATTTTTTTAATTTATTGATTCTTTTCATTAAAAGCCAAATATTAAATACAATTATCTTTTTTTATTTTTTTTAAAGGATGGACATATACACAGTTATTTATAAAATTTTATGTAAATTTAAAATTTCAATAGTGAAAATATGTAATATTTTGGGAGGATGTATGCAAATATTTAATGTAAATTTTATTAAATATATAAATATTAATTAATTAATTTATTTTTTATGTTGAATTTAAGTCTAAATATTTTAATATAATTATTAAATAAATTATATTTGAATCTAATTAAATCTGACACGACATGAAGTGACATCACATGACACGAACATCATCGGTTACTCATTTTACCAGCTGAGGGGTTTTTTTTTTTTTTTTTCAAATACAACCGGGAGTACACTATTATAAATGCACATGCTGCGTCCCGTCCATCAATCAAAAATTCAAATCATTCACCAGCCACAGTACAAAGAGTATCTGGCCGTACACGTCGCCGGTCCAAATTATAGAGCACGTGAATAAAAATAAGAAAAGGATGCCGGACATTTAGGTAAATAAAGTGAAAAATGAGTGGCAAAAGAGAGGAATAGGAGCTTAGGCTTCTTGTACGAAAGGAGAGGAAGAGTCCACGTCACCCAACTCGCTTTTAAACCTCGTACCCCTGCCGACAAGTACACCTATTTCATTCATTCTTATCAACTTAATCCCACCCAATTAGTTTTAAAATTATTTCTGGACAATCATTTATTATCAAATATTATATTTTATTTAGTACTTAAAAAGTCATGCCCAATTTTTTTTTTTGGTTGATTTGGTTGCTAATTATGGGCATGACTGACTTTTCACATTTGAGGCTTGGAGTAACTCAAAATGAAAGATAGTGAAAGATTAATGTGAGAAGGAAGGAAGAAAGAATATTTATCTTGAGAGAGTGGAAACGAGTACAATAGTCCCGAACGTGAGACACAACCCAAAAGTTTGCTTTCATATGTAACGAACCTAATCAATCAATCAATCAACTTAGCATTTACCTTTTTGAAAAATAAAAGCTCAAATGTATATTATATAAAATGTTAATTTGTTGCCTTATCAATTTCATGAAATTCAACATAGAACCTTTTGGGGAAAAAAATAATAATAACAACCTACATCACTATAAAATAATTTCGTTAGACTTCTAATTAAATTTAACCAATTTTTTTTAATCATAATACTTATAATTTATTAAATTACACAGTTTGTTTCCTTTTTTGTTTTATTTTAAGATTAAAAAAGTTATGTGATTTAAGCAATGACGTTTTATGTGCCACTTCTAACGTACGGTATAGGAACACATGTCATACCAATCCCAATTCTCATTCTGTAATACATGAGCTTATATGCATGTGGCGGCAAGGGGTTCGTCAGCTTAGATCAAAGTTTTTGCCTTTTTTGGTAACAGCTTATATCAACATTGATTGCTTTAATCGCGTGGGGTTTTTTTTGCCTTTTTAATATATTACTTTAAAAATTAATATCCCATGAAAATTGAAAAGAAGGGAAGATATTTTCATATATATTTGATGCAATAGTTCATTTTGTCTTTGTTTTTAAATAATAGCTCATCTCATTCAAATTTTTTAAATAATAATCCAAAATAATTTTTCATAAATTTATCATTAATTTACTGTATAATTCATTAAGGGCATAATAATAATAATAATAATAATAATAATAATAATAATAATAATAATAATAATAGTAGTAGTAGTTTTGTAATCTTAGATCAATGACTATATTAAAATTAGAAATAAACTAAAAAAATAAAGAAATACACACTCCAATACAGTGTAATATATGTTTTCATGCTTTTAGTGTGTGTTTTTTAAGCAAATAAAGGAGTTTGTGTTCACTTTTGGTGAAATAACAGCCTATTTATTTATTTATTTGTACTGTATTAATGTTAGAGATAAGATAAAATACTTAAAAAAAACAAAAGCGCTTTCTAGTGGCTGGGATATCTTTTTTTTTCCCCGTACATTGTCCTATATGTTTGTGCGTACGTATTATCTAGTATTATTATTATTTATTCATTAAGTTAGCCTTAAAGTTTAAATTTATGCAAAAAATAGAAATTATTTAATTGTATTTTAGAGTTTTTTTTAAATAGTTTGTATCTTTTTAATTGAAAATCCCATTTTTCCCTCAATGAATTATACAGTAAATTAATAATAAATTAACTAAAGGGTGTATTAAATTATTGTTTAAAAAGTAGAGATGAAATGGACTATTGTTTCAACAATATGAATAAGTAGTTTATTGAATCAAACCCTAAGGTAAAAAGTACTTTTTCCTTGAAAATAATTTAAAATTAAACTACATTTAATAAGTAGATGTAAAACTAATCTTAATTAATTTATAATAAGATACAATTAGAATTTTGACATAGTATATATTTTCTCTAATCAAGTACCAAAGATCCGTATACTAAATAATAAACATGTATAGTCATTTTTTTTTACTAACTCCTTCGTTGAATTAGTCAGTGCCCGCTCCACTTAATCTCACAGTCAAGAGGTTAAGGTATCATTTTTTTATTTTTTATTTTTGGGTTTGTGTCTAAAATCTTAATAGATGAAAATTTGGCTAAAGTCTAAATGGGTTTATGTATGAATAATATGTTTAGTTTCCTTTCTTTAATATTTGACTATAAGTAGCATATCGTTTATTTTTATAAATAAAAAATCTTAAACATGATTATTTGACATATTATATAGTTTAGGAAATAAGTATGTTACTAGAGATTTTTGGGAGATAGTATTTACTTTTTAGTCAAACATATTTTTCATTCAAATAAAAGTAATAAAAATTTATTTTTTCTATTCAGGTGTAAATATTGAAATCAGACATAAATTAAAAGAAAATAAATTTAAAAGATTTGGAATTAACAAAATTTGAGACTTCAGATATTGATCAAATTAACAAGTATTAAATCTTCTCGTGTGATTATAAAAATTCCTTATATTGTGTACATAAACATCATTTTGATAAAATGAGCATCCGACTAGATTATTAACGTAAGTTATTTTATTTGAGAAAAAAAAATCAAAGAAGTTATTTTTTTAACGGATTGATAATAATCAAGGATTTAATATTGGTAATCAAGAGATGTCATATTCCAACAACCACGCAACAAACGTATCATATTCTCTCCACTTGTGGTGACTCCTAAATTATACGAGTCAAGATTGTGGTGTAGATTGATTTGTTCATTTCAATATTTCATTGCCAAAAAGGGGCAAAAGAATATAATAAAGGGAGATTTTTTTAAGGTACAAGTACAAGGATTACCCTAAAAGGAAAAGTTAATGAAAGGGGGCCAAAAAAAAAAAAGATGTGAACTAAAGTATGGAAATGAAAGATTCTTCTTCTTGGGTTTTCCTCAATGACTTGTCCGCCCTAATAATAATTACCAATCAACTTTTGGTTCCTTCCAGGGCATCTGAGCATGATGGACGGCCAAGATTTTCCCATGGGCTTATTCTCTCTCCTTATTTAATTGGTTTTAGTTGCGTCCTTCCCAACTGACGAGACTCTCCGTCTACATTAGGGTTTCTCTCTCTTGCTTGTTGTTCATCTTTTCTTCTCCACTGAATTGGCGGTGGTTGGAATTTTTGTTCTTTTACTATAATACCCTTACGATTTGTGAAACCATTTGCCTGGTCCATAATTTTATAGCTCCCACCTAAAAAAATTTATGATAAGATTATTATATTATTTTTGCTCAACAACTTGACAGCGGAATTTGTCAATTATTGTTTTCAATTGTCAGAATTAACCGAGACAATAGTTAAAGAAGTCTATTATTAATTTTACGTGTATTTATTTATTTATATCATGTTCTTTAATTGAGAAATATATATATATATATATAAGAATTAAAAAATTATAGATCATTTTTGTCATTATTTAAGATCCTTAAATGATCCCATTCTTCACATAGTGTAGCTAAGCTACATTGAAATAAAATCAACTAATGCTTCGACATTTTTTTTTTTTAGCAACATTGATTTCACGAAGTTGAAATTCTAATGTGGTACGCATGTAGCTCGCGTCCAATTTTTATCCGCCAATGAAATTATGAGTAATCGTCCAAATAAATGACATTTTACAATAATACAACATTATATAACATATTAAATTGAGATATATTGAAAACACAACAAGATTTTCTTTTATGATGCCATTGTAATTGTATTTAAAATTTGCTTCAAGGTGTCATTATTTCTCCTTCAGACTAAGATATTGCTCCAAGTTATTTGGTCAAAAATGTTCTATTATAATTTAATCCATTTAAACACCCATTAAATGTAATATTTAACCAAATTTCCATTGAATCAATTTCTTCAACAACATTGTGCCGTTCTGCCCATCTGTTTATATTTTGTATTAAAAAAAAATCTTCAACAACGTTTACAAATTATAATAAATTGTAATTAATTAATAAGTTTTGACTATAAAAACGTGAACTGTATACATTCGGGTCCAATAAAAAAATAAATGCATCATAAATTTATTAAATTTTTTTAATCACAACAACAAAATATATTTGAACTCTCTTTTATTTTTTTCGAAATATTCAAACAAATTATTGAGTTTGATTTTCATATATTTTTCGCCCTTTAACAATATATATATATACACACACACACACAGACATACATACACGGGTAAAAATGTACTTTGACATGAGGGGACTAAGTTGTCATTTGACAGTTCCTTTGTGGTCCAAGGCAGCATGACTTGACTTCTCTGCCTTGTGATAGAAAAGAAGAGGCACCTAGCACGTCAAACACGTGATTCTCTTATTTAACCTCGAGGGAAAGTCTACCATGTATACACTCGTACCTTAACAAACATCTTATTTATGAATTTCCTAATAATGATTGGTCAAATAACTTTGCATTATATGATCAAACTCTTCATCCCAAATTATATTCCTTTTTCCAATCTTTAAAAAAAAATATAAATAAATATTATTTTTATATTACTTTCTTTTTTTCAGGATTTAAAAATTATTTTATAAAGATTAATAAAAATTTTATTTATTCGTGTATTTTTTCAGAATTTATTTGTATGAAGAGGTATTAATTAGTGTTTATCGATGATTAATAAAATTAAAATTTATTGAATATATTATTATCTTTGTTCCTCGTTATTCTCATAGAGTCTCAATTGCATTACCACATTATTACAATCATTTTCATTGATTTTATTTTCATTAAAAATTGATTGAAATTTAATAGAACATCCGTACTCATGATTTCACATTTTCCTATCATTTTCATTGCTATTTTTTGTCGTCAAATTGATTGAAATACAATATTTTCTACTTCATGTATTTCATTCACTAATATATTAAATATTTATCAAACAATACTATTAAGATTAGTAAAATTATTATCATACCATCCAATAGATAAATGATATATCAGTTAGAACATAAATTACGATTCAAATGTTGGATCCTTAGTATTAGTGTTTGGAAAGGGTAGTGCTATAAATCCTCAATTTTTAATTCTAAAAAACTTTTCAAATGATGTGGCATTCATTAATAGTTGATGAGATAATATAATTAATCCACTTAAATTTTGAAAAGAATTACTAACTACTTAATAAATGACACATTATTTATAATAAATTTTGAAATAAAAAATTTAAAATATCTATTATTACTCATTTGGGTAATGTTACTCAAACAAAGTGATTGAAATATAATATCATAATTTAAACAAAATGTTACTATTAAGATCCTAACATGTATATCAATAGCATGTGCTAACTCATCGTCTATTTGATGATAAATTTGATAACTAGTAAAGTTATTATTATACTATCTGTATAATTACTATTATACTATCCAATAAATAAAATGATATATTATTTAGAATGTAATTGCGATTTAAATGTTGGATAGTGTTTGGAAAGAGTAGTGCTATACATATCAAAATTTTAATCCTAAAAAAGTACATTAAATAATGTGACATTCATTAATTAGTTGATGAGATAAAATATTATTAAACACTTAATAAATGACACATTATTAGGATAAAATTTGGGATAAGAAATTTAAAATATTTATTATTACTCGTTTAGAAAATGTTACTTAAATAAAAAAAAATTAGGTTGAAAATTTTTTAAGAAAATGAAAATAAATAACTTGATAAAAAGTAAGTGATTATAACTATTCAGATATTTAGGTTCTGTTTGGGATTGAGGTACAAAAAGTTACAGTTGTTGTGAAAAAAAAATTATAACTATGAAATAAAAATTAATTGTTTGTATTAAATATAATTTTGATAAAATTATTAAAGATATAATAAATTTTTTATCATACAAATAAAAAAAAATTATATCAATATATCTTCAAAGTTAAAGGAATTAATATTTATTAAATATTTTAATACTGTACTTTTTAAGCCGCAGGCCCAACCTCAATTCTAAACGAACTATTAGTCTATTTATGTCTTTTAGGGACCCCTTAAGTTGCTGTCGCTGTACCTTACAGCCGCAGCAACTTGGGATAAACAGTAACCAACAGTAATTACTGTTCATTCAAAGTTGCTGCGGCTGCAACTTAAGAAAATCTATGTTTTTTGACAATGTTTTATAACCATTTTTTTTTATCTTGGTCAAAATAGCATTGTTCATGACCGTCTATTACCAACCTTATCAATGCGTGATTGTCCTTTGTACTACGTATGAACGACACTCAAAATCCTCAAGTACACAAACTTTGTGTCCAAGGACGACACACGATGAGCTCCCATCTCCGTGAGCCGTCGAGGACACGTCAGTCATTATATCTCAAGTACAGGACAGAATCCGTATAAACACATAAAGATTGACACGGCCGTTCGTCGTCGTTTTCTCTGTCCTTTTCCGTCTTTTACTATCTCATGAAATGATTCAAATCAATTACTGAAATCAATTTTAAGGAAAATATCAAATACTTGAGACAGCGCATATATCACGTTACTAAACAAAGTCTAAATCCCCGTCGCACCCATAACGCAACTTGCCATTTTCGTCTACCTCGCGATTCCCCAGTGGGGTCCACGGGAGCCAGCCCCAACCGTTGGATTTTATTGACACAGTGGTCCGGTCCGGTCCGGTCCGCCCCACTCTCGTTGGGATTGAAGAGCTCCATTTATGGTAAAGTCAACGTTGTCCAGCATGATTGGTTTTCCAGATTAGGCTACAATATGATCTTCGTCCGCCCATTATTGTTATCCGCCTGTTATTGCCCGCCACGTGGAACAGCTGGAGTGACGTGGACTCCGTATAATAAATTAATGAATAGGGATTTTAATCATTTTACATTTGTGTTTACTGCTGAACTCTGCCGATGTGAATTTCGTGTAAAAGACTGGATAGTTTGGGGACCGACCAGCCATGCTCGAATGCGGCTACCGAAATTGATGGTTCGTGAATAAACTGTGAAGCGATTAAAGAAATGTGTGCAATACGCTACTTTTTATTTTCAACATTTTTTTATTACTCCACGATGAATCAGCATCTAAAGTTGGAAACTACGGTACAGTTATGTAAACTTATATGGTAAGTCAAATAAAAAGACTTGAATCGCAACACCTATCAATAAAATAATACTGTCATAATTTATGAGATTACTTTATCACGAATGTGTCACCTTACTTAAAATAGTAAAAAAAATTAAAAATACTATTTAAGAAAGGTACCGTATAACTCAAATACAATTCGATGTCACACATGCCTAAATCGAGATAAAAAAAAAAACCACAAATTACACAGAGCAATAAATTATTATTATTATTATTATTATTATTATTATTATTTAGATGAAAAGATTAAAAAAAAACCATAAGAGGGAACAAAAAAAATAGAAAACAAAAAGTGCAAGTAATTAATAAAATAAAACAATGGTAGCTCTGAATACACATAACTTGACCTTCACTGTGAACGCGTCGCCATCGGCTTTTACCTTTTTATTTGCCCATTATGCTCTCATTTCATTTCATCGACTGTCAGTTTCATTTTTTTTGCCATTTCTCTTTTCTCTATTATTTGCCCCCACAAAAACGCCCCCGTTTGCATTTTCTTGTTCTTTCTTTTCTTGGCTTTGCATAAGCACAAACTTATAACTTGATGCTCAATCGCTTGTTCTCTATCTAGTTTTGCTTTTGTCTGGCAACGAAGACCATCATCGTCAGCTGGCTGATTGTCAACAAGATAGCAAATTAGTAGAAGCAAAGATATGTTGGATCTCAATCTCGATATTGCTTCCTGCGAATCGTCTTCAATCTGTGAAGACAAGAACAAGAAGAAGATCAATCATGGCAGCAATAATAATATCAGTATCACGGCGACGCAAATGGAGGATTCGGGAACGTCCAACTCCTCCGTCATCAACAACGAAGAAGCTGCTGATAACGCTTCTAACAACCACGTCAGCTTCCCGTTCGTTTTCGATATATTTAAGAAGGAAAACGAGGATGATGATAATAATAATAATTACCAGCCGGCGGCGTCGGCAGCAGCAGCAGCCGCAGCGACAATTCTTGTTGATAAGGCTGTTCCAATCACGCGTCAGCTCTTTCCGGTGGCTGGAGTGGGGTCCGCTGCGAGAACGACTACGGGTCAGTGGTTGAATTTATCTTGTGCCGCCGCCGCCGCTGCTGATGATGTTGACGATGAGTCAGCTGGCGGGGAAGGGCTGAAAGCTGTGCAGCAGAAGCAGCAGCAAGTGAAGAAGAGCAGGCGAGGGCCGAGGTCCAGAAGCTCTCAGTACCGTGGTGTCACGTTTTATCGAAGAACTAGCAGATGGGAATCGCATATCTGGTTATGATCGATCATTATTCATAAATATGTTATATGTAGTTTGATTTTTTATAGTAATTAATTAATTAACTGTCTTCATTTTAATTATAATTCACTTAATTTATTTGGGTTGGATATAATTAATTATGTGCAGGGATTGCGGGAAGCAAGTGTATTTGGGTAAGTTAATCATCTGTTTAATGTAGTTGTATGTATTTTTGGTTACAATTTGAATGATGATTGATTTTTTTTTTTAATTTTTTCTCTTTTTTCTGGCGAACTTTTTGTCAGGTGGATTTGACACTGCCCATGCCGCAGCAAGGTCAGAATCTATATCTTTATATCTTTTTTTTAATTTAATCAGAGAATATAGTTAATTATCAGTGATCATGTGCTTTTCTTTCTTTCTTTTTCTTTTTTTTTTTGGGGTAAAAAATTTGGTACTTTGTTTGCAGTTAGGTTTCTAAATTTGGATCTTGTGATTATGAATTGATTAATTTTAGGGCATATGATCGGGCTGCAATTAAGTTCAGAGGAGTTGATGCTGATCTTAATTTCAGTGTAACTGATTATGAAGAAGATATGAAGCAGGTAATTAACATGCACCAAAATTAATCACCAACAGATTATGTGTTGGGTTCTGGATTTTGTATGTGCTGTATGTTGTTGAATAACTTGATTGTACGTGTGTAACTTGATTGATCTGCAGATGAAGCATCTATCCAAAGAAGAATTTGTGCTGATTCTTCGTCGGCAAAGCAATGGATTTGCAAGAGGAAGCTCGAAATACCGAGGTGTCACATTGCACAAATGTGGTAGATGGGAAGCTAGGATGGGACAGCTCCTTGGAAAGAAGTGAGTGCATATATTTTCAAATATTCCAATCTTTAATAATAGTTTTAGTCCTAAATATTTGGTAATGCTAGAAACTTAATTTGTGAAAATTATGAAACCTGATAAAATTTTACACCAGAGAAATAGAATTAGAGTCAAACTTTGTGGTCGCAGGTATGTTTATCTTGGATTATTCGACAACGAAGCAGAAGCTGCAAGGTCCTTGTGATCATGAGATATTCTTAGTTTCTGAAACTGAAATTTACACCATAATATAGAAATGGGTTGGTCTGAAAAGTCTCCGTTGTTTCTGAACCCAGGGCCTATGACAAAGCTGCAATCGAGCATAATGGAAGAGAAGCAGTAACCAATTTCGAGCCAAGTGCTTATCAACGGGAGATACTTTTAGATTATAACAGTGGAGGTATTAATTCATTGATGATGGTGATCTATTTTTTATACATACACGAGCCTGATTTTCAGCTTTAAGTTAATAATCATTTTTTTAAAAAATTTTTTCGAATGCAGGTAGCAGCAACTACCTCAATCTTGATTTGAGCCTTGGAACTTCCCAGCCTTCAAGTACTATTCATTGTGAGGCTTGTGAAATGCCCAA
The DNA here is from genome assembly GCA_030449075.1 of Murraya paniculata. Lineage (NCBI taxonomy): Eukaryota > Viridiplantae > Streptophyta > Magnoliopsida > Sapindales > Rutaceae > Murraya > Murraya paniculata. Next base: position 2,308,741 of record JAEVFN010000019.1, read on the forward strand.
AAAAGAAAGGCCAGTGGTAAGTTAATTTCTAGTAAAAATTGCCAATGCATTTCACAAGGTGACTATTAACACTGTAACAGCCTCTATGCATATTCTTATCACACTTCTGATTTAGCAGCTTGATGGCTCCGTTTATGCTTCAATGGGTGTGCAACTACGTCCCCATCATGGCCTCACAATGCCTCCCCAAAGCCATGGGGTACTACTACCCCACTAGTCATCTTCCACGTCCCGTATTTTTTTATACAGGTTCATATCCCATCTCGGGTGTATGTTGATGAATTAATGTCAGTTTCGACTAAATAATGACAGGAAATGGCTAAAGAGAAGAGAGTTCAAGGTGCGTCTTTGCCGCGATTCACAAACTGGGCATGGCAAATGCACAAAAACGGTAATGCCGCAGCAATGCCAGTGAATTTGTTGTCAAATGCAGCATCATCAGGATTCGCTTCTTCTCTCACTACTCCTCTCGGAGCTGATACCATTCATCTTCAGCAGCAGATTAATAATAATCCTGCAGCCCGCAACATGTTTCTAGCAACACAAAACACATCTGCTGCCATCAACAATTCTCATCATTTCCACAATTACAGAAGCTAAAGTTGTTCATCCAACAGTTTGTTTTTTATCACCATCTTACTTATATTTTGGTCTCTAGCAAGTTTAGGTAAGCATAATAATAATAGCAAACTTACATTAGTTTGCAGAGTTTGTACTTATTTCAAGTGTAAGAAAAAATTGTTTGAATGCCTTGATGATAACTTATATTCACTCAAGTTTCATGACAAATATTGTATCATCTGTGTAATATTGATCTTTCTAAAATTTCAAGTAGATTCGAAATTGGTTATATTCCAAAACTATTAACACACAATAACTTCCAAATTTTATCAGCACCAGCATATAAAAAATTATACGATAAATACATATGAATTCCTTCCAATTGATGTTTTTCAGTTTCTGTCTACCAGTCCTACAATTTTGTGGCCACAAAATATGAAGCTAGCCGGCACATAACTAACAATTGTAGGTTTCTTTTAGCATTGAGGTTCCGCAAAATAAAAATTAATTGTGTTCTATGACATTTAAATAATTTATTTAGCAAAACTAGTAAAACTATTATAAGTTCTTTAAGCAAACAATTGTTGAATAAAATCACCTTCGATCAAAAAATTCATAATTGTAAGTGTTAACCAAATCTTTTATACTTGTAAAAAATAATTTTACAAGTAATTCTTACAAAGGCAACTCATGGTCTTGGAGAAAGAAAGATAAAATCGTGTGTTCAGAAAAGTTTTACTTCTTGGGAATGCCATATAGTCTTGTGGGTAAAAGAAAGCTATCAATCAAATTGTTCCCATTAATCCATATTTCAATTAACAAATTTATGTTCGTCGTGCTAAGACTAAATTACCAAAATGCACCTGGTTACTTGGTAACAGCAGTAGAGGACTAGAGGTTCCCCCCCCCCCCCCCTCTCTCTCTCTCTCTCTCTCTCTCTCTCCAATTTTTTAAGAAAAATCATGTAATTTGACTTGCATATTAATTATTTAATTAGATTTATTATCTCTTAATGGCCCATAAACTCAAGTAGAATCGGCGTTATCCATCCCTTAAATGGAAGCTTCAAGAGAAATCATAGGCTGGACCCCGCTCAAAAGTAATAACCCCACAATGCCACAATCACTACCTAACCCTAACAAGGCCCAAACAGTTGCAGTGGCTTACATTAATTAAAAATTAATAAAATATTGCAGATATTTTTCTGTCACTGGGCATGCAAATTGAATTGCATGTGCAAAATTATTGTGGCATTTTATCAATTTCGGGAACACACTGTCAGATGTAATAAATAATAAACGGTAACAATTTTTTTTTTCTTTTTAAGAAATGTGTATTTTGCTATTATTATTTTATGCGTACAATTTTACAATGTTACAAGTTTTCAAAATCGTGAGACTTTATCATTTGTTACTCTTCAAGTAAGATTTCGTGCTGGCAGTATAGTTTATACAAGGTCAACAAAAACCTTTTAGTTATTTGGTTATCTACCACGGTTTTCAGCAAAAATTGTGTAATTATTTGGTGGGGTCATCATCTAAAATCATTTCATGACCGGAGTAAAATTTGATTTGTTAGCAAAAATTGGGTATTTTCTACTATTTAAACATTCACAAAACCTCAACAACTTCTAGTTTCGAAAATTTTAGAATTTGAATTTCTCCCTATTCTGGTAAAATATTTCCTTCATTTTTTTGTAAACTTTTCTCGAGTCACAATCAAATAACACCCAAAAAAAAAATAAAAAATAAATAATATGTTTTAGAATTGTTGAAACAAAATAACAATAGTTATATCACAGTTAACCCTACACATAGCACCGAACGTAGTGTTGTGATGTAAGTATAAATTGTCACTGTATACATTTCACACACGCACCGAGCAAGCTCATAGATATGCATTTTGCGTTCTCCATCTCACTCACTCATGCCCAAATCTCACCTCATTCATGCATCTCTCATTATTACTGGCGGCTCTCTTTGTCTCCTATCGTGAATGCATCTCACCGTCGGCTTTCTCTCTCTTGCTGTGGGTCTCTCCACTACTAGCATGGGTCAGAAATTGACTTGCGGCTTGAATCACCACCAGCCGATTCTCCCTCATCATTCTTCATTCTCATTGTCGGCTCGCTCGCTTTCCCCTGTCAATTGCATCTTGCTCCTTCACAGCACCTCACTCTCTAGGCCATCTCAGAAAATTGACTTGCGGTTTGAATCACTCTCTCGGCTTCACTCGTCATTGGTTGCCGTAATTGATTTTTGGAGGTAATGTGCTTCATTAATTCCAAATTTGGTTGTCTAAGATTATAAACTTGTGAAGTGTCAGCTGCCATCATGCTAATTTCTATTGAAAGTATCTATCGTCAAGTTTAAGGTTTACTGGACAAGTCAGTTCGGATAGATTGATTTGTAACTGCATTTTTTTATTCTTGATGCTGAGCTTCGGATTGCTAGAAATAAAAGAAAAAATATGTAGTTTTCTTATTGCGTTATTTGCATTTGGATACTTGCTTTGCTATTTGATGTTTTGTTGACATTTTGGGATTGGGTACCTGCATTGTTGTTTGATGTTCTTAGCTTCCTCAATTTAGGATTCAAAACTTCATGAAATGAGTGATCAGTTTTAAAAAGGGAAAATAATAGTGATTCCTTCAATAAAGACAACAAGAAATGATATTACATGCGGATTCTTAGTCTTGGAGTCTTTAAAGGAGCACAAGGGTGGTTGTTCACAGGGGTATATTCCTCAAAAAAGGACTAAAATTATGTGAATTAGATGTGGATAGAGAAGTATAAACCCCAAATGTTGAAGAATGAGAGTGATGAGAAGTTATAGCGCAATTAAAAGTCACTATATAACATTGTCGACAAGTTTCACTGGATAGTAGAAAAACACAAAGAATAAACATTCTGTTCTATTATTCAAAGTTCATTTATAGAACAGGTGATTCAGAGTTCATTTTCTGTAATTTTTAACATTTCATTTTCATTTTTCCCGTTACTATGCTAGTCCGATCAGATTTAGGTGTTTTATGTCTTTGACACAAACTTCTTCTTTGTTTGCTTTAAAATCTAATAAGAATAGAAATATCTCATTAATATGATGGAATTTCTTTCATTTGATTTGCTTGCTGGAATTTACAAAAAGTGAAAATATGGGGTGATGCTTTGGCTTAATTCTTATTAGCATTTGAGAATCATCATTATGTGTTGTTTAGATTTCATTGTGTTGCAATGACTTACCTTGACAATCATTATGCATTGTTGTTTATATTTGTAGAGAATTTGTTCAATCATTATTTCTTCTACCACAAGTGGAATGCTAACACAGTAAAAAGCTTGTGAAAAATGTTGCAACAATAATAAGGTCTCATGAACTTCACGTACAAGAGAAAATACGAATCGTAAGTTTTGGAAGTGCAAAGGATGTGGGGGTGATGGGATGATGATCAGAAGAGTAATGAATCTAATGACTTAAAAGGGGTGGAAGATTGGAATGTGAATGAAAAAATTGACATCTGATTGAGCAAAGTCCCTAAGTTGGGTATCAAATGGAATGCTTATCTCTTAAATTTTAATTATTTGAGAAAGAATATCAATAAAAACAACAATATGAAGATCAGAGCAATTGATGGAGGATGAATTATGAAAAGACAACCAAGTTTTATTGTAAAATATGTCGCACAAATAATTATAATTATTTTAATATGTATTATATTTAAGTTGCATAGTTAACTAACATATGGTTATTCTTTTTTTTTAATGCATTGCACTATGAGATTTTAAATTTTTAGTGTGGACTGAATGGTTCAGCAATTGCAAAGTTTTATTTGTGTCACTAATGTTAACATTTTGTTCACAATATATATCAAGAAGCATTCATTTAAGAGACAATTAGTTCATAAAACCAACAAACGAAAAAAATTCAAGTATGACAAGCCTAAATAATCCATTCATGTACAATCCAAACCAAATAATTGATACTTTTCAATATTTCAATAGCACATTGCTAAAAAATGAAATTAAGAACTCATAGAAGCATGAAGTGATAAATCCATTAGATGAACATAGCTAGAACTACCAATATTCCAATACCACTTTGACAAACTACCAATATGCCATTAAAGGAAAAATATGCCATAACAAAAATAAACCCATGTATCAAATCCATAAGCTTATAACACATAGCCAAAGTCCTGTATCAGAATAAAATAAACACATGCATTCTTCATTCTCAAACTATAAATACAATGTTATTTTATGAATCACTTTGAAACTTCCTATTAACTCCATATTCATTATTTTGCTGAAAGAGTAGCTGCTGAAAATGTCCATGCGGCTTGAGTTGTGGTTGTTATTACAAAAAAAATAAACATCTTGCTATAATTAAAAAAAAAAAGTAGATAAGATTTATGTAATAAAAAATTTATCACTACTTACTATGCAAGAATTTTGTGTAGATGTTGGATGAACACTATCCCCAATTATATGATACAAGTTCATAAGGCCTAAAACAAGTATACATTAATGGAAATTCAATGAAACGATAAAAAATCATATACATAAATTGTGAAAAACTTACATTACAATAATACATAATTTCATGTGGGTACATATTCCTATCAACATTACTTCCTCTAAGATTTTGAAGTGTCTACAGAAGTTCAACGATATAACACAAAAATGTTTATGGATTAAGTAATAAAAATTAAGTTTATGTATAGGAATTTTTTAAAACCTACCGAAACACATTGTTCTCTTGTGTTGTGATTATCGTCGCCATTCGATTATTTACATGTCCATTCTACAAAGTAACAACATTGTTCTCGTGTTGGGATCACCGTCCACTTGATCTTTTACATGTCCGTCTTGCGAACTCAACAAAACCAACATTTGAGCATCATTTATGTAACAAATTATTTTACTTTAATTAATTTTAAAACTAACATTTGCATTGGAGCATACTGAATTCATTTTAGATTTTGTAGATTTTTTATGTTTTTTTCATTGACAAGGTGGACAACCTTTATGATGCTTAGCTATTGGATCATGTACTGTTTCAATTTCATTTGTTGAAATTTCCACTTTATTACAACTTTCTTGGCATGTAACAACAGTTGTTTCGTTACCTCTGCATTGAATTGTGCTCGGCAGATCTTTCTGTACATTCTCAATCCAATTCAAAACTAGTTTACAACCTTCAACATTTATTGTAGCCATGTTTGCAACATTTGCAATACTAATGCACATTTTTTCATATCGCTTTTGTTCAATTGTGCAACTATGCAACTCATGACTATTTTACACCCTACTATGGCATCTCCACTCATCTTTTCTCCATATAGAATGTACTTTTCTGAAAGTACTTACATGTCATTGCGTATGATGATTATAATAGCATACCCGCAAAGAATTTCTCTAAACTAGAACCTCGAACAATCACAACAGATTTCACCCTCTTCTTTTTTAAAATATACTTCAAAAAATTCTTTTTTAAAATATACTTAAAAACATTTCTTTTTTACCCTCTCTAACTATATGTTCACATCTCATAGAATTGACAATTTTGTAATACATCTTTTCAATCAATTCTTGTTGAAATTCTTGAAACTTTGAAATGGTGTACACATCTCGAACTTGCTTCTCTATCACATAAGATGTTACACATGGCATTTGTTGGGAAAGACACTTGGCATCTTCTTCAACTTCTTTTTTAATTTTATTCTTTAATGCATTGCTGTATTGCTCTACCAATTGCTTTAAAATAGTTTTTAAGTTAACATAACTATTAAAAAATGCATTCATACTCTCACTGTATTGAGTGTTTGACATTCATTCCTAAAAGTTGTTCTTTAGATAACATAGTATCCAACGATGTCTCTTATTGTATAAGCTATATAACCATTCATTACCCCCCAAATTATATTCTACAATTATTTGGTGTCAAATTTCTTCGAATTTTGTAGGGCTCTATGAATCATAAATAATATAATGGAACACATTACTAATGCTGTGATCTTGTTTGTAGCCCCTTAGCTTCTCTTGAATCTTTTGTAGTATATGCCATAAACATCACCGATGTTGAGTATTGAGAAAAATATTCTCAATTGCAATTTCCATTGCCTTGTCTTGGTCTGTAATGATTCCAATGGGAGCATAATTAAACATGCATGATGGGCATATTCGAAATAACCACGTCTCAATATCCTCGTATGAAATCAATATACACCCAAACAAAATAGATTGACCATGATGATTAACACCTATAAATAGAGCGAATGACATATCATACTTATTTGCAAAATACGTGGTGTCAAATATAACAACGTCTCTAAACTCTTTGTAAGGTGTCAAATTTAACAACGTCTCTAAACTCTTTGTAAGCTTGCCTATTTTCTTGGCTCGGCTCAAAAAATATTTTTTAATCATCCCTCACCATCACTTGCATATTAAAGAAAAATATATTGTCTTCTACTTACACTTTCATAAAATAGTATTGAAAAGCAACAGCATCTTCATCTCCAAGCCATAATTGTCTTTCTTTTTTAACATAATTTTTACAATCTCTTTCTATGAATGTCACGTTTGTATGGCCACCAGCCTCAATAACAAGTGATTGATAATTTTTGCACAATTTGATTCTTACTCGATCATTTACATCAAACTTTTTTTTTTTTTTGCATATGTTCTAAGGCTACCATTGCATTGAAACAACCTAGACCTGGTTGGAGTCAACAATGCATGATTATGTTCAAGATTTAAACTTTGAATCGTTTACTTTCCATCTTCCCCTAAACTATTTTAGATTACAGTATGTTTTTATATTAGGCTAAGGCTTTAATATATTAGTAGATTTATTTTTTGTCTCACCACTTTACTCACAAGAAAAAGTGACATTTTTGAGTATCCTATCACTGTCCTTTCTACTAGGTCACCGTATAATCAAAAACCCCCTTTTTTTTTCCGTACTTTCTATAGTAAATAAACATTTCAACATCACTATCAAATGATATCTCAATCATTGGCTCATCCTCCTCCTCAATTTTCTCTAACTCTTCAACTTTTATAGCTTTTTCCATATTCTTTATTTCTACTAAATGAAAATAATTCACATTAATAAAATGGAAACAACTATCCAAATTTAATTTTTACCAATTTGAAGCTCAGCATCAATAATAAAAAAAAGAGATACAAATCAGTTTATTCGAATTTAATTTCTGGTAATCTGAAGCTCAACATAAAAAAATAAAAAGATATGCAAATACAAATCAAGCCACCCTATTCATATGCCATTCATATCCTACGCAAGCTTCCCCTGTTTAAACTTCCTTAAACTAACTAACTTCCCTAGTACACTGCAAACTTGATGATATAAACTCTTAACACAAACTAACACAGCGATAGCTGGATCTTAAGCCAAGTATTCTTGTTTTCAGACATAAAACTAAACTAACTGACTAGCCCAGTAAATCCTAAACTTGAGGACAAATACTCTCAATAGAAATTAATACACTGGCAACTAAAACTTCACAAATTCATAATCTTAGAAAACTAAATTTGGAATTAATGAAGCACAATACCTCCAGAAATTGATTACGGCAACCAATGACGAGTGAAGTCGAAAGAGTTATTCAAGTTGCAAGCCAATTTCTTCTCCATGCCAGTTGTGGAGAGACCCATGAGGAGAGAGAGAAAGCCGACAATGATATGCGCTCATGACAGACGAGAAAGAGAGAGAGAAAGCTGTCGGTCAAAAGGAGAGATGCGTGTGCGCAGTGAGATGCGTGAGTAAGGTCTGATTTAGGTGTGAGTGAGTGAGAAAGAGAATGCAGAACGCGTGTATGTGAGCTTCTCGTGTGTGTGTGAAAGATGCGTACAATAACAATTTATACTTACATTAAAACGCTACATTCGGTGCTAGGGTTAACTGTGGTTTGAATCTCATTTCCCAAAAAAAAGAAAAAAGTAAAATCCTCTTTTGATTAATAGAGAAAGTAAAAATGTAGAATAGTGCTAGAGAATTTGAGAGGGAGAAGCCCTTTTGACGTCTCACTATAAAAACACTTCTTTAATTGAAATTACCAAAATAGCCAAAGATAAATGAATTTTTTTTCTTGTTTTGAATGAAAATTCGATCAAACACTTAAAATAAATTATTCTTTTAAGAACTTTTACACCTATCTCATTTCATAATCTATATTTATGTTTTAAATTTTAACTTGAAAATATTTTTTGAAAAACTTTTAAGAACTAAGAATTATGAAGGTAGAAATTATATAATATGAAAAAAATAATTTAAGATTTTAGGATTTGTATGCATTTATAAATAAAAACTTAAAAGAAATACTCTTTTTAGAGTGAAGTTTAACGAAAAGATAATTGATTTTAATTATGGGTTAGTATTTTATAAATTACACTGAGGGTATTTTAGGAAATAGATTTCATAAGAGGCATTATAAGATTTTTTTAAGGGTATTAATAGCTCCACTATTTGGGTGGAGCAATTTTCGACTAGCCGAATGGAGTTTGAATAACGGCCCAAATTTAGTTACGTTTGGAGATTTTAAGATAAGCCCAAAAGGTTTGGCCCATTTGGGAAGAAAGGGTTCTTCAGTTCAGCCTAATTCTAACATCATCATAAATGAAAACAAAAATATAAAATAAAAGGAAACGCATGATTTCTTCTTGTTCGCTCAATCACGTGATAATAATAAATTAATAATTTTTATGTTATCAATGTAAAGATAGTTTTAAGGATTCTTTGATCACTCTTTAGTTACTTACTTATGATTACCATGTGTGTATGTATATATAATAACTAATATATCAATGTCATGTTATATTACAATTACACACATTAAATTTAAATGTTCTCTAGACATTCACAAGTGATGTGATATTTGATGGGTCTCTTATAAAACTTTATTAAAGTTGAAAAATTAAGGTTTTATTTAGTATTATTATCAATCAAGCAACAACTCTAAATCGATTACATCTGTAACTGTAGCGAGAAAGTTAAAGTAGCAAATACTAAGGGTGGTTTGGGATTGTTTTTGGGAGGTTAAAGGTAATTTTGAAAAGTTAAAAATTAATTTTGAGATTTGATAAATTTTTTTAGAAATCATTTTTGGTAAAGCCACTAAATTTTGACAGTAGATTTTGAAAACTAAAAAGGGAGTAACTTCTCAAAATCAGATTTTGAAAATCAATTTTATACTTAATATAATTTTTTATATATCATAAAATCCAAAATTATGCTCATTAATTAAGAAATAAAATCATTAATTTTTTAAAAAATTATTAATATTACCAATTATATTGAAATAAAAAAAATTAAAAAAAAAATTAGTAATATAAAATATTTATTTTAGTTATTAATTATTATATATATACAATAAAAAAATATTTTATATGTATATTTATAAATGTGTAAATATTCAATATTGTCTAACTTAGTTATTTACAATCTTACTGCAGTTTAACATGTAAAATTATCAAACACATATGATTGTTTTTAAATTTTACCGAATCTCTTCATAACAGTAATTATTTTAAAAATTACAACATTACTAAAATGGTCCTAAGCGTAGCTTAACTGTTATTCCACACTAAAGTATCAATTTTATAGCACTTGTAGTTTGAGGGCCACAAAGCAATAGTAGTAAATGTAACCTAAATTATTTCATGTATTAAATTTTTTAAGACCCATATGTTATTTAATATTATATATACAATACAATTAACTTGAATAAAGAATGAATGCACCATTAAAGCCTAAACCGAAAGTATAAAATACTCTCACAAGCACTTAGAAGATTCGAACACGCCATCTTGGAGTTAATAAACAGGCGTACCCACCAACCTAACTACGGGGATTGGCGACCTAGCTTAAATTTTATAACAGCGATAATTATAAATAATAAAATTAAGTTTTCGTTTTCTTGTTGCTTTGAAAAAATTAATATTTGAAAAACGACATCGTATTGCTGCTACACTCCATCCCCAAAAAACTGGACTCGCTAAACCCCCAACAAAACGTAACACAGACGCAGACAAAGACGGAGCGAAAATGTGGCGCACAAAAATGTGGCAGCCCGTTCGAACAATCTTCACTAAAACCCCCAGTCCTCTGCCACGTCATCACTACCACCGCTACCAACGGCCGCCGCTCACTCTCTCGGTGTCGCTCGCCAAAACGGTGACATGTATCCGCACGAGAGACTCGCATTATTATTCTTCTTCGGTTCTCAACGAACGAACCTTCCACTTCGATTTCAGCAGTTCGCTCGTCGCTCATTGCGTAACTTCGGCTTCCTCTGTCGAGCCACAGGCGGTTGTCGACTGGAACGACGCCGTTTCCTGCTCTGAAGTTGGCGACGGCGCAAACGGTAGCTTGGAGGAGGAGGAGGACCCTAGGACTAATATCCCCGTTAAAGCCTACTTCTTCTCCACTAGGTTTGCTAAATTGTGTTTATTTTTTCGACAAATTATGATCAAGAAACAATTTTTAATTAAAAATGAAAGGAATTTTTTTTTTTTTTAAGTTTTGTTTCTATTAAGCTTGATACCCTGAACCTCAACTGAAAAAGCTAAAACCCTAATCTTAATACTTAAACGTATGTTACAATTGGGAATGCAACCGATGGGGGAATTGTATTGTTTTAACTTTGAAGTATTAAATATGTAATTATGTAGCTAATTTTTGTGGTTGCGTTTTGGTGTAGTGTGGATTTGAGGAGCTTGGTGGATCAGAACAGGCAGAATTTTATCCCACCAACGTCGCGTATGACTAATTATGTTGTATTGAAATTCGGCACTCTTTCCAATCCCCGTGTAAGTTCATGCATTGCTTCTGTTTTATTAGGCTATGTTAATTCATTTGTATTGTTGTGAATTTGTTGGAATTTATGTGTAAATACATTGTTTATCCGGCTTACTTTACAGAATACAATTGGAGTACATAGTTATGAGTTAGATTACAGGAAAGGATTGGAAATATTTGTTATGTACGTGCATGCATTCAAATTAAAACTACATATTTCTTTGTTTTTAGTGGAGCTGATAGTTTATGGATTTAATGTGATTATTATCAAATTTATTTATATTTCTTTTGAATATTCTGATTGTAAAAATTTAGCAAGGTTTTTCTGTGTTTTGCTAAAAATTGTGGATATCTTTCTAAAGGGACTTCTAAGTTCCTTGTCTCAGGGTACAGGTGCTAGCATCAGTGGAAGTGACTGCTGTTTCATGGTAGTTTTTCAGTATGGTTCCATTGTCTTGTTTAATGTTAGTGAACCTGAGGTTGACGGGTATCTAAAAATTGTGGAAAGACATGCATCGGGTTTACTTCCAGAGATGAGAAAGGATGGTAAGTTTATACGTCCTCAATTTTAGATACTAATTCACTCATATATTGCTAATTGTAACATGATAGCATAAATGTTTCACACATCTTGCATATATGATATTAAATCTGAATCAAAGAAAGTTACTTTTACTTCTTGGTCAAGCAGAAAATGAATTGCTTGTTGGTAAACATGGGTAAATCAATTAAAATGCTTACTCAGCTGCAATTACCTCTTCACAATTTATCTCCAGCTAGGTTTTCTTGTGTTTATATTTCTTTTGTACCAAGGTGTCCTCAACTCATTTCATTTGAGACTGATCGGTACAAATGTATGCAGTCACCGGAGAAGTATTTGCTTTGAGTTTGCCTGGGGGAGTGGAACCTTTTTCATTTTGGACAGAGCAGGGACTTGAGATTTTTCTGGTTCCTGAATCATTGTTTTGGGTACTTATTCCATACATGAGGGTTTAGCTGGATGATTTTGAAGAGTTTAAGCATTTGTAACATCCCTTCAATACCCCAAAGAAGTTTGGGTTGCCAGTGAACTCCCATTAGGATGGTAGTTTTTTAAAATCAAATAGTGATAGTGTCATGTATATACGATTGAGGGCTCTATTGGTCTTCAGATTTTAATTGGAGCTGCATGTCAACTATCTAATTCTTTACATTTTTGTTATATCATCTCCAGTAGTAGGTGGTTAGATATTTCTTTCTCTAATTTGTGGAAGTAGCATAAGATGCCACATGTTAGGAGGTTTTCTTTTATTTGTATTTAGTTTTGAAAAAATAAGTAGTCTAAATGCAGTTGATGTAAACTACAGAGTATGAGGTGATAGAGAAGCCAACTCTGAGTACATGGATGCAAGGGGGTTTGGATCACATTGTGTTACAGTTCTTGAACATTGACGGAATACGTATAATTGGTAGTGTTCTGGGTCAAAGTATTGCTCTCGACTACTATGTACGACAGGTATGTACTATATTATCTTAGAAGCGTCTACATGGTAGATTATTACTTGGTAATACTAAGAAAATTTCTCTTCTCCTAGGTTGATGGAATGGTTGCAGAATTTACTGACATAAACCGTGGTATGGAGAAAACTGGGACATTTACCATGGAGAGCAAAAAACTTTTTCAACTTGTCGGAAAGGCAAATTCTAATCTAGCTGATGTTATTCTTAAGCTTGGCCTTTTTGAGAGGTAATGGTTTTTTCTTGAATGAACTTTCTGTTGTAACTGCATCATTCACTAAGTGGCTTTTAGTTTGAGAAAATAGATATGTTGTGATGCGCAATAACAGAGTAGAACTATTTATCCGTATTTGGGAAGCTGGATCTAATTTTTGGCTTGCAAGACTTGAAAAGTAGGAAATTTTAAGGGATTGTTTGTAGTTGTCAAAGGCTGGTTTTGAAATTGGAAATTTATTTCTTAGAAGGCATTGGTCCTAGATCTGATAAAAGAAAATACCTGCAAAAACAAAAACTGATTGCAACATGTAGAAGTTATATGAATAGAAAAGGTGGTGGGGAAAAAGAGAAGTAAGAACAGAACAACCAAGGTGTCACACCTTGGGTTCTCTTTTATTTTATTTTATTTTTTGGCATCCCACCTAGAGGACTAGCTGGACCTTTTTAAATTTCTTCAACACCTTTATGAGACACTATAGTGCAGCTTTGCATAAGCAAGCAAACTTGAGCCCAAGAAACTATGTGTCTTTTACCAAGAAGTGACCCAAATAAGCTCCCAAAAAGAGAACCCATGTCCATCGACTTCAACCAACACACTACTGTCGAAGTAACTGTGTTACAGAAGTATGTTTATTTTCTTTTTGTGTAAATCACAGAAAATTTTGTTGATTTTTTACAGATCAGACATCGCGTGGAAGGATGCTAAATATGCTCAAATATGGGAATATCTCAGAGATGAATTTGAACTAACACAGAGATTTGCTAGTCTTGATTTTAAGTTGAAGTTTGTGGAGGTATGGTCTTTTTGTCATGGAAACTTTATCAACTCTTTAATACCAATACTTGCAAATCACCATTGGATTTGAAATTTTGTCTTGTCTTTGCAGCACAATATTCGCTTTCTTCAGGAAATCCTTCAAAATCGGAAATCCGATTTCCTAGAATGGCTCATCATCATATTGATTAGTGCTGAAATTCTTATCTCTCTTTACGACCTTTTCCACAGGACAGCAAGTACTTTGCATTAGCACTAACTTCACATCCCATGAAATGGGAACTTGAGGACCTTAGGTCATTTTTGTTGTACATTTACTCCTATTAGTTTTGCTGCTATTGCACAAATGATATCAAAACTCAAGCAGGTCAATTTTATTTCATGTAAATAGTGATGACGATAATTAATACAATTTTGTGATCATTTATCTTATAGTAAAAGTAATTGAATCTGTTCTTTTGTTGTTTTGACTTGCTAATAATAGCCTGATAAAATGGGGCACATCATGGGTGTCTTTGTATTCTTTCAATAGTGAAAGCTTGAAGCTCTGTGAGTTATGACTTATGATCTTGTTCTCTAGACAGAACAGATGCGTCATGGTTCTACATCTTAATCTAACCTTCACATGATCTTGTTCTCTAGACGGCACAGATGTATCATGGTTCTACATCTTAATCTAATCGTTGCATTCAGGACCATGTGAGGTGAGGACTCTTATCATAATCTAATCGTACGTTCAAGACCATGTGAGCTGAGGACTCTTGTCTATCATTGCGAATGTGATTGCCTTTTATCCGCTAAGCTATGGTTTATCATGGGCAAGGACACCATTGCTGACATAATAACTTCTAAACAAAATGCTGACATGAATAGAAAGGGTTTCGTACAAATCTTTCGAAGAAGGGGGGCACTGGGCCATTTTATCAAGACATTGAGCCCAAACAGGGGTTCATTTTTCAGTAGATGGTAGATGTATCGCGCAAGCGGTACAGCATAAGAAAGATGAAGGGGTGGGGCGCGTTTGAGAACCAAGACCGTTTTCTGGCACGAGTAGACTCTTTTCATCATCAACAAGAAATTGCAAAATTATGAGGGGCATTCCGAGAATTGAACTCGGGACCTCTCGCACCCTAAGCGAGAATCATACCACTAGACCAAATGCCCTGTTTGACCGGTTCATGCTGTTATTGAATTTAAATGCATTTATCAGTTTATCCTATTAGCAATAAGGCATTAGAACAACTATCATGTTTGGTAAAGCCATTCTCTGACAATCACTAAGATTTGAAGAATAAAATGTTTTTGTTCTTTCACTTCTGTGACAAAAGTTAAGAACACCAATCTCAACTTTCGTTCACAAAAATGGGGAATAGATAAAAAAACGATAGGGAAAATTTATTAATTATTATTTTATTTCATTAATAATTCTTTCTCATGTAACTATTTACTTCTATATTATCTCTTCAACTGTAGTTATTACTTTAATCTCTTTTTGTAATTATTACTTTATCTCTTTTTTTGTAGTTATTACGTCAATTGTAAAAATTCTTAGTCTTTTATCTCTTTATTTGTAGCCAAGATCCAGGTATGCTTTATGTTTTTTGTTTATTGTTCATTAAAATTTTGTACGATTTACATTTGATATATTTGAGTTTCTAATCTTCTTCTTATTATTAAATATCATATAGCTAATTTTTTTTTTATTTGTAGGTGACGGGTTTCATGCTGAATGGGATAGGTGTAGATATTTGGCATGCTTCGGATGCAAATATTTTGTACTATTTTGTTCTTTATATTTTGGGTTGTAAAATATAATTAGCACAAATGAAATCCTTAAATTTCTATAATAAATATAATTGTAGTACAAATTTTTATTTTTATACTATATGAAATTTTATTTTATTTTGATTAAAATTATAACAGTAAAAGATAAAATGTATAAAAAAACATCATTCTTTTTTGTTTTTCAATAAAAGCCAAAAATATTAATCAAAAAACATTACCGAACTCACCCTAATAATCCCCCAAATTCAAAATATGTTACACCAGAGGCCAAAAAGTAAAACTACATAAAAAGCCACCAAAAAAAAATTTCTCTTCTTTTTGTCCTGTCATAATGCTCTGCCGACGAGGTTTACAACTTCAATATACCGTCTTAACCGATGATGATGGTTGTGATGGGGACGATGGCTGCGGCGGTGATCGATGATTTTTACGAACGTATTTTCGGGCCCAAACATGCTTACCATTAATGGAGAACTTAGCTTTGCTCTTGCCTCCAAGTACCACGTCCATGAAGGAAGCAGAATACACAACAAGACGTGCAAATAGTGGCTGCTCCGTTGACGATGCCACTTCTTGCATGTGAATTGCTTCAAAGCAATCTCCAAATTTCCTGTTCAATTTTAATTTCTTTAAACCACAGGTAATAACAAAGTTAACTAATAACCTCTCAAATACTATTACATCATAGCTAGCTCTATATATATAAAATAAATAGCAAGAAATATATACATATATATATATATACCTAATGAAAATGTCACTGATTTCATTTTCTGAAATAGGGTACCCTTTAGAAAATGTCAAAAAAATAGTCCTTTCATCTGATGGTATAGTTACTTGATCATCATGATTTCCTCTCTCGTCAGAATTACTACTGCTTATCTGCACACGCCTGAACGCCTCGTCGACTTCATTTCTCAAAACATCACGTTGCGGCTGAACCGCAACATCATAATATGACATTACAGGCGCAATTGGGCCATAATCGCTAAGCTGCTGTTTGATCATATTTTCATTTCCTCTTAAGCTATTCTCAGCATTCTCGTCGCGAATAATCGCCTTATTTTGTACTTCATGTAGCACAAGATCTTCAAAAGCTCTGGCGCAGACTTCGATGACATTCTTCGTAACCGCGTGTAGAATTTTGAGCCGATTGTCACGAAAGAAGCTTAAAGAAACCCTACTTTTGGTGATGCTTTGAGTTAAAGGAATTACTTCGATGTTCTGTAAGGAAAAAGGAAACGACTCATCGCTCTGAATGCAACTCAAGCACAACACAGCCTCATCGGCAAGCGAGGTGATCAATGTATCGGGCCATGCTAGCAATGTGTTCACTAAATCCCGACACAGTCCGGAATGTTCGAGCCAAATCCATAGAGCAATGACTTGCATAGACTCAATGGAGTTGCGGCCGAGGAAGTGGACAAGCTTAGTGAATAGAATGCGATCTATGTTGTGAAATGCTTTGAATTGCTGTTTTGTCACTGTTAAAGGAGCTAATGAAGAAGAGGAAGAAGAGGAAGCCATTGATGGTTGTTTTACTGGCGATGATGATGAAATGCTTTGTGGGCTTTTTCTTTCTTTTATAGAGACGAATGGCTACGATTCGCGACTGTTGTGAGGGTTAAGGATAGTGTTGTTGCGAAGAGACGCCATTTCGATGCAGAAATGGAAGAAGTGTAAGATTTTCTGTAATAGGGTTTCAAAGGCAACGGTCAAATATAGAAGTATGTTTTGGTTTTGAGTTGTTTATCGTTTGGTGCTTACATTTTTGCTTCATGATTTTGATGGAAACTATATTGCATGGATTTGGGAAGTTGACAAGGCCAATTTTATTTCACTGCCTTTTTCATTCTTTTCTGATTAGTCTCTCTCTCTCTTTTCAGTTAATAAAAGAAAATTTATTAAACTTGACAAAAAAGTAGTATATGTATATAATAATATATAATAATAATAATAATTCATAAATGAGGATCTCGATGTCCATAAAGATTAAAAAAAAATAAATTAAATTAATATATTAAAAGCACTAAATTCATTAGAGTTCGTATTTTTTATTATTTAACAGTGTCCACATTATAGACTAATTATATTTGTACGTACATATAAAATTAGCTTCATTTAACATTCTCAGAATATAATGCTCCTTTCTTCTTCTACTTTTGACAAAATTCGAACCGTGTCACATTATTAGTTCAATATGAACAAACTTAATGATAAAAGAATTGAATACTAAAAATATGATGTTAATTTTTCTTTTTCATCTGCGCATAGTTTTGGTAGCCGTAAATACGTTTTGTCCCCATGATTACTCGGGTCAAATAATAATTGAGGGTAAAAGCTGACGTTTGGATGGTGCTAGTTCCCCCACACAAACCTAAAAATAGCAATAACTAAAACAATAAAACAATAATTTAGAATAACAAAACTTAATAATTGCATCTAATTTTAATGGGCCAATCGGCCCAAGACCGACCAGCATCTCTGGGCTCTGGCCCATTGATGACACTGGCGCTGTTTTGAAATCGAGTGCCGCTGACGCGGACAGTCCCTCGCACTGTTTTCCCGAGTGGCGTCTGGGGGGAATGAGAGAGAAAGCAAAATGACGAGTACCCGAGTCTTGTTCAGCAACGGCGTCGTTTCGCAGGCCTCTGATACTCCGTCAGTCTCAACTTTCCTTCAAGAACATCCAGGTGCATACACGACCACACGCACTCACAACAACGGCTCATGTCTCTTATTCTGGGAACGACATTTACGACGCCTCGCAAATTCAGCAAGAATCCTCTACAATTCAAGCCCAAATCTTTTGTTCAAATCAGCAACACCATCAGGGCTGAAACCAATACCAACACCACCATCGTCATCTTCACTATCGATGTGGGGAACAATGATTGAGTCTTTAGTTAATGATTCAATGAACGAAGCGTTATCCGTTGCTTTGAAAGCGAGGAGAGACGGGGAGGAATTGGCAGTTACAGTTCTTGTTAGTGGGGATTATGGAAAACTGAATGGAATTGAGAATATGGGCAGTGATGATTTTTTGGGGGTGTTTGATGTGTATGTGCATTTTAGTGGGTATGTGCCTTTTGTGTTTGGTATTGAGGGAACTGGGGCTCGCTTGGCTCTAGTGGGTCGTGGAAGGGATGTTGCAGAGGCAAAGTATTCGGATTGGGTAAGGTTAGTTTAAGTTTACTTGAGATTTGAATTGATTGGTTGTAGCAGTGTTGTGTCCTGAAAAAAATTTTGATTTTGATTCAAGTTTATGGCAATTTTGAACCAAAATAAAGGCATTATTAGTAGTTTGTTTATTTAATCTTATGCAGGCTCAGGAAGCCTTTGGAGAAGCTGAGACCACCTTCAGTGACTGAGCTTTTGTTGTCAAATGATGGTGATCGTCTGCTGGAAGGCTCGATAACAAACTTTTTTGTTGTTTGTCGCAAGGTGTGTGATCGTCATTCAAACCTTCCGAGTTATTGCTGCTGCTTAATATGGATGGTATGAAATATTTGCTCGTATGCCATTGGGTTCTTAACGTTATTAGTTATAAAGAGTGCTTATGCTTTGCAAATTCTTGAAGCTGAGTTTTGGTTTAATTTAAACGTTACTTTAGGCTCTTATCCATTTATCTCATGGATGGTACTTGGCTCCTTCAAGTTATAAATCACAAATGCTTCGGCAGGTCTTAATTGATAAGTGGAGCAGAAATGCAAGTGGACATGTGGCTGTGGATTTGATGTGGGTGTTATGTATCAACTATGCACTATAAATTTCATTATTAAATGATTTTACGGGATATGCTTTTAGGATGACAGTGAAGCAGAAGACAAATTCTTGCAGACTTACAATAACAGCCATAGTTTTGAAGTGCAGACAGCTCCTATAAGTGATGGTGTCCTTCCAGGAGTTATACGCCAACTAGTTATTGAGTAAGCATACCTTCTGTGGTACTTAACTTTGTACTATTTTGATATGCTTAAATGAATTGGTTGGGGTGTATTTTGTCATTGCATTTTTTGTTTTTTGTCTAATACTTTTCATTCTGTTCAGAGTATGCCTAAGGAAAGGAATCCCAATACGTGAAGTAGCTCCATCGTGGTCACAGTGTGAACTCTGGGAAGAGGCATTCATTACAAGTAAATGTTCCAGTTCCTTTGATCTTATTGCCCGCAAAAGATTAACTTATTTATGTTGCCATGTCCTGTTTGCTATTCCGAATGCATTTAACAATCTAGGGCTGGATTTCCACTCACTTATCTTTTCTACCATATCTTTGGTCAGAAACTTATCTCTGCACCTTTGCTTATTACTTTTCGCTAACCCCACGTGTCTGTCTATTGAATGTGGTCACTAACATCAGACATAAGAACCATTCATAAGCTAAGTTACACTGTGAGTAAGCACCAACTTTAAGACTGCATTCTGAACTGTTAATAGGAAATGACGTGTAGCAATTATGTGAAACCTTGATAGGTAGATTTTTGAAATAGTTCCAGGGCATCGTACCATGGATTTCTGATGGTTATGTTCATTGTTTCATTGCATCAACACTCTGTGCTCCAGTTGCTGTTAAGACCAACTGTTAATGGCAGTTACTGTTGTATTAAATACTGCCTTTTGATGAAGATTGTAAGTAGATATTTCTTGCAGGTAGCTTGAGAATTTTGCAGCATGTGGAGTCAATTCAAGTTCCAAAAACATGGGAATTGCAGGAATCCCAGGAATCGGATTGTTTGGACGACATTGCATGGGAACAGAAATTGTTTGAGGTGCATGAATTTCTAAGTTTCTTTCTTATTCTAACTGCAATAGTAATTATACTTGAAGTACTCCTCTTGTTCTGTTGCTCACCCCTTCTTGTATTGGATGACAGGAAGGTCCTGGGATGATCACAAAAATAATCCAGGTGAAATATAAATTTTCATTTACTTGCACCATGCATTGCAGTTGATGTGAGACTGCTGCATATAAAAGTATTGCTACCATACATCATTTGCCCTACCCCTCTCCCCTGATGCAGGTTCAAATTCTTCACCAAATACGGTAAAATAGAATGAATAACACAATACCCACTCCTCACCTTTCTTTTTTTCATTTTAATTTTCTTGGGTGTTGGTGAAGCAGGAAGAGATCATGGAGAGAGCGGGACTTGAAGGTTATAAATTAAAGAGGTGAAGGACTTGTGTTTGATTTGATCTGCACGGGAATGGTGGAGGAAACTTCATCACTCTGCTGAATCCAAAGTGGAGCCACTCACCGCTCTTCATTCGCTACTCGCCTTGTTTGTTTTTTTCACCACACGAGGATCATCCCAAAGTATATATCCAAACGGAACAAACACTGTCGTGGAGATTAAGAAGATGCCAGGTTCTTCTTTCATGCACACATATCTTCTTTCTATAATCCTTAAAGAGTTAAATTATACGCTGTATCTTTATCTCTAGAATGTTTTACAACCTTATGCTGAAGTCACAGTTGCTGAATTTTGTGCACATGTAATGGCGTGTCGTTGTGGTTGGGCAGGGTATCTATCATCATCGAATGCCACTGTTGTTTGAAAGTTAACGCTTGCCCCCTCAACCTCTCCTTTATTATTCTGATCAATTAGCATTGAGCCGAAATTTTCAATTACTTTTTCCAATGTCTTTTTCAGCCGAAATATCGTCAATATTTGGTCATGGAAGCATAATTCTATTCCATCAATGCACCCTGAAAATATCTAATATTTTTACCTCATTTCAAAGTGGATTTAGTGCTAAACTCAAATATTCAGATTACAATGTAAATAGTTGACCTAAGATTTTTCAGTAAATTTTTTATTATAAATATTAGTAGAGTTATATTGATAATGATAGAGAGGCTTCAGAGTATTTAGCCATTGATTGCATTAAATTCAGAGAGTTTATTAGATAATCAATGAAATAATTTATGTCGTGAATTTCCAGTTAGGTCCAAAGATCCTCAATTTACACGTTTGTGTCACGATCTTCAAGCCAAAAGATTTCCAATTAGTAGTATATAATCTCATATATTAGATTAAATAAATATATTAATAACTCACCAACGTTTTCAAAGTGTGACATTACAACCTTCACATGCAACGCATTTTTTGAAAAATTTTGCAATTTATATATTACTAGGAAAAAAATATTTTATTAAATACGCATATTTCAGGAGGAAAAAAAAATCACTTCAGCAAGTTCAGCATCAACAATATTCTCTAATTAATATATCTAATTTCATTCAATTATTGAAAATTAAATACAGAGAAAAAATAATTAAATACGGATCATACGGATATCCAGGTAGATAACTGCGATTTCACTGGAGGTAAATAAACGCTGTTTTCATTTTACGGTCGGTAAATTCATTTTGTCCATGTTTGAAAATTTTAAATTAAAAAAAAAGGGAGAGAGAAAAATCAGTGTAGCAAAAAAAAAAAAAAAAAAAACCGTGACTGGTCACGTTTCTGTTTTCCGTTCACACTGATTGGTCACTTCACTTTTCCAGTGAAAAAAAGCACAAGAAACGTGTGTGGGACCGCCTCTGTATGTAAAAAAATGGGGACCCACATCAATAAAATCAGCCAATCCAACGGCTCTGATCCATAAAACCCCGCTCCCCAAAACACCCCAAAGATCTCTGAGATCATCATCATCATCATCCTCGCATCTCTCCCTCCCTCTCTTCTCCATCGTCAGATTTTCTTTCTCCTTAAAAATCAAAATCAAATTAAACGAAAAAAATAAACTATTAAAAATAAACAAATCATAATTCGTAACCAATCACCTCCTCCCTCTCCCCCCGTCTCCAAACTCGCGCGCCAAATACAAAAACTCTGGTAACCCTTTCTCTCTCTCACCATATAATCACAAATATATCTTACGATGATTTTTTTAATCTTCATTATTTCATCATTTTATTTTCATGTTTTAAATTTTAAGTTTCGTATAAAATATATATACATCCATGGTAATAATTGATTATGTGCAAGGATGTTTATGATTATGTGTGTGTGTTTTGTATGTGTATGTGTATGTGTATATGATGCCGGAAAGATCAAGGGATAATTTATTGTTATTTTTTATGTTATATATGTATGCATGTATGTGTGAATCACGTGTACACACATGATGCATAATACATGTGCAATCTAGGGTTTGCGTTTTTGAATTATTTTTTATGAGTAGGTTTTTTGTGATAATTTTTAGGGGATTTAATTGGTGAGAGATGGCGGAAGCACCGACGAGTCCGGCGGGAGGGAGCCACGAGAGCGGGGGAGAGCAGAGCCCGCACGCTGGGGGAGTGAGAGAGCAGGACAGGTATTTGCCAATAGCTAACATTAGCAGGATCATGAAGAAGGCTTTGCCTGCTAATGGCAAGATCGCTAAGGATGCTAAGGATACTGTACAAGAATGCGTTTCTGAGTTCATCAGCTTCATTACCAGCGAGTATGTAATTGCAATTCCATGCTATTTATGTTTATTGCTTTCATTTATTATTATTATTATTATTATTATTATTATTATTATTTGGTGATAATTGGTTGGTCGATTTTATAACTGTGAATTGGTGTGTTTGGAAAGTGTGTAGCTGGCTCGATTCTGATTTGTGAATGTGATGGTGTTTTGGAAAACAAAGGTCCTATAGTTTTGTGGAAGGTGTCAGCTTTGGAAGTGGGGGCCTTTTTTGTTTTATTGATTGGAGAATTGTGTTTTTACAAATGAGGGATTTTGTTTTTGTCGAATTTGATAATTGTTTTGGGAAGTTGGATTTTGTTTGGTTCGATAAAGGTTTGTTTGGCTGTATAAAGGAAGGGATTTTATTTTATGGACGGGGTGAATGGTGTTGTTGAAAATGAAAATTTGTCTTGCGAATTGTGTTTGATGTTTCCAGAAGCTGGCTTTTGTTTTGTGAAATGTGGTTTGCTTGTTTGCAGTTGTGTCATTGGAAGATCTGATTCGGTTTCTTGAAATAGGTTTTTCCTTTTTTTCCTGTAGGGCGAGTGATAAGTGTCAGAAGGAGAAGAGGAAGACAATTAATGGGGATGATTTGCTCTGGGCAATGGCAACACTGGGTTTTGAAGACTACATTGAGCCTCTTAAGGCATACCTTATGAGGTATAGGGAGGTAAGATTTCTCTCACTTCTGGCTCCTCCTTTCCTTTACCTTCATTGATTCCTGTTTTCTTCGCACTTCGAACTTTCCATGCTTTTATTTGATAGTATCCGAATGCATTATTGACCTTTTGTTGGCTTTTTGTGCAATGCCTTGACAAGTGTGTTTCCTGTAAATTTCTGACAATTGTTCCTTTTTTGTTTCTTCTGGGGACTAAATCTTGCGATAATCACATTGTCGTAGATGGAGGTAACAAATCTCTCTTACTTCTGATCATTTATCATTTAATTTATATAGATTTATTTCCCTGCCTTGTAAAGTTATGAAGCCAACAAATTGAATTTTGACAGGGTGACACCAAAGGATCTGCTAGGGGTGGCGATGGATCTGCTAAAAGGGACACAGTTGGAGCTCTGGCTGGCCAAAATGCACAGGTGCAACACCACATAATTCATATGATTCCACTTTGGAATTCTTTTAGGGGTTCAATTTTTTATATTGGAGTCCGTTTGCTCTTGTTAAATAAATTTTGATCTTATGCTTACTTTATTTTATTTCTCATTGTGGTAAATTTTTCTGCAGTATGCTCTTCAGGGTCCGCTCAACTATGCTAATCCCCAGGTAACTTTCTCTCTTTTGCATTTGATCAGTTTTTCATTAAAAGTTGAAGATAACACTACTAGGGTATTGTTTGGTTTGCATATTGGTCGTGCATTCTTAATCTGCTTGTGGTTTCTTTAAATAGGAATGTCATAGGTTAATTTGTGTTTCAAATTGCATCAGAATGCAAGTTATATTTCTTCACACCTTCGTTGTTTGTTAACCCTATACATCAAACGTTTGTGCAAAGAAGTACAGGTCTACAAAATAACCCTATCTAGTAATGTTCACCTAGACTTCAGAAGTCCAGATAGATAATTTGAGACTTGTGCCTGAAACCCTTTTGTGTATTGGCTTATTTGTGCTGAGAATAATTCTTTTTCTAATATTGATTTCTTTATTGCTGGGAATTGTGAGAGTGTTGGTCTCATCTGCATCATATAAAAAGATAACGTACATAGTTCTGGTAAGAGAAAAGGTTGAACACTTTATTACGTTGGTTCTTTCTAAAATTGTTGAAATTTCTCAATTTATATTGGTTTCTGCTTTTCTCTTTTCTAAACGAGAAAGTATGACCTTAGCTGCTTAGGAGGCTTTTGATCTTTGTGTCAAGTAAAGACTGATGTAGACTTTAGTGTATTATTTAGTGAAGATGAATACTTGAATTGTGCCTCTAGTAGATACAAGTAGATTAATCATTAAATCCTTGTTAAGTTCTGTTCCAAAAATGGATGAGTCATCATAGTGGTAAAGTTATGGACAGTCTAAATCTGGTCTGGATAAGGCCTTCTCTTTGTACGTTAACAAGCAGCTATGATGCTTCAGTACATAAAAGTTCATCAGGACCTGCTTGACTATGAGTCGATTTTGCTGAATGTTCTTCCCATACAAAACATAATTAATGCTCAATTTATGCCAAATACAGTACTGCTGAAGGGACATGGTTCATACTGATAGTCTGTCCAACCAGAATCTGGTTTGTGATGGAATTATGAATAAGTAAGTGCCGAAGTTACTTGATGGTAGAGATACCTAGTGTAGTTAAAAGGCTGATGTTTGGAATTTTTATGTATTGTTTCTTGTTTTTCCTTTTTTTCATTTCTTTTTTGGGGTGTACAAATGACCTTCCATTTGTTTATTCACTCCAGTGGCGACTTTATTTTTTAACATTTGCCAACTATGCTGCTCTGTGAAAAAATTTGAGTTGTGAAACAGAGATTGGTCCATTGCTTTCTTTTTCTTTTCGCTGTAAGGGAACAAATAGGGGAAGGGCTTGTACTGGAATTTGGTATTGAGTTGGATTCTAATTGTGTTGGTTTCATGCCAATTTGACAGGCACAGGGGCAGCATATGATCGTTCCATCCATGCAGGGAAATGAATAAATGGTTTCTAGCTTCTCTTTCTCAAATTTTATGATTTTAGGTTTGCTCAGATTGTTTAGTTTCAACACCTATAGCATCTTTGATATTAACTTATCTGACTTGATCCGAAGTTCTTATATTTTTTCAGTTTTTTCCTTTAAGTTTGCTGTTGAGGGTGGGTGATTCGGATTTTTTTCCCCCCGTTTGTCTTCTACGTGCCCTTATCAACAAAACAACTGTGGTATTCCGATGATTAGTGCTGTAAATTTGACTTTTTATTTAATATATGATTGCATGAAACATCTGAAGATTTGCTAGCATCTTCTAATCTCCTCTACATAAAGACCACCATAAATTAATTTAACAGGTTAGGAAATGATTGTCAGTCTTTGCTGATAAGCAATGTTATATAATTTTTTATATCTCCACACTAGGTTTCCTCGGAAGAAGCATGGAGATTTAGGTGTGTTTAAAACTGCTTAGTACTTTCTGCAGAAATACCTCATTTCTCAGCAAATCTTATAAATATCACTCGACTAACAAGCGGTTGTACGGAATGTAATTGTTCAACAAATTTTACATTTTAAACTGCAACATTGAATGTATTTATTCGGTTTTTGAGAAATAAAAACCCAAAGTGACCGGCATGCAAGGAAGCTAACTCAACTAACGTTTCAATAAAGGCCCCAGACCGTGTCACGGCATCCATAACACATCTTGCAAAATCTAACGAGGGCATCAAATGATACAAACAAACATACGTGGCCAACTGTCCGAATCGGCATCTCACAACTCTCTCAATCAAAGAACCACCAGGCAACCAGCACGTGACACTTGTTTTTTCGGTCACCGAAAGAAAGGGTAGCACGTTAGAAGCACGTGAGTTGTGATAATAGACACAGAGAGAGAGAGAGAGAGAGATTTCTAAGTGAGTATGTTGTGTAGGTGTACTTGTGTCATTGTGTGTGTTGAGTAGTAGCAGTACCACAAGTCACAACTAGTTCCTAATTAAATTATCTAACGTCTCATATTCTCATCCTGTCCTGTCCGCTCCCCCCACGACGTGACCATCATTTGTTGTTTGCACGAGCTCGCCAGCTCAACCACCATCACCAAACACCAACACCAACACCAATTTTTGTTGCGTGCTTGTTTGTTTGTATGCATGTATATATGTATGTATGTATGTATGTACGTATGGCGTTATATACAACTATGTTAAACGGAGAGAGCAGGTGGGGGGTGGGTTTTTTTTGCCAACTTAGACCCCATGAGACTGAGAGCGTCCAGCTCACACCACTCACTATGAGTATGTATGACCCCCATTTGAGGCCTCCCTCAACACAATTTCAATAATAGTTGCTTCCTTTTCTTCTTTTTTTTTTTTTAATCACCATGTTCGACATTCACTGATGGTCAAAGTTTTTGCATATTTTTGGTATTAAATCCCAAGACCAAATTGATAAAGAAAATGGTTTTGATGCCTGCAGCGTTACAGCTGGCCACGTTTTGGTTTGCAGAAAGAGAATGGAGAGGAGGATCGATCAAGATTGGTGCCCTGGCCTGGCCACCCTCACCTCACGTGCCCGTTGCTTTGTGCTCTTGTTGAACTTCCAAATACAGAAAGTGCTTTAATTTGCGGTGCCAGTGAGAGACGTTGAGCCGAGGCATTTCGGATGTAAGGGCTCAAAAATGAGAGTCAAACTTGTCTTCACATGAGAATTAAATTTATCACCATGGTTTATCATTAATTATTTGTTAACCACCGCATCATCACCGACTGTCTAATTAGATGTCAACACGTACACCTATCACGAAATTTAAAATAATTATATAAGTACGTAATAAATATGTGATGACATATAATTGGATGATGGGGTGATGACGCAACATCGCTTGCGACTTTCAACCTCACTTGAGACTTTCCCAGCCATTTATTTAGTGAAAAAATAAAAATAAAATTATCAATTTTCTTAGAGAACTTTATTTAGTCAGTGTAAAATCACGCACCAAATTACTCGATTGATCATTTTTGCTTTGGTGTCTGACACAGTCAATGTAAACCTTTGACTGCATCCACTTCTTAGCTGTGTGCCTCGACTCACTCCATATATATATATATATATATATATATATATGGTCTGCCTAATAAGCTTTTTAAAGAGTATTTTAAACTATATTTTTATTACTTTTTCGAATAATCAAATAAGTACTTTTATTATTATTATTGTGAAATTCAAAAAATAAAGACTACTTTTTTTATAACATATCCGATTAATGCAAAATCTAAGTTCCTAATTAGTTCTCAAATGATACAGCTTAATAAGGATTTGATCAAAATGCTAATTAATAATTTTATTTGACTGACTTCAACTTCGAATTCAAAATGTCAATGAGTTTATGCTCCTGACAAAGGAATAGGATCAATGATTATGTTTTCTTTTAGGAGATATTGCTGTTATAAGTACAATTTATTTGGAAATTTATAACTCAAAATGTACGTTATTGTAGTAGACATGAATGCCATAATTTTATATGTTCACTCTTCAGAAGTTTTATGTCTTATAAGCGGTAACAATACTATCGCATGATAATTGCCGATAGGGAAAGCATAATCTTTTATCTCGTCTTTCATTAGGGGTGGGTACCAGTTCGATTCGATTCGGTTTGTGAATTTTTAGTTTGGTTCGGTTTGGAAATTTTTAAAAAATCAATTTGAGTATTTCTATTTGGCTCGATTTCGATATTAATTAATTCGGTTTTTTTTTTTAATTTATAAAATAGAAAATTCAAAAAAAAATGCGAACCAAATTTTTTCAAGTCCAATTCGATCAAACTAGTCAACAAACACCATGTGGTATTACTTTAATTTAAAAATTATTTTTCAATTTTTTTATTCAGTTTTTAGATTTAAAATTTTAAATCGAAAACTGAACCGGAGTATTTGGTTTTATACCAAACCAACATATTTGATTTTTTCTAAGAAAAATAGATAAAACACCAAACCAAATTGCTAAAAAACCAAACCGGACCGAAAATTTTTTTGGTCCAGTTCAATTCCACACACCCCTATCTTTCATTTTTTTTTTTAAGAATATGTTAAATTGACTATAAAAAATGAATATTTAAGTAGCAGGCGACTTTAATTATGTCATACCGTCCAAATAATCTTTAAGTTCAGGATCAATTACAAATTATTATAAAATCACATCACATGTGTAATTGTTGATTATACAACAAGTAAAACTATTTGCCGTATCAATTTTGTGTGCATATACATTAGAGGTAAGTGTTGTTTTAATTCATAGGATTTGAACCCATTACAAGGTTAATCATGATATTTTGAAGAATAAATCAAAACACCCATATTCTTGTATCTCTAATCTTCATCAAGTGCATGTCAATCTCGTTTGAATTTTATGTTAAAATTTTACGCTACCGTGTGAGTGAGAGAATTTTCTAGAGGCAATGATGCAAAACAAAAGTAACAATTGTGGATTGTGAAAAGAAATATATAGTTGAAAATAAAGTTTGGGCAATCCTAAAACACGATCAACAATTTAATCGTCATGGTATCTAATTAACAAATAAAACCGCGTTGCATACATTATCAGCCAAGCCATTAAATAAAGAAGCAGATGTAGCTCTAATTTATTTAGGTCCAGCCGGCTCCTTGATTGGTGCCTTCAATTTTCTTCGAGATCACATGGTGATGTGAAACAATCAATAAGCATAAAATGGGACAGCACTACAAACCGATGTGCATGCAAATCAAATTATCAATCGTCAATTATCAACAATCACTTTCTTAGATTCTCCAATTAAAATAAAACTTTATGAAAAACACTTCATACCAGTGGCATGATGGACTCAATTTTCTTGATTCCTAAGCATCGTATTACTAAAACGAACATTCTATTGGACCCCTCATAATAGTAAACAAAAGCAATCTATTTGTCTTATTTTCTTTCTTAATGATAATTCTCTTTCTTAACTAAAATATTTATTGGAAAAACATTAATCAATTAGAACCCTTAACGTGGATTGTATTCATTTATCTCTCTTGACCCTGTTAAGGTAAATTGTAGTCATTTATCTCTCTTGACCCTATTAAGGTAAAAATTTTATTTAATAAAAAATTTTTTGTTTGCTTTTTTTTTTTCCTGTTAAGAAGCTGGCGTATGTAAAGTTTTAATTAATTTTGCAGCCCCTATCTCTCTGAGAATTTCAACATCGATGAACAATTAAATAAAACTACCTAAAAGTCACTTAAACTCCTTTTTGTATAATTTTTCAGTTAGGGTTTATTCAAATAGAGCTTTTATCCTAAAAATTTAGTTGTTTAATTGTCAATGAAACTTTTTGAAAGAATTTGTAAAATTATTTAAATAGACTAGTTTTTGCAGTTATGTTATGAAATGAATGAAATAATATTGTAAAAAAAACAATGGGCATTTGAGACAATTTAATTTTTTAAAAAAATTTCCAACCTTTATTTCAAAAAACTCAAAATTTGAGCTTTGCTAGTTAATCCCCAATAGCTCTACTCAAAATGTATCCAAATAATAGCAAAAATTTTGAAAAGAATTTTTGAGATTAGATAAACACTTAAGTCTATTAGATAGGTCATACTAAATATGTATTTATTTTGGCACTTAGTTTGTGTATATATATACACATAATATATATGTGTATTGTGTGTGTGTGTGTGTGTGTGTGTGTGTGTGTGTGTTTCTTTTGATAAACAAATTAATTGAAGTGTTATTGTGGTAGAAAAATTGACATTAAGAGAAATAAAATTAGACGGTTATTAACGAAAACCATTCAAGTAATTAACAATAGACTTATAGGCTCTTCGGTATAGCTTTTCAGTTAAAATTTATTTAAGTAGAGCTTTTACTAAAATAATTTTAGTTATTTGATTGCTAACGAGAGCTGTTATAAGAAATTATAAAATTATTTTAATAGAAATTTTTTAAATTATATTATAAAATAAATAAAATAAAATTATTAAATAAATAAAGAATATTTTAATTATTTTAATATTTAAAAAAATTTTATTTACTACTCTTAAAAATATAAAATTCAAACTTTTAATAATAAAGATAAAAAAAAATTTCCTTTAATCTTCAACATTGACCTAACGACCGCAAGCAACTGAAAATGAGCATTCAGCAGGAGGGCATTCAAAGTGGGGCCCACGGCATGCTGAAGGATAAGTGGGTCCACGTGATCGAGCAGAAATACTGTAAGATCTGCCGCCTTCGTCCGTTTGATTTGATTTGATGCTGCCTTCATCTGACTTTGACCCTTTCGTACCTTCCAAAATCCTTTTTTACTTAAATAATTATGCCAAATAGTATATTATCTAAGCGTTTTGTCACTCAGTTAACCTAACTTGATGTGTTCACTTTTACATTCATTTGTTTCAGTAATTTTTCTTTTTAATTTTTGTTTTTGTCGCATAATTTGTATGTGCATGTAATGTGAATTAATTAATACGTAGGCGATTATATTTTCACGACACCTGAAGCTTACGTGGCCATGTCGGAAACCACCGGCCACATCATCATCATCAAATTCGCCAACTTTACATGTTCTTAGGACTGCACGTTCACGTCGTCGCGTACGTTAAATCCGCTCGCAATTAACCCGTGGGTCCCACAGGTTTAATTGGATTGAATGTACGGTCTTTTTAGCTGTCTTTTTTCTGTGTTGGCGCCCTTTCGGTTTTTCCATTTTCGGTGTTTCCATTTACCACCAGTCCACCACCACCTTCTTCTCTGACGCGCGTGGCTCCACGTGCTCTTTTTTTTTTCTTTTTCCATGAAATTTTGCAAGATTCACGAAGAGTATTTCGTTACAACCGATGCACGTATGCCTCAACGTAATATTATTTTTCACTTTCTGAAAATTGGCTTCTTGTGTTGCTAAAATCAAACAAAAAGATCGGGCACTAAAATTTAAAACAATTAATGGAATATTCAAGGGAAGAAGAAAATTAAAAAAAAATATAAAAGAAAAATGCCTAGTATATCTGCATTGTAATTTTTCTGAAGTTTCTATGAAACGTCGTCAGCCACCTATTTATTTTTATTTTTCATTAAAAAAAAACCCAAAAGCCATTGAGTTCAAAAGAAAAAAATTTTATATAATAATTATAAAACCATTAGAATAGAATTAACTTTTATTGTAAAAAGGTAATCAATGCGTCCTTTTTGTTAATAGCTGCAATAATCAAGTGCTTAAACTCAATCATCCCTTTAGCGTTACGCCCACACGCACACGTCACAACATTATTCGACTGAGAAACAGAAGCACGTACGAATGTATTTTATACGTACGTAAGTGTAAAAAAATGTCAATATATATGTGCTTGTGTTTGTGTATAATGTAATGTAATAAGGTTCATAAAAACTCATAACTCATAGGCCAAATAAAAGTCTATCTGTCTACCATTTGCCTCTCTGTCCTGTGTGTTTTTTTCCTCCATTTCTTTATTCCCCATCTTCTCTCCTTATATCTCTTGCTTCCTCTCAGTATCTTCTCTCCCACTCTAAATTAAACTTGCCCTCTTTATTTCCCTCTCCATAGGTTCAGTTTTGTTAGGGTTCTTAGCTATGAGCAGCAACATTGGGCAGTTTGGTGACACGACACTGACCAAAGTCTTTGTCGGAGGCTTGGCATGGGAGACTCCCAAAGAGGCCCTGAGGGAACACTTTGACAAGTACGGTGACATCCTCGAGGCTGTCATTATCTCCGACAAACTCACCGGCAGATCCAAGGGCTACGGATTTGTATGTTTCATTCCTTGTTGCTTTATTCATTTGCATGCATGATGCAACGGCCCTTAAAAGTTATTTGTTTGTGTGTGTGTATATATGTATAGGTTACGTTTAAGGAACCTGAAGCAGCTAAGAAGGCTTGCGAGGACGCCACGCCGATCATCAGCGGCCGCCGAGCCAATTGCAATCTGGCTTCGCTCGGCGCACGCCGCCCCCGCTCGGCTTCCGCCACCACCCTTCCTCAACAAGGTAATGCAACGCAGCTTCAGATGCATGGGGCTTATTTCTCTCTCTGCTTTTTTTAACTTTTTACTTTATTTTTTTGGTGGGGTTCTGTTCTGATATATATAAAACATTACTGTGATGTAAATTCATGAAGGATCCAACGTCGGACCGAGGTGCACGTCATCAGCACCAGCAAATCATGTGCAGTGGTATTATCCTGCTGGGACTCCTGCGACGCCGTTTCATCATCAGCAGCATCATCAGGCCGTTCCTTTTTATGGGTGTGTAATATGTATATCAATAATGTCCCCTATCTTTTCTCTTGTTTATTATTCTTTGTGGGGTCGGGGTGTATTTTATGAAAATGGATTGTGTCTTATGGGATTACTTCTTCTGTTCAGGTACTCCCCCACCTACATTGCAACTGATTTCAGTTACAATCAACATGTAAGTTGACGGAACGACACTCGCATGATGATTCATGTATCCTCACTGACCTACCACTGATGCAAAATCACATGGGTTTTACCGTTTTAGTTTATTTATAATGTTTATTATAAAATTAGTTCTGATAATCAATCATGATTCACGGAGGACCCACTCAACCGTTAATCTACTGCTCCCATCGTCCACACTAATTACCTGATAATGATTCATTAGTCCTTGCTACCTGCTGGGTCCATCAGAGATCAGGCGTTTAAGAATCAATATTCAATCACATCTCCATTATTTTTCTTGTTCCGTTTACACTGTATATTTTGTCTATTAGGGTTACAAATTTCAAATTGACAGTCATAAATACATTTTGTCATATTTTATGTTTTGTTTTTCCTTTTGTATTTGCGTTTGTATTTTAACATTGAATCCATTTGTTGTATTCGCTGCGGTGATGGTACACAGAAGCCGAGCTACACCGGTGGGTCCTACGTGAACACGCATTTCTCTCAGATGTATCCGGGGCAACCTATCGTGGGTGCCAATACATTGATGCCAATGTACCCTCTTTATCACTTCCATCAATCACAGACAATGGGTCTACCGGCCCATATCTTCCCACCAACCACTGCAGGCCACATGACAACGGCTCCACCCATCGTATCAAAACCCCCATCAATCGCTCCTAACACAGGTGCGTTAACTTTGCATTGATTTATTATTATACAACTGGCTGCACTTGATTGCAACTACCGACCTAGTGAACGGCTAAAATAAGAATTAAGACGCAAGGGGGAACGAACGTGCAGCATCATTGCGTCACGTGACCCCGTGCCAGAGATGAATGTGGACCCACCTGCCAGCCCGGCCCCTATAGGAAACCCACATGGCCTAAAATGACTAACATATCCTTCTGTTGTGGGTTTCGCCTTATTTTATTGGCTTACGAAGTTTTCTAAAAATTCAAATAACTCATGATCAATTTCAAGTGATTTTGATGGATGAAAATTATAAACATTATCTTCTTAAGTTTGTAGTTTTTTTCCCCATTTTAGCCTTAGTTTGATAAATGTATGAACGTTTTTTCTTCCTAAAAAACCCAATGGCGTGCTTATATGGATGGATATTTCATATTTGCATCCCATAATGTTAATTGCATGCACCTGGGCATGTGCCATAATTAAGTTGCAATGAGAGTAGATTTTGAAAACCCATGTTGAGATCGTGATCAAGATTCAAGAATCTCCCCAGCTTTTGCCTCGTTGCCAGATCTTTAATTGTTTCTTGGAGAATTTTTGTTGTTGATAGTTTATGGTAATAATGATACCTGTGATGCAAATATTAATTATAAGATTAAAAATAAAAACTGATATTACAGAAACAGTTTGCTTGGCTGTGGAATAGGTACTGCAGTTGGAGCGAGGGTTCCTAATCATCATCATCAATTAAGACTTAAAAATGTTGGCTGAGTTGGCAATAACATGCAAAGAAAGGAAAAGGGTGGGAGAATAAGAAGCTGCTTCAGAGCAACATTATTATTATTATCTGATCTGCTGTGGCTCATCTTTCTTTCTTTTTTCCTTTTTTTAATTAATTTCTTTCTTTCTAAATTTAATTTATTATTATTCTTAGGTGTTTGATCATAAGAAGATATTCTTTCATTCCCTTTTCTATCTCTAACATCTAAGCCTGTGCTGTGAACCATTAATCAAACGAATATGAAAACCAAAAAAAAAAAAAAGAAACGTAAGGGACTAAAGGAGCAGTCATTTATCATCATGTATGAGTATTTATGTATGTCTTTATTTAGCCCACGGCTTATGGGTTATTGCTTTTGATCACTGGCTTCACATTCTTTTTTTTTTTTTTTTGATAAACACTGGCTTCACATTCATTAATGCGAATGGGTACTTCAAATTTTCATATATATTTTAATGGATTGAACTTGACCCAAGAAATGTGTTTCCTTTGAATTTATTCATAAAGTTGGGCTTGGGCCGAAGTTAACCAAGCGGTTTGTAGCCCATGCAAATTCAGTTGATGTGCAAATTGCCATCGTGCCACGGTATCTGTGTATAAAAGTAAGTACCTATCTATAAAAATAAGTACGTTTGTAATTGCAATAGCCTAAAAGATTAAATTTAGAAGTAGCACTACACATCTCAAATTTTTTATTTTAAAAAAATTATTTTAAATAATATAATATTCATTAATTAGTTGTTGAGGATAATTATAATGCAATTAATTTACTTAGATCTTATAAAAAATTATCAATTTAACATACCATTTAAAATAGAATTTATTATTTAGAATAAAATTTGTGATAAAAAATTTGAGATGCATATGGTTATCCTAAATCTAAACGTACATTTTAAGGTCGCACATGACACATATTGATTTACGAATCTCCATTTCGAAAGTGAAAGTTGGAATCCGTTAGAAATCTTTTATAATTGATCCCAACAGACTTCAGTCCAAGTCCAAAGCGAACGAGTCAATTTGTGTGTGGACTCCACCTTACAAGTTATAACCAAATTTGTCAAAAGTGTAGTCAACAATTGTGCTTAGATTGTCGGATATAAGTTGGATATTTCAAAATACACTAATATCCTCTTTGATAAGGGGAGAGAGAAATTTTGTGTGTGTTGATTTAAATTACTCAAAACAATTTAAATTATTTACAAATTAAAATTGATTAAATCAAATCTGGGTGTGTTATTTGTTGTTGCTAGTTGGTTGTTCTTATTGGTTTAATTTTAAGGACTGTTGTATATATATATACACATATATTTTTCACTTATATTCAATGTAAAGTTGACCTTGAACATAGAGAGAGATCTCCATATGTAGATACTCAATCCTCTTACCATTTATCTTCTAAACTAAATTAAATCACATCAAAATAAAAACCTTATATTAACTTAAAGCACAATAAATTTATTAGGGGGGAAAAATTAAAACATAATTTGTTAATAACTAATTAGAAACACAAAAGACAAATTAATTAATAACTAATCAATTTGATAAATTATTCGTCGACAGAGTGGTGGCCACATTCTTGTGTCACTTTGTCACATAAGGGCTTGGGTGAATAAGTAATTCTCCTCTCCCTTTAAACAGCCTGTTGTGTATGAATTCTAAGAGGGATAAAAGTTAAAAAAAAATAAATTTAAACTTTACTCATTTCTTTATGTCGAGTTTTAGAAAAAAAAAAATCCAATGTGGTTGCCTCCAAAAAGTAACAATATTTTATAATAATAAATACTGAAACCAGAACATGTAAACCATTAACAAAATCAGTAAAAAAAATCCACTATATATATGGGCAACTATACACATATGATATCTTTAAAATTCTTCGGAAATGTATTAATGGATAAAATTATATATATTATTTAAAAATAAAACTAAATTATATCTATTATTTACAAATAATTTTACAAAATAAGTAAATAAATTCAAAAATTTCAAAAAGAAACAACATTTCTGGATGGTAAACGAATGGAGGGAAGATTTTAA
Source organism: Murraya paniculata (assembly GCA_030449075.1). Classification (NCBI taxonomy): domain Eukaryota; kingdom Viridiplantae; phylum Streptophyta; class Magnoliopsida; order Sapindales; family Rutaceae; genus Murraya; species Murraya paniculata. The sequence goes on from JAEVFN010000019.1 coordinate 2,345,440, forward strand.
ATAATTAATCATTTATTAGTAATTAAGACGTGAAAACTCATTGTGATAGCGGCAAGGTTGAAGATTACCAGTGAGCGTCAGTCAATTAAGGAGAGGAAGCTTATCAGGATACTCAAGCCTGCGCGGAAAAAATCCCCAGCCAAAAAGTGTCGTCACCGATCACATCACGCTTCACATGACGCCTCCATGCTACCACTCCCAGAAACGGCCACGTGTATAATCAGGACAAACAGAAGTTTTCATTCCACGTGTTTGAATATCATTGTACTTCATACTTCAATTCTCACAGACATAAAACCTAAAACATTTTGGGATAATAGAAATACAAGTGAAAATGGCGAAAAAATGGAGAGCTGACCAGTCACTTAAAAGTGCAAAAAGACAAGAAACCATTGTGCTCGGGTTTTGTTTAGTTCTATTTGATCTCTTAAACGACACCCACTTTATGAACAAAACGCAAACACCCCCTTCTCTCTCTCTCTCTCTCTAAAACCCAAACCCTCGGCTTTCACTACACAGGAGATCTAACAAAGGTACGTTTTTTTAATCTTTTTCTCTGTGACTCTTACTGCTTAAAGATTCAATCTTTACTTTCCATTTCCATTGCATGCTTCATATGGCTTGTAAATTTAATTTCTTTTTTAAGCTTTGGTACTAGGTTTATAAGCTTTTCTAAGAATTGTTTCGTTAAAGAGGCTCTTTTTTTTTTTTTAATGATTTTCAAATATACCCAGATATTATTTTGATGGATGAACAAAAAGACAAGGATGTTTCTGTTTCTAGGGGTGATTTGGGAGAGTCTACTGTGACAGTTAGTGAACATGTAGATGGTAAAAGTGAAACCCCAGTTGAGTGCACGGCACTCGAGGCTCGGGTTGGTAAGATTGAGGGGTCTAATGAGGCTGGTGGGGGAGAAGATGTAATGGTGGAGGTTTTGGGTTCGCATGTTGTTGTTGATGGGGTTTGCGGTAACAGTAATGGTGCTAGAGTTGGAGGTGAGGAGCACTTGAATGATGAACAGATTCGTGGTCTTGGTGGCAGTGGGTCTGCTGAGGCTGGTGTCGAGAAAGATTTGAGAAGCGTGAGTTGTGCCGGGGATGTTGTTAGTGATTTAGGTACTAGGGAAATTTCTGGTGTTGAAGTGTCATCAAGTCATAGAATGGAAGCCGGGTTTGGAGGGTCTTTGGCAGAGGAGAGAGCTGCTGCGGAGAGTTTGGAGAGAAATAAGGAGGTGCTTGGAAGTGAGAATGAAGGTTGTATGGTTGATGAAATGTCTGCACAAGAAAATGGAGCTCGAAGTGATGAGGTTCAAGACAGGGGAATGGGGACTAAGGTTGAAGGGTCTACAGCAGATGTGGGTTCAACGGGTAGGGAAACTCAAGTTGTTCATGCAGAGGACATTGGGGTGGTATCCTTGGAGGAGGGTTTGGAAAGAGGATTGCCTAAGGAGGATGCAGAGAGAGGTAGTGAAATGGTTAGTGATGTTGTTTGTGAAACACGAGGCCATGGAGTTGAAAATGTGGCTGGACCTTCTACAGTGGAGTCTGGCACTCTGAGTGAAGAAAATCAAGTTGTTAAGAAGAAAGCTATTAGGGAGAGTGAAGATGCTGTGGCCAAAGAATTGGTCAAGGGTACTGAGCAAGGTGGGAAAATAGATGCTGCTGGAGAAGATGCAAAAGAACTGGTTAAGGGTCCTGAGATTGGTAGGGAAATGGATACTGCTGGGGAGGATGCACGGCAAGATGTAGAGACACAGAATTTGCGGACATTGAATTATAAAACACTGAATCCTTGTAGTCAAATTGCGGTTGCAAGTTCCTCGGTAACTGTCAAATATCCAAGTGTTCCCATACAGGTTGTTGAGAAAGCTGCAGTTGCGGTCAATGATAAGGGTTTGAATCCCAAGGTTGATGCTGCTGTCGTCGATTCTACAGAGGGGATTATTTCTAGTTCAGAAGAAAAGAAAATTCCAATTGTTACGACAGACCACAGAGGAACAGGAAAAGATAGAATTATTAGTGCACACTCTAAATCCATGGATTATCAAAATCCAGTTGCTGTTACGAGGGAAGTTGCAGAGATGGATAAAGACGAATTTATGTGTTCTACCATAGAAGGTATGGAAACTGACTCTTTCGATGAAAATTTAAGTTTTTCATTGGAAGAACTGCAGGGAAATTTTGGGAGACTTGATGGGAGCTCTGAAAATCACTGCAATGTTCATGCAGATTCACTATCCTTCTATCATCCAACCCAAGTGGTTGGAAGCGAAGATGTCATGATGGACAAAATTGTGCATCCAGGTGAAAATTACCAACAATCAAAGCTTCAAGGGTGTTTGGACCAGAGTACTGCTCATTATGTTGCTCAGGTTAATTCAAATACTCAAGAACCAATGGAAATTCATGAACAAGTTTCTACGGCTGAATTGGATGAGATGTTATCTTGCTCTGGAGATGTTCAGAACTTCAAGGATGGGAGGCTGTCCGTGGACGCTGCATTAGATACCCAAGTTACTGCCAGAGGGGTTGAAATTCCTTCGATACACAATCAGGAGGCTCCAAATTCCAATACGAAGGTCCACATGCCTACTGAGAATGATCAACAATTGAAGCTTCAAGAGAGATTCGACAATAGAGGGGTGTATCATCTTGCTCAGCCTCGAGTTGCTTCAAATTTAGGGAAAGATATGTTGGTTGAACAGGAGGTAAATGGTTCAGAACAAGTAAAACCAGATGTAGGGAACGAAATGGAAGTTCAAAAACAGGTTGTTGGTGGTGAATTAACGGGAGTGGATGACAAGGTTTCTTCGAATCCGATTGTTGAAGTTTCATATTCTTCTGTTCAAGTCATAAATGAAGACGAGACTGCCGAAGTAAAAAAGAGTGCAGCTGGTGGTCTTTGTGGAGTTGATTCAACTGTTGAGGATGAACTGCATGTTGAAGAACAGGTTACTGATGCTGAACAGTCTGCATACCATGGATATCAGGAAATGGAAGTTGAGGAACAGGATAGTGACACTGAACAGACTGAAACCAATGAGGAAAAATTTGTTCACCGAGTAACTGCAAGGGTAGGAAGCTTGGTGAAACCCCATCGAGGTAGTTGTCTGTTGCCACTGGAAGATGAAGGAGAGTTTTCTGTGTCCGATTTAGTTTGGGGTAAAGTCAGGAGCCATCCGTGGTGGCCTGGACAGATTTATGATCCTTCAGATGCATCCGAGAAAGCGATGAAGTATCATAAGAAGGACTGTTATCTGGTCGCTTATTTTGGGGATCGAACATTTGCTTGGGTTGATGCATCTCAGCTAAAGCCCTTTTATTCACATTTCTCTCAGGTAGAGAAGCAGAGCAATGCAGAAGTATTTCAGAATGCTGTCAGTTGTACTCTGGAAGAAGTCAGTAGACGTGTAGAGCTGGGGCTTGCATGCTCCTGCATACCAAAGGATACATATGATGAAATCAGATTACAAATTGTTGAGAATGCAGGAATCCGGCAGGAATCGAGTGAGAGGGAAGGGGTGGACAAATCTGCTAGTGCCCAATCTTTTCAACCTGACAAATTAGTTGAGTTTGTGAAGGCATTTGCACTATATCCATCTGGTGGGGCTGACCGACTGGAGCTTGTGATAGCTAAAGCTCAGTTGCTGTCTTTCTATCGCTTTAAGGGATATTCTCAGCTACCTGAATTCCAATTTTGTGGAGGGTTAGTGGAAGATGGTGTTGATGCGGACAAGATGCACACAACTCCAGTTAGTATGGATGATGAACGTATAAACTCTGGCCAGGGGACTTCTGAAACTCAAAGAAGCTCTTATCACAAACGTAAACACAATTTGAAGGATGGCATGTACCCTAGTAAAAAGGAAAAGAGTTTGTCTGAATTGATGACTGGGTCATTTGATTCCCTAGATGATGATGAATTTGACTCTGATGGAAAACCTGGTGGTAAGTTGGTTTCACCATCTTCTAGCAAGAAGCGCAAGGTAGTTGATTTTGCAGGAGATGACTCATCACAAGATGGGAGGAAAACTATTTCTCTTGCAAAAGTGTCTATATCGACACCTAATATTCCTAAGCCGTCCTTCAAAATCGGTGAATGTATCCGTCGAGTTGCAAGCCAAATGACTGGATCTCCATCTGTTCTGAAGAGTAATAGTGAGAGGCTGCAGAAGCTTGATGCAGATGGTTCTGATGATTCTTTCGAAAATTTTGAGGATGCCGAAGGAAAGAGGATGATTCTTCCAACAGATTATTCATCATTAGATGACTTGCTATCACAACTTCACTTGGCTGCTAAAGATCCCATGAGAGGATACAGTTTCTTGAACATTATCATCAGTTTCTTCTCTGATTTCAGGAACTCAATAATTTCAGACCGACATGCTATGAACAAAGTAGGCGGTAAAAGGAAAAAATCATCCCAAATTATGGGTTCTCCAGAAACTTTTGAATTTGAGGATATGAGCGACACTTATTGGACAGACAGGGTAATCCAAAATGGGGCCGAAGAGCAACCTTCAGCACCAGCAGCTACAAGTAGAAATACCCAAAGATATCAAGTTGTGCCTGTTGAACTGAAACCTGTGCAAAAGAGTCGTAGGTCGTATTCTAGGAAGCAATATTCTGACACAAACCATGATCTGACCCCGCCGAAACTGCCGGGCTATGTGGATGAGAATGCACCAGCGGAGCTCATAATTAACTTCTCTCAGATGGATACCATTCCGTCAGAGACAAACCTGAGTAAGATGTTTAGGCGCTTCGGACCTTTAAAGGAATCTGAGACAGAAGTTGACAGGGAAAGTAGCCGTGCCAGAGTGGTTTTCAAGAAATGTTGTGATGCAGAAGTTGCTCACAGCAGTGCCACGAAATTCAATATCTTTGGACCCAAGGTTGTAAATTACCAGCTTAGCTATACTGTTTCAGAACAATTTAAAGCTTTACCCATTGGCACATCCCTGGGCGAGGATTATGCAACTTGATGTCAACACTTGTAGAAGTGAATTTTAGATGGAAATTTCAGGTAATTTTTTGCTATTGGGCTGAACTTTTTATACCGTTTAATGTTGCAATTTTTTACTATGAATTTGGTCAAATTTTGTATGTAGAGATGTTTTGATATACTGTATCAAATGTTTTTATTAAATTACTAGTATTTTTTTATCTTAATATGTTATTAACCCAAAATTGTACAAGTAGGAGCAGATGTCATATCTTTTTCGTTGAGATGGAAGCTTCATTCCCTCTTTAGACTCTCAGCCTGTCCTGACGAGCTTCTTATTTGTGAACCTCTGGATGTTGTTACTATTGCATATCGCATAATGTCAGGTGGATTTTGCCCACATATGAGCCAGGCAACCAATTAAATTGAAGTTAATCAGATAGCTGTTTGTATAATGTAATATGAAGTAGCATTGGATTCATCCTTTATCACCTTTTCATAACAATAATCTTGTCATACTTATTATTTGTTAATTGATGGATATGTTATAGGAGAGGGCAGACATGAGGATATAGGCGGATAAAGTGCTGATGAAAAAATTGCTATGGCATATGCTTGATTAAACAGGTCGCCAAAGGAGGTAACCAGACCGTTAGTTTATCTGGTTATTTGCTGCATCTTCTGCTCAAAGTTTGCATTTTGTTTAAATTATATGCAGATGCATGATGTTATCTCCTGCATGCGTCAGTTAGTGTAATATATAGTAACTTATAGCAGCTTTGACCTTTCCATTGGATGCTGTCCATGAGGATTAAAAGATTCCACAATTGAATCATGTTTCTTGCCTATCATTTTATGCTTTATCCTTCTGTTATCTTATATGAGGGCTGTTAGTAACTGAAAGCTGCGGTGTATGCTTTTGTACCACTCTTTTGAGTTATTCCTGGCATTGGCAGTTTGTGGGTTGCCAAAGCATGGGAGCTGTGTGCAAGATTTTTCCCCAGGTGTGCGTATTGGATGTCCAATCATCTCTTTCATGCCGTTTCATGCAAGAGTGTACTAATGCTGTGAACACACGGGAAACACAATTAAAGGAGTAATTAAAACTGATTTATTAACAATGCTAGCAGAATGTAAAAGCTGCTCGAAGAGAAGTATGAACCCTTGAATCTGCTTAAAGTTGGTGGAAGCTAACAGAGAATTGTGTAATGATAAATCTGTTCTCGCTGAGATAAGTTATTAAATTAGACTCTGAAAAATCAATAAATGAGCATCTTCTGTTCCGTTCAGTTCAAGTAGAGTTAGTTCCTATGTTTTCTTTTCCACTTTATATTAAGAGACTTCATATTAAAAAGAACAATAACTTGCAAATGAAAAATTGTCGTCAGATCTGTTAAAGGGAATGAGAATACAAAGGCAAAAATACACGACAGAACCAAACGTGACTGATTTGAATGAACTCTGCAGTTACTATTATTTTTTACTTTTGGCTGTGAAATTGCGAAAGATTTTATTAGTAGCATGATTTTATTAGTAGCATGCATTCAACGAAAGAGAAGAATCTTGCTTCTTTTCTAATATGGTAATCCTTATTATTGACCATTTAATATGTATGTATTACACGTACGTTTCACAGCACAAAGTGGACTGTAGCGCGCGCATCCATTACATGCTATGCACAATAATGTACAAGGTCTGCCTATGTTTACACTCATGCTTTCACTTTTCCCTCAATCAATTACAAAGCTTGTCAATAGATTTGAACAAAACACAGCAGCAGAAGAGGATATGCATTCTCGGTAAGATTAAGGTCCTTATTACCTGATGAAGGATGCAATACAAATCTTCATATATTAGCAAATGGCAGGAAAAAATTTGCCTGAAGTCACTGAAGTTTCAGTTGATGCGAATTGACGTCTTACTGCTCTGTTCGATGCAGAGAAACAGCCAATGAAAGACTAGCAACTAATCGACTGCTTTTGATATGCTTTTTCGTCTCTTGATAAGCCCATTCATAAGATTCATGTAGGTGGATTTATTTATAGTGATACCCTTCTGTCTTGTTTCTTCAAATATCTGTAATGCATCCTTGTATCTCCCTTGACTGCACCGTTTATTGATCTTCTCCGAGTAAGAAAGGGAGCTTGGATCAATTTCCTCTGGAATCTTAGAAGTATCTGGTTGCACCAGCTGATGGTTTATTTTTCCAGTTTCGACCATTATTGAAGTGAATTTCTGTGCTTCCTCTACCCTACCAGAATCAGTAAGTGCAGTGTGGATGGCAGCATAAGTATAACGATCAGGCCCTAATTTCTTTTCTTCCATTTCAGAGAGAAGACCAAATGCATCCTCAAGTCTACGTTCCTTGCATAGGCTAGATATCAATGTATTGTAAGTAACTGAATCAACGGCCTTCCCTTTCAAAATCCACGACCTGAAGAACTTCAGAGCCTTTTCTAGCATACCCTCTCTACAAAGTCCAGAAAGAAGAATATTACAAGTAAAAATGTCTGGCTTGAACGATTTCTCAACCATTTTGTTATGAAACTGCAAGGCTTTCTCAACCTGACCCTCATTGCAGAACCCATGAATAATCGTATTATACGTAGTTTCATCCGGAACTATACCACTCTGAAGAAGCTCATTCAACATGCCAATGGCTTGCTCAGTCTTCCCTGACTGACTTAGTCCCCAAATCATTGTATTATAGGTAAAAGTGCTAGGCATGATTTGTCTCTCTTTCATCTCATCCCAAAGCTTCAAAGCTCTGTTTTCCTTTTCATCTCTAAAATATCCTGTTATCAAAGTGCCATAGCTCACCTCATCAAGATGATAACCCCTCTTACCGGCACTGTTGAGCAACATGTATGCCTCATCAAGCTTCTTCTCACGACATAGAGTATGGAGAATGGTATTTAATGTAATAGTATTCATCTTCAAGCCTTTCCTCCCCATCACATCCATCATTCTGAATGCTTCTTCCATGTTCCCAGCTTTACAATTTGCATCGATCAATGTATTGTAAGTTACACAATCCGGTGAAAACCCATTTTCTTCCATATTCCTCGCAATTTTACCGGCTTCGTCTATCTTCCCTTCATTGCAATACCACTTAATCATTATATTATGAGTAACCGCATTTGGCTTGATTCCATGCTCATCCATTTCATCAATCAACTTAAATGCCTCCATGCTACGACCTGATTCAAAACACCTGTTAATCAATGTATTATATGTAACCACATCAGGCAAGAACTTCAAACTTTCCATCTCCTTCCTCAGCTTAAATGCTTCGTCCAACATGCCTGCATTGCACCACCCATTGATCAACATATTATATGTCCAAACATCTGGCAATGACTTATTCTGTGTCATCAAATCCACCACTCTCATCGCCTCCTTTAACCATCCCAATTTACAATACCCAGAAACCAAAATATTATATGTAGTCCTATTCGGAACCAACCCTCTTTTCTTCATATCCAGCAGCAAATCCCTAACCTCATTCAACTTCCCTTTCTTAAACAAAGCATCTAAAATCGTATTATAAGTAATGTTATCGGGCAAACAACCAAACCCCTCCATTTTATCCACCCATTTAAGCGCATCACTAATCTTGTTCTCTAAGCAACACCCGTATATCAACACATTAATAGTATTAGTACTTGGTTTCACTTCAAGTTTATAAATCATATCCTCAAAGACTTGGTTCGCAAGCAAAATAGAATGCGAAGACGGGTGTCTTACCAACGAATTTATAAGCGTATGGCAAGTCAGCGAGTTAGGCTTCACCCTCAACCTCTTCATCTTGCTAAAAAGCTGCGCCGCCAAATGGGGTTTCCCGCATTGAACGTAAGCAGTAATGCAGGTATCCCAAAGAGGTTTTAACGACTTGTAACCATTTTTTCTCGGGCTCCACATCTGGGGATTGAGTAAATACCTATGAAGCGCATGCTGGCGGTCGTTGTTGATGAATGAAACGAGTAAAGATTTTGCATCGGTGTATTTGCAACGACCTAAAAGTGAAGGGAGAAGGGAAAGGAGAGGGAGAGGGGATTGGGTGAGAGGAGGGGGCAAATGGGCCTGAGCCCAACTGAAGAAACAGATGAGTGTGTTGGGGAGATTGGCTAGGGTTTTGGAAGAGAGAAGAGAGATAAGTACTGGTTCTGTTAAGTGTTGAGTGTATTGAGTGAGAGATTCAAGTGGAGTTTTGTCTTTGGTTAGGATTTTTGTTAGGGTTTCTAGTAATTCTGGGTTAGCGTCTGTTTCTGCCGTTGATGGTGTTTGGTTCATTGTAATCGAAAATGGTTTGTTTTGTGAGTCTGTAAAAATGGTTTTATTAGGGATTTAGGGTTTAAAGATTGAAGAGGAGAGGAAAAGAAGGCAGGGAAGAAACAGAAAAACAAAACGACGTCGTGTCATGATGGTAAGTTCCCTAACTTTTAATAAAGTTACAAGCAATCGCATATTTTGTAGAATTTTTATACGGGTTCTGACATTGGATTCCGATAAATGAAAATTCCCAAAATTTGATTATTTGTTTCGAAGTTTTCGCAGGGATATAACTGTTAAACGATGCCCTTATTTGTAATTTCATATAGTTTTGTGTCCCGGATGTTATAAATTATGTATATATAACCCGTAGGCTATGTGTGATTTCGTTTTGCGGCCACTCTGCGTCGTCCATTGAACATAATCTGAAGCTGAGAAATGGAGAAACAAGAAGAGGTGGTGACAGTGAAGCTGAAGGCTATAGAAGCAACAGCAGAGAGCTTTAAGGAATATGGGCAAGTGATAGAGGCTTCTGCTGACGGTGAAGAGTTTGGTCCTCAAGATGCTCAGTTAGATCTTAGCCGTGGGATACCAAGGTAACACGATTATTCTTGGTTTAAGATTATCTCATCATCCGTACTTTTAAAAGATTTCTTCTATACTTCCTTTTTCTGGGTTCCTTTTTTTTTTTCTCTTTTTAATATGTATATACTGAAATTTAGATTCTGTTAGATTTTAGTTTGTTACGCTTGTAGGAGATAAAGCTTCATTAAGTTTCAATTGGCTCTGTTCTTCTTCCTTTTTCTAAGCGTTGATTTAACTGTAGCTCACTAGATCAAATTTATGCAACAATTGTGTTGAATACTGATTTGAAAATTAAAGAAGAAACTGAGGTACACGAGTGGATTTCATGATGGCTTATTTCATCATGATTATAAACAGGTTTTACATTATGCACTTGGAAAACCGACCACTCAAGTTTTCCACAATTACACATCATGCAAGTGTAACTCAATGCCTAGGATCAATCGGTGGTCATGTTTGGTATCTTGGAGTTGCAAAGCCATCCATCCTTGATTCAACGGAAACTGAAGGAGACACGGGCACAAACATCGTGCAGTCACATTGTGGTCATTTCTATGCTCCTCCTGCCGTTGAAGATGTGCGTGTTTTCAAAATAGCAGGTCCTAAGTTCCTTAAGCTTAATCGTGGAACATGGCATGCTGGGCCTTTGATTAAGGCTGACAACATGGACTTCTACAATCTAGAACTGAGCAATACCAATGTGAGCTCTTCACTCTTTCTTTCTTTGTCCTGCATATATGAATTTACATACGGTTTTTGTTGGCAATGAAGAACACCTAGGAAATTTAGCACTGAGCAATTTTCATTAGAGGATGGTTTTAGAATACATGCTGCTTTGATTCAGCATGGTACAGGACATGTTTAATAATTTAATCTAATAGTCAGCCAAAGGCATCTGATATAAAATTATAATTTATGTTTTAGAGAAGCCAATTTTCCATGTCTGACCACTGGAATTTCGTCCTGCATCATGAGTATGTGAACTGTTCCATTACTCTTGAAAATCTAGCCTTGGGGATTTTGTTATACGATGATAATTTGGCATGAAAGAGTGTGAAATTGGTTAAACCGTGCATTGCTTAGTTTTCTTTATCCTTGTGTATCAACCTGTGGTTAATGCAGTTTGTTGGTTTATCAAACATGTCTGATCGTCCATCATGAACTACAGGAAAAGCCTTACAGATGCATTTGCATTGTTGTTGCCAAAGTAATTGCTTCTTTGTACTGGTAGCTGATCATATTATGATGCCCAGTAATTCTTAACAGCTTGAGTAGTTAATACGATGTTGGTTGGTCTTCTTTCTTTTTTTTTCCCATTTCTCTCTTTGCCATATAATATGACATGTTCAACTTTTCGTGTAGGTGGCAGATCACACAACGCACAACTTCAAGAAGAATGGAGTCATCTATTCTATTGATGACTGATGACTGTATGTAAATGCACCTTTCTTCAGTTCTGTATTTTACATTTGAATCCATTTCGTGTATTATGAATAAAAATGGAAGATGCAAGATTGAAGCAAAACACAAGTCTTTCATCTTTAGTGAGTCAATTGTGGAGGGGTTAAAAAAAATGATTAATTAATTTGTTTTGTCTGTGATCTGATATTTATTTCAAGATGACTTCAAGATTAAAACCAACCCAAAAGATCTTTAAAAGCTCAGCACAACTCAAATCACAAAAGCTTGTAGTCGCCCAGCCAAATAATAAAAATGAAATAAAAGGTTAATTCCGTAATAGGAAACAGATATTGTAAACCAAAAATCTAATCTTACTGAATTACTGGAGGAAGTTCAGGTCACTGAAAAAAATGATATTACGAATGAAGAAAGGAAAAGTGAAATGGTACAAAAGTATTGAACAAATCAATTACTCCACTTAAAAGGCAGAACAAGAGCATTGCCATCCAGTCTAGATAGCAAGACATTGAAACTGTTGTCCAGGTGCTGCTCACATCATCTGCAGAAAGGAGTCAAAATTTGAAATGAGAATCTGCTACTGAAAAGCATTTTTATTGATATTTCGAAATGAACATTTCATTCAATTTTCTGCTTTAGAAGCAATCACACCCAGGAATCAATTTTCTCTTCTATTAAATGGGTTGGCTTTAATATCTAGGCATTCATCCAGTCCAACAATAGGATTATACACGTGAAGTGGAGATGGAAAAATAGCAGTAAAACTAAAAGTAATTACCTTGAAGATATCCCCAAAAATTCCTTGCATTGGATTTCTACGCTTAACTCCAAAAAATTTCTCTGCTATGTCATCTAGCATCTGAACAAAATATTCGTCTCAGAATCCATATATAAGTCACTTTTTTGAGTTAGATCTAGAAACCCACAATAGCTTAATTTCAGTTAGACCTATTAGCAACCAATTGATGCAAACCTTTGTTCTATGTACCAAGAATAAAAAGAGATATAAGAATTTATATGAAGGCAAGAAACCAGGATCCATGGGTTTTGATTAGAAATAGAAATGTACCTCATTAAATGCAGGTTCCCTCTCTATGCTGGTCTTGTAATTGGCTCTCAACATTTCAAAGAGTGGGAAAGCATCTCTTTCCATCCTGCAATGGGAAAAAAATTATACAAGTTCATATAAAATATGTCAACTTTACGATGGTTAAACTTTTCAAATGATATTGTTTGAATGGTGAAATAATGCCAACTTAAATCTAAGAATATGAATGATAATACAAAAAGAAGATTTGCAGCACCATAAACATATATGTCAAATAACTCAAGATCATTATAATCAGTCAGCAGGGCTAAAAAGGCTCTGCAAACAGCTGGAGGCAGAATCAGGACATAGATCTGATGAACAGAAAATTAAGTTCCACCAGTCGTCTCTTAAGTAACTGATGCAGACCCTAACTTTTGTTCTCATTTTTTCCTTTAGATTGTTAAACAACCATACAGAAAGAATAGCTCAATCTCAACTTCTCAAGAAATTTGACTACAAATTAGTTATTGACTGAGAAAAAGTCATTACTAACTCCAAGCCCACTTGATGCATTTTCCTCAATATCTTCAAATCTGACAGTAATGATAGATGTGAAATGTAACCAAAGTGCACCACCTTTTAAGATTCAGACACCTTCCAAGACTAGGAAAAAAAAAAAAATTGAAGAATGGGTTCCCTTTTCTTTTTGTGGGTGGATAGATGGCTGAGCAGGAGGGAAAACAGTTGTCTATGTATTAACCAGCTCCTCAACGAACCTTTAGTGCAATGCCAACCTTCTTAAAATGAGGCGGCATTATTATTAACTCACTCCACACAATAGAAATCCCACTTGTAGGGGTATGCATTCTTTCTCTACAAATGGAACATAACAACAATAAAATGATGGTGATAATAATGAATACAACTTACGTTTGCAAAACATAAAAAACAAATTGTATTAGATCTGATGGGTGGAGCTCAAGCTGCTTATTTTCCACTTGCTTCTTTACTTCATCCATAATATAATTAGCATCTTTCAGATTGCCCAAAGATAAATACCTACCATCCAAGAAAACTTCAATGTAAGTTCAGAAACTCACAAAAAAGATATAAAATTCCGAACAAAAATAATTACTGAGTAGCTGAATGATCTATTATACAAAACATTAACAAGTATACAATACATACAAACATTATCGATGCATATGTCATAAGGAAGGGCCAACCGTATGTCATTTCACCTTAAATTTTTGGAGATAAATGAGACCCCCTTGTAGTTTTGGCTAGATACAAGTACTACCAAAAAGTGTCCAACAATACAGTATTCAATAGTTGGCTCCTGTGTTCTTGAACATCTGAATTTTTATTGGGAATATAAGAAGAAGTATCCCAGTAAAAGGAGTTGCCACAGTAATAAAAGAATAAGGCACTGATTGGATGCTGTTGGTTTAGAATCTTGCAGGGCACTGATATGGAGTACTACAATGACATCTTACATTGAAAATTGAAGAAGGCATTGCAAGTATATGTTGAAAATCAATGAAAAATGCATTCAGAATTGCATTAAGTATAATGTCAAAATTAAGTACAAGTGTCCAGAAGGAAGGTAAATGCAATACTCAAGATCAAAAAAAGAGCAACAGTAGACGTCTCGAGCAAAAGTGCAGAAAAAATATTGAATAGACAGTTCCATAAACTGTAAAAACTCACTCCTTTTACAAAATGAACATCTATCAAAATAAAAGATGTCTCAACTCTAAATTCCTCAAAATTCACTCATGATGTTTATATGCTCATTATGTCAAGGCCAACTACTGAAATAGTAAAAGCTCAAGTCAAAAAAAGCGTAAGTATAAGGCCAACAACGGAATTGCATTAAGTACAAGTGTCCAGGAAGAAGGTAAATGCAATACTCAAGATCAAAAAAGAGCAGCAGTACACGTCTCAAGCAAAAGTGCAGAAAAAATGTTGAACAGACAGTTCCATAAACTGCAAAAGCTCACTCCTTTTCCAAAGTGAACATCTATCAAAATAAAAGATGTCTCAACTCTAAATTCCTCAAAAGTCAATCATGATGTTTATATGGCCATTATATCAAGGCCAATAACTGAAATAGTAAAAGCTCAAGTCCTTACGACACCAACTGACATCTTAAAAAATGATTAGGAAGATGAGTAACAATATTGGATTTTCCAATTTTTTTCCTCTTCTTTTTCACATCAGGAAGTCTTGATGACAGATTGAGAGTTCGCTGGATCTGAACTTATGGTGTAACCGAGATTTGCAGAAATTATGATCCTGATTAAGCATTCAACTATGATAGTAATTTGAACAGAAAGAAAACAAAAATGCAGTTTCTAGTCCTCTAATGAGCTTACATTAGAATTGCTCGTGCAACTGCCAGATCATCTTCGCCAGGGTAACACTGCATCAATTGACCAGAATGTCAAGTGAACCTGTGAGACAACTATCCAAGAAGGACTAACACAATTATTGAATTCTGCTCCTTTTTTAAGTGTTACAGTAATCAAAAGTTTAGATACTTTTGGAATCTTATCTTGAATAACTAAGCATTCGTGTTAAGAAATGCAAAAAATCTCAAAAACTAATTTTTATTTCAAGATTAGCCAGCAAGAAATTGCAGATATCAATTTTCTCCAGTTGTAATAATAATAAAATAAAACCAACCAATCTTAGAAGGGATGCGTAATATAACATCATAAAAATAAAATGTAGACTGTAAACTACATGATATAGATATATACACAAACCCAGTATGATATAGATATTGCACTAGCTTAAGGTTTGAACTTGTGCAACTTGTTGCGTCTTTGTCATTGAATTACAAAACAAAATGAGTTTGTGTTTGTAGGTGTCCACATCATTAAAAAGCCTAACCTTGCCCATAAAATTGACTATAGTAGATGCGAATTTCTCCGGGTTGTTTCCTCTGACAAAATGAAATGACACTCTCGCCATGTCCTGCAAAAATGCTGAATGTTAATGTTGAACATGCCAATGAAATATAAAGCCGATGGAAGCACATCATAAATGGATCATCAACATCCACATTATACTACATATATTGCTCTTTAGGTCCAAGTTTTAGCCGTCAAACCTACCAGCTCAGGGGATTCTGAATATAAATATTCAGCTAGCATAACATGAAGCTCGGGGGATCCAGTTTTAGGAGCTCCAAACTCCATAGACCACCTGAAAAAACAAGGAAATATAAGTTGGGAACATTTAACACTCTTTAAAACAGTACACAGAAAGCAAACATTTCCATATTTACAAAGAGCATGGACACATCCCCAACACTTCAACTTCATTCTCTTCCTCGCTCTTTCTTTAAAAAGCTTTACTGTGAACTTATCTCCGCTCTCTCCTCTTCCAATGGCCTCCCCTTCAACTTTTATCTCTATTCATTGCCTCATCACTAAGGGCATAACCTAAAAGTGGGTGCAAACAAAAGCTCTACAAGCTAAATAATCTGTCATCAGTGGATATAATGTCAAAATGTTGCTTTGAAAAATCTCACCCCGAGCTCAAATTTTAAGATCGTGAATGATATTACATTAGTTATATTCACAACTGAACATCAAATGTCTGCCTGCAAATGCTTTGTCATTCTGCTTTCAAGCTACAACACTAAGATTCACCTTTTAACTATAGATTTAATTACCACAAATGACAAGGGAAAAAGGAAAAAATCAGAATTGCATCAAACATTGCCTCATAATAATGTTGGAAGCATGGTATAAAAGGGACTAACCTCTGGGAAAATGCTAGAGATGATCCATATTCTTATCAAAATTTTGCTATTGATATGGCTACTAAATTATTAGTGAAAAGAAGAAGAAGAAAAAGCAAGTGATATCCATGCTTAAGAAATCACAACATCCACCAAAAGCAAACAGTCCAATAACATAATAAGGCAATGATATCTCACTTAATAGCAGCCTTTAAGAATGATGAGCAGCCCTCTACACGCAATTTTGCTGCACCAAGGGCTTCAGTAAGTTCATGAAGATCATCATCATCCCCCAAGTTATGCGGCACTGGAATCTGGGGAAACAACTCATAGATCTTTCTGACACGATCTAACATAAATATTTTGTCACAATTGTGGAGACAACACAGAATCAGGTATATTAACAAGCCAAACAGCGATGACCCCATACATATATACATATATAACTCAACAATGATATCGTGTAAAATCACGTAAATTCATAAAATCATTGATAAATGCATAGGATTAATAAAGTTTAGGTTAGCAAAGCCAGAGTTACTAATAAACATTAATTATCACATCAAAATGTCAGAGTTTGACCAAATTGTGAACTGATAGTAAGTTTAACTTTTTAAAGTTATGTCACAAGTATGAACTGACCAAGGGTTTCATCATCATAAGCAACCTTCCCTTTAACAAGTGTCTCCACAAAAGACACAGCAAGCTCTGCCCCACATGTAATCTGAAAATTTTTCAAAACCACGACATGAATGACATCAATTTGAATTGAACAGTGGCAACATTAAGAATTTCATATTATATTGATGCACCATAAAGCTTCAGTATTTTTCTGGTAAAATATTACATAAATGAACAAAGCTCAAATTTATAAAGGAAAAGCATCTGCTCTCTATGACAACATAAAAATTTTTACCGATATCTGTAACAATCTAATCAGGGGTGTTCAAAGGACCAAACACAGCCTGCCATTTAATTGTACAAAATTGGGCTGGCAGGATCAACCAAAGTACACTACCCGAGGTCATATTAAATTAAATTACTACCCAAGATCAAATCAAATTAACTTGCATCAGCATTCTGACGATGAAAATGGGCCTATGTATGTGTTACATATGTGTGTAAATTTAAAGAAGACCTCAAAAGTATCTAATTGGAAAAGGAGAAGAAAAAAACACAACTTAACAAGATTAATCTAACTCTATAAACCATATAAATCTGCTAAAAAAAGAGCCGAATAGACCTTTCAATCACCCATGACAGACATTTTAACCCAACTACCACACCAGATTAACCACACAGTTACAATCTAATTACCATCTGAATCCCACATTGATAAGTCACATCTAATCTGCACCTTTCAGGAACAAACCAAACCAAATACCAGCTAGAGGAGACTGATCATTAATACCCATAACCAGCTTTTCTCCAAGTTGTTTGTTTACAGGACAAACCCATGCCCCAAGCGTCAATAATAATGCAATACTACTAAATTCCATTACTTATCTTCCTCAAAAATTGAATTTACACTTATCAAAGATTTTACGGATGAAGAAAAAGAGAGAACCTGGTTGTTTTTCAACTGGAGGCATGCACCAGCATGTAGAAGATCCAATGCTTCAGAATATCTCTGTGCTGCTACATATCTGTATTCATACAAACCAAAGAAAAAATTGAATTCTCATTTTTTTTTAAAAAAAAAAACATATGTGGCCACTACATGAATAAATCAAGAACAACAACAGGGAAAATACCGTGCACTAATAGACTTGTACATTTGTTGAGCTCCATAAAAGTTTCCTTCATCCACAATCTTCTCTAATTTATCAATATTCTGCCATTAATACAAGTCACAGAAATGCAATAAGAAATCGTTCTTATTATTATCAATTGAAATCCCAATAAGCATCAATTAAACAAGAGTTTTTTTTTTTTTTTCAATTGGTGAATGTAAACTTATTTTTAATTAAATTGTTAAAGAACTGGGAAAACAGAAACAAGAATAGATTTTTTCTTTACGCACCTCTTGTGCCGGAGGTAAAACGTTGCGTTTTGGCCTTTGGCGCGACATATTGAGGCAGAAAGAGAAAGAGAAAGAGAAAGAGAAAGAGAGAGAGGTAGATGACGAGATCTATTTTCCAAAGAAGAAGAAAAATAAAAGCACGAGCCACAACGAAATTGTTCTGGTCGTTTATCAAATTATAGTTTGACCCCTACTTACAGTTCTTAATTTGATAAGGCCCCCCTTTAGACGTTAGTCATCACAAATCTAATTTCTTTTTTTTTTTTAATATTATGTCTAGCATGGTAAACAAATACATGCATAGGTCTAATATAAATGCACAATTAAATCCCAATATAAAAACTCATAAAATCCGTAAAAATAAATCCCAACACATAAATTTATATGAAAATAAAGAATTTTGATTTATTATACATTCGGATATATGCTAATATTTTTTATCTTATAACCAATAACTTTTAGTTTTATACACGATGATAAAAATTATTAAGTAACTGTAACAAAAAAAGGTTGATAATCTAGTTGGTTTAGTCATTTTAATATAAAGTAACATATTAATAGATGAAATATATTTACTATCCGACCAATGATATGTGTAATTATAATTACATTAAAGTTAAATTTTAAATGAAAAGTCTGATTTTAGATAAATGAATTTGACATTTTCTTAGCTTTTAACTGTAATACACAATTTTCATTATTCTTAGATCAAAATATGTAAATTTATCTATTTTCACTTCATAATTTACCACTTTTAATAATTAATATATATCTTTTTTGAGTTGAGACTATTTTCTATTACATTCTATTAATTTTTTAGCTGTTCATTTTTTATTTTGTCCATCCGACGACAATAGTTGTCAATAACTTGTTGGAAAAAAACGAGGACCTATTTATAAATTAGTAAATTAGTAATACCTTCCCATAATAAAATATAAAACTATAGGGATAATGATAATTCCCCTTTTCATCACTTCGAAACCTTTTAATTGATCCTCTGTTCTGTTTGCGTCCTGCTTGTTTGGATTCGCTCGCACCCTCCGCAGGTGCGCTGCTTCTCTCACTTTTTAGATTTTTCTTCCAATAACTCAAATGGGTTCCTTAAATTGAACGTATGACAATTGAAAATTTTCATTTTCATTTACATTTACTTGGCTTCTCTTCAAATGTTTTTCTTCATTATAAAAGAAGAACTTCAAAGAAGAAACTCTGGTATTGATTTAATTCGATGTTTTATTAGTTTAAAGCATATATGTTTCTTGTTTATGTCGACATTATGGTTATTAGCTGTAGTCATGGAATCGAATTCTATCACTGAAAGTTCATTAAGTAAAACTCGTCATCAGACTTCAAGTGTTCGACGGAATGCCTGATAAAATAAAGAATGGCCACTGATTATGTTGTCTTAGTTCCAAATAAAGAAAGAGTTGGTAAATTTGAGTATCAGTCTTCAAATTTTATTGTTTGAACTGAAAGAAGGAGCTTTTAATAACTATGGTTGCTCTAATTCATTGTTTTTATCTGAATAAACTTCTCACTCGTTCTTCATCCCCTCTTAGGAAATGCATTTCATTCAAACTCTTTTTAAGTGTTTGTTGTGTGTATCAACAGCTCATACGTGCAGTTTTGGTCTTATTATTTCATTGTGTGTCAGGGCCTTAGGGAAAATATATAAATATAGTGATATATAGAGAAGAATTTTGAAAATGAGTTCTGAAATTATGCAAGCTGCTAAGGTGTATCGCCAACTTCTAAAAGCTATCAAGAATCACATTGGCAAAGAAGATTACAAGATACATTTCATGGAATATGTAATGCAAGAGTTTCGGAAGAACAGCAAACTGTCCGATCCTTCTTCTATAGGACAGAAGATCAAGCTAGCGCACGATTATACTTTTCTTCTTAACAGTGTGCATCATCACAAGGCAAGGCTCACTCTTATCCCTCTATTTTATTATAATTTGGTTTCTTCTTTTCATGATAAAGGGTTTTCATATTTTTAACTTAAATTTGATTCGTACGATCTAACATGCCATGCATTAAACAGATTATTTTCACCAAGAGTCGCATCTAGTATTGATCAACTCCTACTATTCAACATTGACTAGTTGAATACCTACTTACAAACCATGCTAGAGGAATGTTGTATGGTTTATCGCTTGGTAGCATTACAATAGCAAATATTGCAGATGAGTAAAATAATAATGGTTTAGAATTATAAATGATACGTGCCTGTGAAATTAATTTTTCATAAAGTCTTGTATAAAATGAAAATTAACCCATCTATAGTTTGTCATGTTGTCTACAATGATGGTTAATTGTGGTAATGGAAGATCTTATACTGCAATGAACTATTTCATTGTATGTTAAGCTGATACTGTGACGAATGCAGGACTTATTGTTCTCGTACAACATTGCCGTGGATAGATCCAATGAAATGAAAAGAATACTAGGGAAATCTGCTGCAAGTGTCGGCCTTCAACTTCCTGAAGTGTATCAGTCCTGATGATCATTGATCACTAGGCCTTCGCCCTTCGAGCGTCTTAACGTGTTTTCTGGACAATTTTGTTTCCAGTGTACTATCATTTTTCATTACCGTGCATGCGTACCGGGCACCATTGGAACCAGTTCTTGTTGTTTGATAGACTTGGACCAAACATGTTTGTTAGTGTATGCTTGAGGCAGCCGATGAAATCAAAATTTGTTTCTTTAATAATAAAATATGCAGTTTATTAGTCTTATGTTCGTAGCTGTATCGTTAATTTGTTCGAAAAATATCAATTTTTACTTTTGGTAACAGCAATATCAACAGCGTTTCCACGCGGGCCCAAGCTTGATAAATCTTATGGTGAGCCCATGGGTGACCAATTGTTTTGGATCAAATCGTTATACATGCAAGTCAAAACAAAACCACTGCAAAATAGGCACAACCTGACACGTGTCAAAAATTAACCGACGTGGCAACCTACAACTCTGCCACTGTGACACATACACATGAGCGGTTC
Organism: Murraya paniculata; assembly: GCA_030449075.1. NCBI lineage: Eukaryota > Viridiplantae > Streptophyta > Magnoliopsida > Sapindales > Rutaceae > Murraya > Murraya paniculata. The sequence continues at coordinate 2,366,472 of JAEVFN010000019.1, forward strand.
TAACGCGGTCCAATTCTTGTAATCTCATTTCCTACATAAGCTTCAATTTAGAAGTTCAAAAAAGTATATAAATACACTTATACACACACACACGCACACGCGCGTACATCCATCACTCTGCAAAGGGCTAAATTTAGAAGCACTTTTATCTTTGATCAGTTATAATCATCAGCTTCTTCTGGTAAATGGGTTCCGAGACTTTCGTAGAAGTGATTCTGGCCATTCTGCTTCCTCCTGTTGGTGTCTTCCTACGTTATGGCTGTGGGGTAATTTTTTTTTTATTATAATATTTTTGCTATAATACTAAATTCATTATTCATTAATACATGCATCACTTCTGACATAAAACATAGAAATTGTAATGAGATATGTCATATGTTATAAGTGTTGCGATGGTGTGTTTATGAAGTTTAATTTGATTGATTGTGTTGTGAATCATATTGAATTGCAGGTGGAGTTCTGGATATGTTTGCTGCTGACAGTATTGGGCTACATACCGGGGATTATATATGCAATTTATGTGTTGGTTGGATGATAAATTAAAAATTATGATGTTGTAACGGAGTTAATTTGATGTCCCCCCCACCAAAAAAAAATTTGCTGGTGAACTAATAGGTGTAATGTTGACGGTTGGGTTTGTTAATGGTGATCATTGTCTGTTAATTTTAGTGTAAAGAATAAACTGGCTGATCTTCTTGTTTAATTTTTCCATAATGTGATTATCAAGATCAAGATGCTTTTGGCTTTTAATTTATCTCATGAGCAAGGAGGCACTGTATATTTTTAAGTACATGCCTAGGCCGATTAGAGTGAAAGTTTAAGAGCTGGTTATTAGCTGGGCTCATTTCGGACTTGAGCTAGGTTTCGACGTATATTTTTTTAACTAATTGTTATAATCAATAATAAATTAGAGAAGATGAATATTTAAAAATAAAAAATAAATAAATAAATGAAATAAATAAAAATTTAGAGGTTTAATTTTTTTAATATTAATTTTTTAATTTAAGTTTTATTTTAATTAATTAACATTTTAAAAAGAATTTAGTATTATAATTTTAAAATTTTTGATTCATTATTGATATATGAATAAGAGATTTAATTTTTTTATTTTATTTATGATTTTAATTTATAAATTTATTATTTGAAAATAATAGAGTGCTTGGACCTGGCCGAATTCTTTTTCTTAAGCCCTTGTCCAGACTTTGATGTGAAGGTTCAAGTCAAAATTTCGTGGGAATGGATCAAATCGATGCGGGTTGAGGTTGGCTTGGCTGAGATTTATTTATTATTTCTAACACTTGATTCGGGTTAAACTAAATTGAATCGAATTCAAAATTTATTTTAGGTTTGGATTGGTTCAGTTTAATTTATAAAATCAGTACAGTACAGGTTGGAAATTAGAATACGTTCGATTTTAATTTTAACTCCTATAAAATCTATTTGAATTAGCGCACGCATGTGTTCTTTCTTAATGCGAACACTCTTATTTTTTATACGGACACGCTTTTAAATTTTAGAATTTAAAAAAATTAATTTTTAATTTTTTTAAATCACTCGGTTTAAAAATACATCTACATTTAAAAAAAAATATACAGACGCTGTACCAAATAATGATTATATGTGTGTGTATTCTTGTGTGAAAGATTTTGTAGAACTTCCTCACAAACATGTATGGGTTGGAAGGCTTGTTATATATACGTATGTATAAAACAGAAGCCTCTCTGCTCTCACCTCCCTTCTTTTCTTCTTCTGGTGGCACAAGCACACTGCACAAGTGAGCAATGCCGCCGACGGCTACGGTCGCAGCCCTCTTTCCAATCCATCAACGTTACTTCTTCTTCTTCTTCTTCTTCTTCCAATCCATCTAGTATTTAAACCTTTAGTTACTGTAACACTTTAAAAAAAGAGCAGCATTCAATAATTGTGTCAGTTAGTCCTTGATAGTTGTCTCACAGGTTCATCTTGACATTCTGGTCAATTGATGCAGTGTTATCCTGGTGAAGATGATCTGGCAGTTGCACGAGCAATTCTCACTAGAGAACTAGAAACTGCATTTTTGTTTTCTTTCTGTTCAAATTACTATCATAGTTGAATGCTTAATCAGGATCATAATTTCTGCAAATCTTGGTTATACCATAAGTTCGGATCCAGCTTTCTAGCGTTGAACCTTATCAACATTTCCTGGTGTGAAAGAGAAGAGGAAAAAAAGGGAAAATCCAATATTGTTAGACAACTTCCTTCATCATTTTTTAAGATGCTAATTGTTGTCGTAAGTAAGGACTTGAGCATTTACTATTTCAGCTGTTGGCCTTGATATAATGGCCACGTAAATGTCATGATTGACTTTTGAGGAATTTAGGGTTGAGACATCTTTTATTTTGATAGATGTTCATTTAGGAAAAGGAGAGGGTTTTTACAGTTTATGGAACTGTTTATTCAACATTTTTTCTGCAATTTTGCTCCAGACATCTATTGTTGCTCTTTTTTTGATCTTGTGTATTGCATTTACCTTCCTCCTGGACGCTTAATTTTGACATCATGCTTAATGCAATTCCGTATGCATTTTTGATTGATTTTCAACATATACTTGTAATGCCTTCTTTAACTTTCAGTGTAAGATGTCGCTGTAGTACTCCATATCAGTGCCTTGCAAGATTGTAACCCAATGGTATCTGATCAGTGCCTTATTCTTTTATTACTGTGGCAACTCCTTTTACTGGTGGACTTCTCCATATATTTCCAATAAAAATTCAGATGTTCATGAACACAGGAGCCAACTATTGAATTCAGCCAACTATTGAAAACTGTATTGTTGGACACTTTTTGGTAGTACTTGTATCTAGCCGAAACGACAAGGGGGTCTCGTTTAGAACCTTGTATAAATCCAAAAATTTAAGGTGAAATGATATACGGTTGGCCCTTCCTTATGACATATGCATAGAGAATGTTTGTATGTATTGTATACTTGTTAATGTTTTGTATAATAGATCATTCAGCTACTCGGTACTTATTTTTGTTTGGAATTTTATATCTTTTTTGTGAGGTTCTGAACCTACATTGAAGTTTTCTTGGATGGTAGGTATTTATCTTTGGGTAATCTGAAAGATGCTAGTTATATCATGGACGAAGTAAAGGAGCAAGTGGAAAATAAGCAGCTTGAGCTCCAACCATCAGATCTAATTCAATTTGTTTTTTATGCTCTGCAAATGTAAGTTGTATTCATTATTATCACCATCATTTTATTGTTGTTATGTTCCTTTTGTGGAGAAAGAATGCATACCCATGCATGTGGGGTTTCTATTTTGTGGAGTGAGTTAATAATAATGCCGCCTCATTTTAAGAAGGCTGGCATTGCACTAAGTTCGTTAAGGAGTTGGTTAATGCATAGGCAACTGTTTTCCCTCCTGCTCACCCATCTATCCACCCACGAAAAGAAAAAGGAAACCACTTTTCATTTATTTCTTTTTCTTGTCCCGGAAGGTGTCTGAATCTTGAAAGGTAGTGCACTTTGGTTGCGCTTCCTTCACATCTTCTCCCATTACTGTCAGATTTGAAGAAATTAAGGAAAATGCATCAAGTGGGCTTGGAGTTAGCAATGACTTTTTCTCAGATGGTAACTAATTTGTGGTCAAATTTCTTGAGAAGTTGAGATTGAGCTACTCTTTTTGTATACTTGTTTAACGATCTAAAGGAGCAAATGAGGACAAATGTTAGGGTCTATGTCAGTTACTTAGAGACAGCTCCTGCTGCAACTTAATTTTCTGTTCATCAGATCTATGTCCTTATTCTGCCTCCATCTGTTTGCAGAGCCTTTTCAACCCTCCTGACTGATTATAATGAGCTTGAGTTATTTGACATATATGTTTATGGCGCTGCAAATCTTCTTCTTTATATTTATTATCATTCATATTCTTAGATTTAAATCGGCATTAAGGTGAATCTTAATTATTATTTCGCCATTCAAACAATGTCAGTAGAATAGTTTAACTATCGTAAAGTTGACATATTTTATGGGTTTCATAAAAAAATATGAACTTATATATTTTTTTTTCTTTGGGTCCATTGCAGGATGGAAAGAGATCCTTTCCCACTGCCTGAAATGTTGAGAGCCAATTAGAAGGCCAGCATAGATAGGGATCCTGCATTTAAGGAGGTACATTTCGATCTCTAATCAAAACCCATAGATCCTGGTTTCTTGCTTTCATATAAATTCTTGTATCTCTTGTTATTTTTGGTACATAGAACAAAGTTTTGCATCAATATTGTTAATGTTGGTTGCTAATAGGTCTGACTGAATTTAAGCTATTATGGGTTTCTTGATCTCTTCAACTCAACAAAGTGACTTATAAGTATATATGGATTCTGACAAGAAGAATTTGTTCAAATGCTAGATGACATAGCAGAGAAGTTTTCGGAGTTAAGTGTAGAAATCCCATGCAAGAAATTTTCGGGGATATCTTCAAGGTAATTACTTTTATTTTTACTGCTATATTTCTATCTCCACTTCACGTGTATGATGCAATTGTTGAACTGGATGGATGCCTAGATATTAAAGCCAACCCATTTAATAGAAGAGATAATTGATTCCTGGGTGTGATTGGTTCTACGGCAGAAAATTGAATGAGATGTTCCGTTCGAAATATCAATAAAAATGCTTTTCAGCAGCAGATTGTCATTTTAAATTTTGACTCTTTTCTGCAGATGATGTGAGCAGCACCTGGACAACAGTTTCAATGTCTTGCTATCTGGACTGCATGGCAACGCTGTTGTTCTGCCTTGAAATGGAGTACTTGATTTGTTCAGTACTAGTGTACTTTTTCACTTTTCATTTCTTCATTTGTAAAATCCTTTTTTTCAATGACATTTTCTCCTGTAATTCAGTAAGACTTTTCTTCATTTGTAAAATCCTTTTTTTCAATGACATTTCCTCCTGTAATTCACGAAGATTTTTATTTCATCTTTATTATTTGGCTGGGCGACTACACGCTTTGGTGATTTGGGTTGTGCTGAGTTTTTTAAAGATTTTGGGTCGGTTTCAATCTTGAAGTCATCTTGAAATAATTATCAGATCACCGACAAAACAAATTAATCAGTCACCGTTGTGTTAACCACCACTTCCCTTTAAGAGTACCAATTTTCTTATCTAAACGTCAGTAGCAATAAGCTACAAAATGAGGCGGCCGATGAAGCAGTAATACATGCAGCTATTAAATGGGGCAGCAAAGTATTTCCTCCGGCCGGTGTCGTTGATCATCACACACAACGGTCGTTAACAAATCACATTCGTACAAGCAGCTGCAGTGGAACAGGGCATACATCTATTATTTGTTGTTTCCCCACTTTAAATAAAATTTCATTGCAACTTATAAACCAAAGAACAACATCACACAACACAGATTAAAACACACTAATCCATTAGAATAAACAATTGTAAGCATGAGAGGAACTTGCGCTTGATACACCCGAGAAAAGATACACCATCCAAACAGCATGCAAATGATTCCAGCTCCATTCAGGCATCCCTTTGCTCTTTTTAAATAGTATTCACCACCACCGCTGGTCTTTCCACTACAATGATTGATCTGCACCCCTCTTAACTTTTCAGATCTGTAGCACTAAGACAACAAATCCTAAAGGAGAATGCTTATTCACTGAAAAGAAACACAAAAACACACCATAACCATCACAAATCAAGATCTGGATGGAACACCTATCCCCACACCTGGAGGAGGAAAAACGACCATCACAGATCATCTCTGCTCATGAGCAGTTCATACAATGTGATGTTGAAGACCATGTTATAGCAATGATGGAAATGAATGTAAGCTTCAGGAAAATGGAAACGAGAAACATATATTAAACAGCTCAGTTCCACATCTCACAAAGCCGATAATCCACCACTCTCTGTACTTAACATAGACATGTTTATTGTTTCGAACATTAAAAATACAACTAAGGAGACTGATTCTTGTTTTGCGAAGCTATTAGAAATGCCGGATGAAATTAATGGTTAAACCATCAACTTGGTTATGGAAGCACACTAATTTTCCTTGTCATCATCAATTATTTGCAGAACTTTTCTGGAGCAGTGTGCTCTGGAATCTTTTTGCTTCTTGGCCCTTTGGCTGTACTGGCGTTCATTCTTCATTCCCTCTCTGTTTTCCATAAATCCTTGGGTTCCTTTGTCTTCTTTCAACGGGGCAGGATCAGAAGACCCGACGCTTGAAGGACAAAGTACTCCGTTTCTCTCAGAACCAAGATTCATATTCCCAGTTTCTGTCTTCTGAAGCTTGCTAAGTATTGTTCTTTTTGTAGCTCCATTGTTATTACCAGTAACTCTCCCAGTTTTAGAACTGCTATGTGTACCGAGGTGGAACTTCAGATCTCCATTCGGTGTTAATGCCATATAATTTTCCTATCAATATAAAAATTGTTCATACGATTGGAGGAATTAGCAATGAATAAATTCAGTTTACATGAAGTTGTAAATAAACTCATTACTAAACAGAAAAACGAACCGGTATGTTTTTGAATGTATAACTAACCGCATCAAAAAATCCAATCTTCGGAGATGGCATTCGAAGAGCTGAAGGTTTGCCGTTTCTTGATACGTTCTTGAAAGCAGAATTGCTCCCTTTTGCCTTTTTATTGAGATGTTTAGTTTGAGACATTGTGTCTGGATTCTCATGCCTTATACGGCATTCATTATAATGATGCGTCTCAGAATCTAATGCTTGAGTGTTAGCACCATCAAGAGATGTCTCTTTGCAAGGAGTAGTGTCCAGACTTCCTGAGGGGTTCTCAGATATTTGGCCGATAGAAGCAAGTGAATCTGAGGAGCTCATATCAACGGAGCTTGCAAGTGATATGTAAAAGGACTTGAAAGATGACAGCAGATGACAAGGAAGGCTAGAATTCAGAACATCAATCTTGTTCGCGGATAAATTTCTTAGAGGAGAAGGTGAACCAGAAAGTCTAGAACTCGGAGGAGATCTAGCAGCTTGATCGGATAAAGCAAAGGCAAGTTTGGCAGATTCATTTGTGGGATTGTGTGAACCAGAAGAAGTTGATTTAGAGGATGGTGTAGCATTAGGCATCACACAACTGGATTCCGCCAGACAAGGTCTTTTTGCTACATTCACATGTTGCCCTGTGTAATAGTTACAAAGTTCATAAAAAATACCAGTCCAAAACTAATGAAGAAAGAAACCTTAACCATGGGAATGCTTGCCTGATGCAGCTTTGTTAGCTTTATTTTCCATTTTGATAGGTTTTGCACCCAAAGAAGCTCTTTTCCTGAGATCTCTCGATGGAGGGCTACCTCTCCCTAGTACCTTTGGCGGCTTAAGTGATAATAAAGGATTGCAGTTTCCACCTCTTGCAATATTCTGGATTCAACAAGTAACCAATGTCAGTCACGAACAATGCAGGTTTCACTACAGTCAATTAATGCATACCTGTGCTTGAGGAGCAAGAGAAGTCGATTTTGCAATCCTTTCTGATGCATTATTGGTGTTATGCTTTTGCTTATTGGAAGCTGGCAGCACGGATTTCATCTGAAATTTCAAGTTCAGGTCACTTCTTTAACCGAGACGCATCAGATATAGAAGATAGGACGTGATGGGAACCTACCTTGACTTGACTGGAAGCATCGGATTTTTCAAAAGCTGAAAACAAAAAGTTAGAAGCACTATTGAGCAGGTGCAACCCAGCACAAAATATGCTTGCAGCAAACACTAATAATACTCACAATGGGCATGTATATCTCCCAAGCAGTTTCCTCTTCTTATTTTGGAATTTGAATTCGCAGCATTAGATGTTTTAGTTGAATCGTCAAAAGATGCTTTTAGATCATGAAACAAATCAATCTCAAGGCCTGCTAGATGAAAACCATCACTCTTAACTGTGGAGTCCGCCCCAGCAGACCTCCAATTTTTTTCTTCAGTAGCAGAAACTAGATATCTTCCAGAACCCCTGTATCCTTTGTTTACTAAAGACAGCTCTTCAGGATCCAAAACTCCTATTCACGTAATTAAATAATATGTTCGTATGAAATGAAAGGGTTAGCAAGGGCAATAGAAGGATATCACCCTTATGATTATTTCACTGACTCAATTCAAAATCATACCTGCACTTGTAAAAAATGCGTTATCCCAAGCTAAACTCCTGCGCGAATTATCCTGACAAGCACTGCTCCTTCTTTCTTGTTCCGAAGGCTTTGAAGGTCGAAAATTCAGAGTTTGAAACAGCTCTTCAGGCTCCAAAACTCCTAAGAATATGCATGCACGTTGCGTAACAGTTTTCAGGTTACCATGGACTCACTACGAAGAATTGCTAAAAGACGAAAAAAAAATACAAATTTTGTTGCATAAATTATGAACAAGTGCTAGTCTGAATTTTAACAATATACAAATGTAATCATTCATTCAGTAGTCGACACAAAAATGAGTTCATGTAAATTTCTTGCATTTCAAGTTTCTTAAAACAAACCTGGGCTTGTGAAAAAGGCTCTATCCCAAGCTAAACTCTTGCGATAATCATATTCTAATGAATCTTCTTTCTTTTGTGATATTATGTCTGCCGCATTCTTATTACACTGAGCATCAATCTTCTGTCTGCTCTCTGAAACCTCTGCAAAATTCAAGTTGGTGAAGAATATTTTATTCACTTTTTTCAGAATTCAGAAGATGTTGCAGCAAAAATTGACTTCAGAAGATAATACTTGATATTCAAGCAATCAAAAATTTTAAAAATGAATAAATAGAAATGAAAAGCAAGGAGGAATTGGAAATTATAAGTACTTGAGAATTGAAATTCTTGAAAATGGCTATTGGATGACATCTCCAAATTTTTTTTTTTAATTTTTTTTTTTCAAGATTCTTCTACTTTGAATCTTTGATTGAATGTTTTGCTTAAAATACATACCAAGGGAGGGAGGGAAATGAAAATTTTAAAATTTGGCAAAATTGAGTGTTATTATTTCAGTGATTAACGCGGCAGTTATGGAAATAGAAGATTCTGTTATAATATTAGCTGTAAATAAAGAAAGATTTTTGTCCAAAAATAGCGAAACTGATTAATGACAAATAGCAATTTTTTCCTTTTATACAATATGGAGCGATCAAAAGCACCATATAATTTATTTTAAGATTTGAAGCGATCAAAATAACATCTTTATATAATTTAAAAATCTGCTTTGAGAACCAAATGTGTGCAGGTTAAACTCCATAAACCCAAATTTTATTTTTAGAAAAATCTTTTATTGATGTTATAAAATTACGTTAAAATTTAGAATTACGACAATTGTGAAAGATAGTTGTCAAACATAAATGTACAAGTAGATGCAGCAAATATAATATGAGTTATGAGCATTTGTTTGAGCAAAAGCAAATACAAGTGATTAATAAAACAAAAAATAATAATAATAAAGATATATATAAAATAAATTATACATGCAATTTTTAAAAATTCATAAGAGCTCGGATAATATTCTTCGAACAAACACTCTTATAATCTTAAAGAGTGGAGCTTTTTACACACTCCTTTGTAATTCTCATAATACCCCTTTTAAATTTTATTCCCTAAAATACCCTCAATATAATTTATAAAATACATACCATATATTAAAATTAACTATCTTCCCATAAAATTTCATCCAAAAAAAATTTTACTTATAAAATTCATAGAAATCCTAAAATCTTAAATTATTTTCTTCTTATCATATGTTTTCTATCTCTATGACTCCAAATCTTGTAATTTTCTTTAAAAAAAATGATATTTTTTATTAAAATTTAAAGCATAAATATAAATTATGAAATATTATGGGTGTAAAAAAATTGTTAAAAGAATAATTTACGGGAGTGTTCAATTGAATTCCCATTTAAAATGCGGAATGAATTAATTTGTTTTGGTTATTTTGGTAATTTCACATTCAGAAGGGGTTTTGCAAGGAATTTTGAGGGGTGTCAAAAGGCCTACTGAAATCTTAATCCGAGCCCAAAACCATTCTTATCACCGACTTTTTCCTTGGGCTTTGCGACTCATTGGATGCGTGATTTGTGAGCAAAATGTCGAAGCCCAGTTATGGAAAATAAAAGTATGATATAAAGTCCAATTTTCATGAAAAATTATTTGCATATGCAAATGTTAACAATTGTTATTTTTATTTTTAAGTTTATAATTAGAAGATCATAACCATAAAATCTTTCTAATGTCCCATTTAAAGTCACACCGTTGCTCGAAAATCAAGAATTTGTATGGTTCAATTAATCTGAACTAAGGCATAAGCAAGCCTTCTAGGTTTTTTCAGTTTCATGTCCTAATAAAAGCTGAAATTTGTGGCTGCAACTTCAGCACAAAAGTGCTTTTGCAGGCTTCACATCTATCGTGTGCAATCCCAAACAAGTGATGAATAATGAAAATCTCGAACCCCACAGTTGATAGAAATGAGAGATTCGTAGGTTGAAAGTTAAAAGCAACTACAGACAAGAACCACTTTTAAATCTTCTAATTTAAAAGCAGATTCACCAACACATCATGCTTTTGCCTAGCTCTTTAAAATGATTTTGAAAGATACAATCATACAACTTCCCCAGCCTTTTAAATAAAAGTTGTAAAAAATAAAAAAAAAAATCATTTATGCATTATTAATTTTTTTTTTTTTTTTTTTGGAATTGACATTTGCATTTTTCTTAGACATATTGATTGTAGGACAAAAAGTTATTTTCAGATGCAAATGTCTCTACATTTTCTACCTTCGAACTAATTGTCAATGACTAGTGATAAAAAAGTGGAATTAATGCAAATGTCTATATTAGAGAAGGACTAATCAATATGATAAATATTATATTCAATGAATAATAACTTTTTATAATTTTTTCTTATATATATTGTAAAATTAAAAATTTTGGTGATATTCATTTGTATGCTAAATTTTAAATAAAATTTTTTGAACTTTTCTTCCGTTCTGTCATCAATTAGTTATAAGCGACAAATTTATTTTTCTTTCCAATTTAGGAGTGTGATGGTATTTTCTAAAGTCGTGTATGATTTTGAGTATATAACGATTAAAAAAGGAGTGGCTCGTACACTACAAGTTGGAAAATTGACTCTTACCAATCGAGAACAATATATTCCACCAATTCCAAGTTAAAAAGAAAAAAAAAATTCAAATTTAACTCATTTGCTTTTGGTATCGTATTATATATTTTATGGTAGTTGGACTTTTGTCCCTTAAATGGGTTCAATGCCTTGAAATTTAATTTACATTCAGAATAGAAAGGTCATGCAAGAATGTTGCACTTCATTATCTACTTACTGGGGGAATCTAGAATTTGTCAAAGGACATGGAGACTTACTTACCCTGTTGTTTAGTTGCCAAAAGTCTCCTCTTAAGCATCTTTTTTAAAATGGATTTGTTCTAATTGTTTTAATTAAATATATTTTATGTCTCTAACAAGCTCTACCAATAGTACCTACCCTTATTCTTCACATCCCATTTCAAATACTCTTAATTTTAAATGTTTAAATGTGATGGTAGGCAGGCTAAAGAATAGTGGATTCAATTTTTAATTAATTGTATGATGTCAATCGTATCTGGAAAAAGAATCAAGAAAAGAAAATTTAACGAATGATCCAATTATAAACAATCAATTCAATAATTTTGAATTTGAATCGTGCGGTTTACAATAATAGACACTAACATTTGTTGAATTAATTTGACATATTTGTGTAAATACAGAAATAATTTATCTCGATTAATTAAAATATTAAGCAAAAATTCAGGTGTCACACGTAATTGTTTGACCTTAATTGCGTGAAGCTGCAATACCCTTTTCCTATTCACACAAGATAGACCTCTTATTGTTGGATCAAAAGGGGTTTCTTTAGTGGAACGCATATATTACTCCACTACGCATGTAGCCATATAATATAAGCAACAAGGGCATTAGTACTTTTTCAAATTATTGGGGTTAAATGGTTAGAAAATCTGAAACGTCTAGCATGAAACCCACTACATAAAAATTGTATATGTCGTCCTCACGAGTTGGCTCTTTGACTCTCGAGCTTTTGAGAAGCAAAAGTGGCTTCCAACCAACCTTGCTTGACGTGCCAAACAGTTCATACCATTCATATTTTCTTGCAAAGACTTGGAAAAGAAATGAAATGTTGGATACACACAGACAAAAATCAAAGAATCAAACCACATCAAGCGTAAAAGAGAGGCACGAGAGTAAAAGTGAACGTGAGCATTCACTTCAACATATTATGCGTTTATGGAGCAACACTGTGTAGAAGCATAAGAATTACAGACATTTTGCATGCACCCAATTGAGTAATTGCTGCAACTCGACACCAACTTTAGAGGCACAAAGTATCTATTTATGATACATGAATTTGAAGATCCAATTTTTATGGGAAAAAGCTTAATAGATTGTAGGTGGTTGTCTTTGCATCTCACTTTTTATGAGAGCGGGTATTTTGAAGTAGAACAATAATAATAAAAAAGGAGGGACAAAGAGCCGAGTGAGAAAGCCACCAAAATGATAAGTCCAAAGACGCGTGGGCCTTATTTGGTGGTTAAAGATTCTAAAGGATGTAAATGGGGGCCAGTTAATTTGTTGCAAAATATGCCGTGTTAAAGGTCAATTTAACAAATTAATTGCTTTTACATGAAAGTGCACTCTCATGCATAACCGAGTGATTTTCAAGTAATTTTTTTTTAATTCGCAACTTAATTTTAAATTTAAAAAAAAATAGGAGGTTGAAAATTTAAATTAAACATGGTTCACTCTTCTACTATATTTAGGGAAAGAAAAAGTTGAAATCGTAAAAATGTTTAGTTTTGTTAATTAATCAATTATCAAACGGATTAGTCCTACCCACCGGACACATTAATTAAGTATGCAATTTCAGTATTGATTAACATAGAAAATCGGAATGCTTTTGGTCATCCAATGTTCTAGTTAAGTCATGGGGCAAGGTACACATGATATTGAAATTGTTTACTTCATGGGTCAATAAAACACTCACCGTCTTGAGAAAATTGGTCGATTTTGAGCGATCCAGTCATATTTCTTCTGCTAATTGTAATAAATTTAAGAATTTAAAAATTGGGGAAAATATCATCAAATTCAAACCAAGATCTTCTCATGCATGCGCATTAAACTTTTATGTCTCCATAGAAAGCCGCCTAATTGTTAGCAGCATGCATGCCTAATTAAATTGGCTTACAATAATTCTGAAATATGTTTGCATATTATTCCATAGTCTAAATTGGCGAATCCAATTTGCAAAATAAAATTCACTCGTGACTCGCGATTTCAAATAATTTTAATTGTGCTTTCGAATCTTCTAGTGCGTCTTTATTAATTTCAATAAGAAAGAATGACATTTTCTTCTCTTTTTAAAATTGCTTTCACTACTTGGATTTTCGTTAAATTTTTAATACATAATTTTGTTAATGGCATTCAAATAAGAGTAATAAATATGATATTTTAAGTTTTAACAAACAGATGAATTAGGTCTCAAATAATGAATTTGTATGTGAAATGTTACATTTATCATTTACCTTTCTTTTTAGGTAACATTTTAACAACACAGATGAAATGTGGTATTAAAAAATTGACAAGAGACCCAAATAGTACAAATAATTTTCTAAAAGGGATAAAAAAGTCATTCTCTCTTTCAAGTAATTTTCTAATAGAGAAAATAAAAGCATTTTTTTCCCTCTTCCACACGTATAAATCAATGTGACTTTAATTAGTTGTATATAATAGGTCAATATAATTATTAAGATCTAATAGTTGCATGTTGGGCACATAAAGTTGTTATAATGAGTACTGGTAAAGTTAATAAACAAATCAAGATTTTTAATTTGCTGGCTCTAAATTTCCTATTCTCTTCGGTTACTTTTGGTTGACTTTGGTTCAAAGGAAAAACATTGACGTAAATAATAAGTTAAACAAAAATATTGAAGACTTATGATAGATTTATGGCGACAGCCGTTCATATTGATTTTTTTTTTTTTTAGGACCAAGAATAGGTGTCCTTAGTCACTAGATTATGACTAATTGTTTATTTATTTTTCTTTAATATAATGGAATTTGAGATTAAAGAAAAGTATCACATTATCCTTAAACTCTTCATTAGATTAATTCATTATTTATTTATTTATTTTGAGAAAATATTGAGTTAAAGTCCACACGCAAAGGACTAAAAATGCATTGATTGTAACTATGTCCGGACAAGGAGAACCTTCTTGATTGAAGAATTTCTATCTTGACATGGAAAAAGCCATGGTAGAATTTAGTGAACTAAAAATTGATTGCAGAATTGGCTAGCTTTCGTTCTTTCGTTAATTCATGACATGATTCACATAGCTAAATAATTCTGAAGGATAAGTTTCGATTTTTCCTCCTTTCTATTTTAAATTAATACGAGTAATGTTAAGTCATTCGCTTTAAAGAAGAAAATCATTAAAATAAATGCATTGGAAAAAATTGTTCGTTTCAAGAGTTTTACAAGATATGGAGTTTATGATATTGAATTAGGATTATTTACTTGTCCGAGATCTACAAAATTTTTATAGATCCTCTTGGTAAGAATTTAATTACTCTTATATTTTTATCTATTAACTATCAATCATATATCGACATAAATTTTACTTAGAAGAAGTTCAAATGATAAAAAAAATTTGATCATATGCGGCTAATAGTGGCATTACACCAAAAAGTAGTGGTAACAATTATTTTTTCTTCACAAAGTTATCTTAATTGAAATAAATGAAAACAATGACAAATGAATCATTTTCCAAGCTAAAAGATCTTTTAAATAAATTGTTTTTAAACTACAATAAATTATCACTTAAGCTAAGAACTTGAGTGGATAGGCAAAAACTTGTCAGTGGGTTGCATGCACCCATGAAATTAATTCAGTTGAATAATTTAATTAAATCACATAAAGCTAGAGACTAAAATTGATTTCCTCTAATCTTTGAAGGTGATAAAGAGCCAAGACCAACAAAAGTAAAGGATAGCTAGCGAAGAAAATCATAATCTTATGTTCCAACTACTTCCACTATAAACCCATGTTAAAGACTTGATTTTTTCTAATTCAATGAAAGTAATGTTATTTGAATGTGGAAATAGTAAGAGTTAACGATTTTATATACAAGCCAACAAAGTCTTTTTCACATATAAAAAAAAAAAAAAAAAAAAGTCACTCACATTATTAGACTTTATATATTTATACATGCATATATTTTGGCTTTAGATATTTGCTATATCTAAATCAAACTTCTCTCATTTTCTCGGTTCCCATGAGGCACGAGCCTATCTGTTTCACCCAACTAATGCCCCACCATTGAACCAAAACTTTCCAATTTTGTTATGATAAAATCACTTAAAACTTAAGTCATTATCAGTAGCAGCATTAGTTGTTTTGTGTTTGGTTGTAAGAATATATGCTGTCTCTGATATGGCATCGATGTTGATTTTATTATCTGAATGGACAGGACGGGCCAGGTGGCTTTTTGTTATGGGATGGTAAACAAAACATGGGACCAGATCTTGTGAGCTCGTCACATTATTAATATTGATCATTGAAAAGATATATATAATTATGTTATTGGTACCTGCTTTATGATTGAGGTTAATTAACGCGGGGTTAATTAGTTTAACCTCCAATATGAATAATTACCCGTAAATCATGTATATAATCTCTTATAGTTTCTATTGACAGTGATTTTAATATTCTCTAATTATAAGATATTGGACTTGTAGTCCGATAGTAGGCTGATGTTCTCAACAACATTGATGGAATTCACTTTGAGCCTCTATAAAAGAATATATATTTTTTCTTTTTTCACAAAAAAAAGGTGAAATAAAGACATATTTCTTCCCAAACATTATCAGTGAGAGTAAACTTTCGAGTTATGCTCCCAAATTGTAAAATATTTAGATGGATTGTGGCAATTTAAAACAAAAAAGATTTCTCCCCCCTGTTGTTAGCGTGAGTAGATTTCTAGTATACCGAAATTCTAAAATATTGGTAGATTAATTATGACTATTCAAAAAAAATAAAAAGTATTAATTACCCTAGATTTGTTTCAAATAATAATGGATAATTCGCTATTTGTTATTGGAAATATTGTTATATGTTATGCCTCTAGAATTTTATCCGGACTTAAGCTTTTCACTTGAGCATATTTCACAACGCACAATGTTAGTAAATAAATTAGTAGATTATGAAGAAATAAGTAAAATCTTGACTACGTGAAGATTTATTTCTATTGTTTCTTTTTGCACTTCATTAACTGTGCGTAGAATTGAGCTTACTAAAATCGGCGTGATTGCATCAGCCATGAGGGCAACGAGGCTTCCACAGTTACGTGCTCGAACAGTGCTTCAAGTAGAGTAAGTCATTTGGCCAACACCTACTTACACTAAAATTATTTGACAATTTGAGTAACAAAATCATTAAGAAGTCTACTTACGGAGAAAAAACAATGTATTGGTGTCACATTTAGAGTAATTCTAGCATAAAAAGCTAAAGAAAAGAACAATGTAAGCCAAAATTAATGAAAATCAAGAAACTCAATTGAAACGTACTGTTTCTGCATCAGCTTTGAGAGCCATCCAGCTCCCCTGGAATATGTATTTAGACACTATGTGCATATTTGGATTAAAACTGATACAACCAAAACCAACAAAAAATTTTGAATAATTTGTAAAATGATCGTGGGGAGCTACCTATCTATGGCTGCTGCATGTGATTCAACTTAAAACAAACATTTATACCACATCTCATTTATACGCTCATCCAATAAAATTTTGTAAATGTATGTAAAATTAATCAATTATGATAGGGAGTAAAATGCACGTGACATAATTTTATTGAACAGTTCGGCAATAACGATTCTTTCTAGCTCCAAAGGCATGACTGATTAGCTTACAAACAGTTTTATTTAACTAGCTATTTGGATTCAAGTCTTAGAAGAAGTAAGAATAAGAAATCAATTTGGGCTCTGCCCACCCTATTACCTTTAAAATTATGATAATAATATTAGTAAGAGTTCTATCTAAGACTATCTCGTAATTTAATTTTATTTAATTTTTTGACGAGTCAATTCAAGCCCCTCACGTAAAAAATTGTGAAGCAGTAGTCTTCCGGGCTTTATCACAGCAAAATACAAATAAAGTTGAAAAAAAAAAAAAAAAGACTCAAGTTGTAACTTTGTGATTTGTCTTATCCGCATAGTATAGTTTGAACACACAGAATTTTTGTTAGATTAGCTATGTTGATAAATTAAACTAATTAATCAATGCCTTGCTGCTGCGCATTTATCAAAAATTCCCCAGTTGGTGGTGTTTGCCACTTTGTTTCTGATGTCATATACAGTACTATGAAGGTGACCATATGTATATTATCAAAGTTCTCCAAAGGGATCTTAGTTCAGATTGCGTGAGTCAATTGCTCACACTCGTTATCTTCTTAATCTAATTCACATACGATCAACTACTTTTTAATAGTAAAAATAATTAGTAAGAGTGAAAGTTCTTATTAATTGTTATTTTGTAATGTGGGTGAAGATTTTTTTTTTTTTATTATTTTGAGGTAAATTTAGTCTATTATAGACTAAACATTTGAGATATGTTTTATAATAAAATCATTTTGTCATAACATAGAGTCTAATAACAAAATGAAGAGAAGAAATATTCTGAGATGAGTCACTGGAACCGATATTTAGAAAGGCTCTAACATTCTCAAAAAAAAAAAAAAAAATTGTAAATAGAAACAGAAAGATTATCCCACCAATAAAAAATCATCAAATAGAAGACCCAAATTCATAAATCAATCAACAATGAGATTACCCTCACGAAAAATGTGTATATGATAGAAATCCATGCTAGGAATTAGACTTAGTAATTCAACCATTTTGTTTGCAATCACTACGGAGGTTTGAAACTCAAACTCACAAGATAAGCTAAAGTTGAAAATGAGTCGCTTATTTTCAAGATGCAAAGCAAAATAACTGAAGGTTCGTTTGGGATTGAGGTTGGACAGCGATAATTTCTAAGCTAGAGTATTAAAGTGTTTAGTAAACATTAGTTGTTGTAATTTGGAAGCAAAGTTGATTTGATTTTATAGTTGTATGATAAAAAATCTATTATGTCTTTACTAATTTTGTAAAAATTATTATTCAAAAATTATATTTACTACATAATATTAACTTATATTTTATAATTCTATCTTTTTTTTCGTAACAACTGTAATTTAAAATATACAGTACCTCAATCCCAAACAGAGTATAAGTAAAATAAATAAATACCACAATCCGAAACGTGATTTTAATATGGACACATTTTCATCGTTCATGCATGAACAACTAACAAGCAAGAGGTGGAAGTCTTACGAAGCCACGTTCTGATATTGTACAATCCAATGAACTTCGAAGTTCTTAGTTTATAAGTAAACAGCACAACAAAAACTTCATGGATTGACTCGGTCAAACTATCACAAATAGTGAACCAATTTTTGTGTACGTTCCTCATTTGTAGTAACAGCATAATTGGGTTGCCATGTTAACCTTGACCCGGAATGGTCAAGCTTAATATTGCGGGCTGCAGCCAACGTTTATCACATATTTGAAAGTACATCCATACCCTTGATCATAAAAGAAATGAAAGGTCATTTTTTTTTTCTTTTTGCCTTAAAAAATTCATATTAGGAAGTAATATAATATTACAAATACTATAAGGAGAAAGTGTGAATCGCCCTTCCATGTAATTTGAAGTTCTTTTCAATAACTTTTTCGACAAATTTTATAGAAGAATTTAACTTTTTTTTTTTAAACGAAGAAGTGTTTTCGTCTTTCAATTAAAAATAATGACATCATCTAGTGGCTTGGTGACGTATGCTTTAGATACAATTGTCATTCTCACCTTTTCCTTTCTCTATATAAATCCCTTTTGCCTTTAACTTGGTTTCAACGAAAGCAGCTCCTCCTCATCCCTTACTGCCTTTGCTTTCTCACTAACTACTGCAACCCAACACTTTTCTTCTCTCAAAAATGGAATGCAAACACAAAATTAATGTAGCAATCCCAATCAGTAATATGAAAAATACTCAATTCTCATCTCCATCTAATTTCTCTACTTCTCCTCCTTCTCAATCTTCTCCAGGCTTCCCTTCTCCTAATCATCAGCAAGTGTCTTCCCCACAGTCTTCTCCAAGCTTTAATGCTTCTCCTTCACAATCTTCTCCAAGTCTTGCGGCTCCACCGTCTCCGCCGCCAATAGTTCTCAGCCCTTGTGCTGCTTGCAAAATCCTCCGCCGCAGATGCGTCGACAAATGTGTTTTAGCTCCATATTTTCCACCAACCGAACCATACAAGTTCACCATTGCTCATAGAGTCTTCGGTGCTAGCAATATCATCAAGTTCTTGCAGGTATGTACCTCTTTTGTATGTGATAAATTGAAACTAATTAAATGTAGAACCATTTCTTTTTCTAACTGGAAAAGAAAAAAAAGAACTTGTTAATTGTTTTATCTTCATCAATTAGTTGTGTGATTAGACTTTAGAGTGGTTAATTGTTCTATTCTTTTTTTGGAAAACTTATGGACTTGATCTCTGATCAAAAGAAAAGAGAATGTGACATTTCAACTGATTTCATGCAACTTTACTGTTAGTTTTCAATTGACCTTCTTTAATTTAAATAGAGTAGATTATTCAAATGGACCCTTCTTATTTCTCCTTGTAACGGAGTCATCATCACTCTTCCTTGACGGGGCACTGGCACAGGGCCAATCTGCTATGCATACAAGTTTTACAGAGCTTAAATTTTGCCCATTTCTGAAAAATACTGTAAATTATACAAAGTCAAACAATAAGTATGAACTTAGCACGTGGGTCCACATTAGAAATCAATTCCATGCACTAACAGCTTAATAGCATAAACTTAGCACATGGTCCGTTAAGACTTAAGCTTTGACAGAATCCAGCCCTTAGAGAACGTTTAAAATGTTTCTCCTTCAGACTAAACTTGCAAATTAAAATTAAATTATTCCAGTCAATTTATTTTATTAAAAGCTAGGGATGGAAAATCCCAAATTAATTTTCAGCCGCCCATTTCCTCAAGATTCAAACTTTAGTGGTCAGGCAATAAAATTGTTGAAAACTATTTGAATCCCAAATGGGACTAAAAATTTCAGTCATGCATATTTGTACACAAATAATGTCTCATGCCATTAAAAATTTTCCAGGAACTGCCAGAATCTCAAAGAGCAGATGCAGTGAGCAGCATGGTCTATGAAGCAAGTGCCAGAATCCGGGATCCTGTTTACGGCTGCGCCGGCGCCATTTGCCATCTCCAGAAACAAGTCAGTG
Source organism: Murraya paniculata (assembly GCA_030449075.1). Taxonomy (NCBI): domain Eukaryota; kingdom Viridiplantae; phylum Streptophyta; class Magnoliopsida; order Sapindales; family Rutaceae; genus Murraya; species Murraya paniculata. The sequence goes on from JAEVFN010000019.1 coordinate 2,386,861, forward strand.
AGCTTCAGGCTCAGTTAGCCAAGGCACAGGCCGAGCTTGTCACCATGGAAAGCCAGCAACGCAATTTAATAGCTCTAATTTGCATGGAAATGGCACAGTCTCAAGAACAAGTCTTGCAGCTGCAGCAGCAGCAGCAACAGTTCATGGATACTAGCTGTTTTTTGGATGACAACAGTATTGGATCAGCTTGGGAGCCTCTATGGACATGATCAAGAGAAATTAAAGCAAGATTGTTGAAATTTTAACCTTTTAAGAGATTATTTACATAAAGCTAAACATAGTTAATTATAAAAGTTTCTGATTAATAATTAAAGTGATTTGCTGCGCGTTAGATGGGAGTGATTATTATGTGCTTTAATTTTCATTAGTCTTGTTGACAAAACGGAATCTTTGAACCATCTGGAGAAGTCCTATGTTAACGGTTCGAGATTAATTATTAATTTATGTTTATTTACATTTAGAGAAATTTTGTTTTTAACTAATTTTATGGACATAAATAATTCAGTGCTGGTCTGCGTTTTGTGCTGATATTTTTAAAAGATTGTGATTCTAAATTTCATACGTGAGATAAAAACTTATCCATACATTATTACAAATGCACATGTAATATTATATCTCAAAAAGATTAATACAACTCAGATCAATGCTAAAAAAAAAAAAAAAGCACCGATACAACTTATCTTTTTCATGAGCTTATGCTAATCCTTTGATCAGATTAAAGCACCATATACAGTACAAGTATATTGGTGACCTAATTTTATCATCTAAAATAGATTTTTTAGTTCCTTGTCAAACAACCTCTTGACTTTTACTTTGTCACTTGTATATGCTAAAGAAAAATAACTAAGAATTAAATGAAAATGTTTTTTTTTTAAAAATCAATTTCTATGGGTTTTTTATACATCACCAACACCAAAAATGAATAAGGATATTTTATATCTTAAAGATAGAATCAAAATAACACAAAAAGTGTTATTCTAATTTCTAAAAATTTGCGTGCAATATAACAAAAGCGAAACTACTATCCATAAAATAAATTTTTAGAGAATTATTGTCGTTAAAATTTCATTGCCAAGATATAGTATGGGGCAAATTTTTTAAATTACATCATAATTTATTTTTCTTAATAATTTTTAACCGAAAAGAATTTGGGAAAGGTCATCGAAGACACTGTTTAATTTCTATGCACCTCACACGGGTTGTTGATTTATTATAAGCATGGAAGCAAGTTGTCGGTACGCACAACTTTTTCATAATTTCCCTAAAAGCAAGTGGTTCATATGTAAACTGATAAAAGGCTGGAGACAGAGTGAAATTAAAATTAAAAGTCAAATGCTTAATTGGGGTCTACGCTAACTTCATAGACCCCACATGCATAAACTAGCTCCCTATTGGTACAAAATTAATTATGGCCCTTCCAAAATTGTACCAGAAATCCATTTGAATGGGAAGCATCTTCAAAAAGAAAAAGGCACTAGTTAATAATTATATATATATATATATATATGTTTTCTTAAATTACATTTATGGTAATTTATAATGAGATTTTTTTAGTGTAAAATAAATAATAAAATAGCGGGATCAGATGGGTTAGTGAGTAAAAATGTTTTCTGACTGTAGGTTATATTGAATATAACTTAAGGCAGACCTATGTACATATTCATGGTTGATACCATTTATAAATGGGCCCAATATTAAATTTTTCTCGATCCCCAAAGTAATATATATGCTTGAATATTTTCCTAATTTATATAAATGTATTAAATAGCCACCACGGAAATACATAATGTGTGCTTCTTTAAATATATTGTAATCTACCTATATTAGTCATTACTCATTAGATGTGTATTAGGAATCTAAACTCATATAACTGTAACATAATTCGAAGATCTATTAATTTCTTTTTGAAATCTGCACTGAGTATATGCGATATCCAGCCTACACTTACAAATAAATATTAACAAAGAAAAGAGTGTGAGAGAGAGAGTCTGTGTGTGTGTCATTGAACTTGAATCGATCATTTTATAGTGTTGTCTCAAGTTGATTTTGTGCCTAAAGAAAATAGAAACATTATTAAAAACTTACACAAAGTCTAAATTTATGTAATGATTAGAAATAAAATGAAAATAATACAATACAAACTTGCATAATGGAAATTCCGTATAATTAATCTACAACAAGTATGTATATATACTGATTCTATTGAATATATAGAGTTACAAAAAATAAAACCCGATGCTGCTTGTGTAACTGCTGATGTTAAAAAGAAAGTAGCTGGCGTTTGAACACAGCTGCACAAGTCTTCGAGAAAGCAACCTTTCTAGAGTGTTTATATTGTTAATTACTTCAATGAATGGAACAAAGAAAATGGAAACCATGAAATTGATCATTAATGTAACAAGACAAATCAACATTAATTAAGACCCATCATTTGTCTATAATATATGGCTATAATATTATTACCCCACAGCAAAATGGTTTTCCATGCCCATGATTTTTTCTTTCCTTTCTTCTCTTTTCTTTTCTTTTTTTTTTTTTTTCTTAATGAAAAATTCCCCTGGATTTTAATTAAATAGAAGAATGTATTATGCAGAATAGAAAAATTAAAAAGAAGAACTTAAAATTTGATAAGAGTTAGGCAATTTTGAATTCTTAGTAACTAGTAAAGTATATTTATAATATGGCTTGATTTTAGTGTTGTAAATATATATTTAAAACCTCTTTAAGAATTTTGTTTGGATGTGTTGAATAGTTTTACGGGTGTGTAAAGCAAAAAAAGATTATGAATTTAAAAAGTTTAAGTGAAAATATTTTGGATATTTTAACAAGTATACAAGGTCAAAATTATTTTCTTAAATTTAATAGATGAGTGTAGAGAATCATATAGTATTTAAAGTAATTTTTATTTTTCAACATACAATTAGCCCTATATATATATATATATATATTATTATAGAATTCAGTAGATTTCATACGGTATATATACTGTAGATGGTAACGATCTTTCTCTTTAAAAAAAAAAAAAAAATCATCGAACTATGATTTTAGCTGTCACATTAATTAATGGGTGCAATTATGGCTTTGGTTAATTATCATATCAATTAGCTGTTTTATTTGTTCTTGGCAATCCACAATCATATAGGCCGTATGAAACGTACATTTTTTAGCAATCCACAATCGCACTGCTAGATGCCAGCAGACCGCAAGCGTTGTTAGGGGACGAACTCAAAGCGTAAAAATCTTCACTTGTCTGCTTTCAAGTATTTAAACTAGATGACCTTGTATTAAACATTCATGTACGTGACTTTGGGGCTTAATTGACACTCGAGAATTAGTATTTTTCTTCTGGTTTATCACGGCATGCACTGATAGTCCAATTGATCCCCCTTTTGTACGGCAGATATTCTTTACTTTTATTTCAAATCTTGGGGATAACGATGGTTCATCATTCTACAGCACTTGCACCGAACTTGACTTGGTGAACAAAGATTTTAAGCAACATCTCAATTGATTTACATCTTAAATCAATGAACTTAGGCTTCGCTTAACATTTTTTTTTTTTTCAAAAATGAAGTCGGAGAATGGACAGTCCGAATTGATTTTTCAACTTCCTATCTCCTCTTACGATTTTAACTTGGGATGCCAAGAAAATAAAACTAGTTGAAAATTACTCAGCCAAGACCCTTGAAGGCTTGGTAGGACATTGTTGTGTGATAGTTGTGTTGTGAAAGTTAAACTAACCACCATAGTATTTAGTAAACCTCAAACACTAAACTTTATTTTAGAAACTAAATTGACTGTTGAGTTCAAGTATTACAAACAACTTTTATTTTATAGTAGTTACAGGTTTAAGAATCACCACTCCTAGGTATCAAGGAGACTAATTTCTATGTTTAATCTCATATGCTATGAAGTTCTCAGACGAATGAAAATTATAAACTAGTATGACAGTACCATATCATTTCTTGGAGTTTTATATCCGTAGTACTATTGGTAAGTGGCAAAGTAATGTTTGCTCTTAAGAAATCAACATTAACAGTAGTTTTAGTATCACTCTTTATTTATTTAATTCTCATAAGTTCTTTTCAGTTAAAGATTTTCAATAGATAATACATTATACTGATGATGTCACCCAGTGAAGATGATGACATATTCTTAAGTCAGCCTTCCCATTATTGGCTTTAATTTTCTCTATTTATATCCACTTTGCTTTGAGCTTTAATTTGTTCAACTGAGGCAGCTCCTCTTCTCCTCATTCCCTGTTGCTTTCTCACTGACTACCTCTCAACCCTCTCAAAAGTGGAAGGCAAGGACATTTTTGTAGCAACCCTAATTACAAATATGAATATTGCTCAACAGTACTCCACTCCATCTTGTTCTTCTCCTCCAAGCATCAATGCTGCTTCCTCACAATCTTCTCCAAGTTTTGCTGCCCCACCGTCTCCGCCGCCTATAGTTCTCAGCCCTTGTGCTGCTTGCAAAATCCTCCGCCGCAGATGCGTCGAGAAATGTGTTTTAGCTCCATATTTTCCCCCGACTGAACCGCAAAAGTTCGTCGTAGCTCATAGAGTCTTTGGTGCTAGCAATATCATCAAGTTCTTGCAGGTGTGTGTCTGTGTATACATATAAATAAATAAATTTAAAAATGTTTTTTTTTTTAAATAAATAAGTAAATAAATTATTAGTGTTGATTAGAATTCAATTCGATGCACTAGCTAGCTTACATAAATTACGCACATGCCTTCAAGTAAACGACTTGCAATTTTACGATAAATTAATCTCAAATAACTTATATTATGCCATTGAAAAAAAATTATTCAGGAACTGCCAGAATCTCAAAGGGCAGATGCAGTGGCCAGCATGGTTTATGAAGCAAATGCCAGAATCAGGGATCCTGTATACGGCTGCGCCGGCGCGATTTGCCAGCTGCAGAAACAAGTCATTGAGCTTCAGGCCGAGTTAGCCAAGGCACAGGCCGAGCTCGTCACCATGCAAAGCCAGCAACAAAATTTAATTGCTTTGATTTACATGGAAATGGCTCAATCTCAAGAACAACTCTTGCATCATCATCAGCAGCAGCAGCCGCAACAGCCGTTCATTGATACAAGCTGTTTTTTGGACGAACACAGTCTTGGGTCAACCTGGGAACCTCTCTGGACATGAAGAGAATTTAAAGCAATAGGAGTGGTTGAAATATTTGTCCTTTTCATAAGAGATGTCAAGATTTACACAAAGCTAAATATACTTGATTAGAAAAGTTTCTGATTAATAATTAAAGTGATTTTTCGGGAAGGATTATTATTATTGTGTGCTTTAATTTTCGTTATTCAGGTTGACAAGGAGGAATTGAACCATCAGCAAAAAAATCCCAATGTTAATGGTTCAAGATTAATTGATGATTTATCTTAACTTATTTTCTTTTTGTTAATTAATAACTTCTTTTCTTGTGATTATACTTATCGTCATATTTTTTTTTAAAATTTTATGATTTAACTTGGTCCTCGACTGACCACCACTGCAAGTGGTGAAATTACGATTTTGGTTAGATGGGACCATAATAAACAATTAGCTAACTTGAAGATACTACATATGACATGAAAGCCGCAAACTCGAGAGGCTTTATAGGTAAAATTACATTAAAAAATGGCTAGATTTTAATTAAACCCTCCAACTTAATTTTCTAAAATGGGAATCTAAAGTGGGAGATGTCATCCTTCTTTTTAATTTCTAAGTACAAATTAGCTGTGCCATAAAAAACACGCAGGGGGCTCAATATTCTATATATGTATTCTGATTTTGACGAACACGTGGATCACATACAGACTCATTAAAGGCAGCGGACGACGAAATTGAAATTCCAAGGACCCATCAATTTATGCTGCTAGAGGATTCTAATATAATTCATACCAGAAATCCGATTGATAATATGTGAAGGCAAAGTCTAAGTTATAGCTGCTGTAGCGTTAACCGTGATCCACACAGAATTACTGTTCATGCTACAATTACAATTACTGTAACTTAAAGAGATTCACATTCTGTAGCTTAAGGAGATCCTAATGTGAAAGCATCTTCAAAACTAACGAACTGTCATTCATTAAATAAATGTTTAATCCACATCGTTTGAAATTATATACATATGGGCCAATATTAACTTTGTAACCCACCAACCATCAACAATTGTGTGTCTGAATCGTTGAATCGTTACCTAAGATGCTTACAAATGCACGGGCGGGACCATGTCCACTGGGCAGGGGAATTTATTTTTCTTGTGTACACAATATATATGATAAAGAAATAATGTCTCTATAAATATTGCTACGAATGTATCCTATGAAGTGGTGATAAAGATAAAAAATAAGATAGAATTATAAAATTCATATATTCTGATCAATTTGTATTGATAAAGTTTCAAAACATAAGATTTTATCAATTAATGGCATTGGTAACGCATTTGTAAATAATTGGTGATGCGCTTTAGAAGTTAAATTAATTTTAACCCACATTTATTGGATGAAAATTTTACAATATTTATTATTTTTATCAAAATTATTACTTAAAGTAATTTTAATTTCACAGCCCTGGTTTTTTTTCTAACAGTAGTTTTGGCTTAAATCCCACTTCATCTAATCTAGATCCATTAATTTTGCTTTTGAAATTCATATCTTAAAACCGCAATTGTGGTTGAGGAGTCGGTCTCTGTAATAGCAAGCAAACAGAACATCAACGCCACATGCACGCACGTGCTTCTGCTAGCTAGATTCAACGCAAACTCAAATCAAAAGGCCTTCACAAGCATTCGTTTTCCAATTAACATACGATTCACATTCAAGATATGAACTTTTAGAAAACCTTCAAGCTGAGACCAGAACACGGCTAAAACCTGATGACCATGTGCTGCCCAAAGATTTAGAATTTAAGTATTTATTAATCATGGCTCATGAAGAAAAAACATTCGTTCATAAATCTGAACACAATGAAGATTATGGACAACTCAGCTTCAAATTGACCGGCATGCACCGTACTGCAGGGGTCTCATAGAGTCTGCATGAGAAAATTCGATCTTTGGAACTATGTTCTTTCTTGACATTGATTTTATAACAAATGCGTGGGAAGATCATTCTTTTATGGCTATTACAAAATTATCACAAGCTTAATTTAGGGTCAAAAGTTAATTCAAGTGTTGGACGCTGTCTGTCTCAGGTTTATATGTTGTTCGTCCAATAACTAATTTAAGCATGGGATATTTGTAATTAAGGTCTCGTTTGGAATTGAGGTTGGACATCTACAATACTAAAGTGTTTGATAAACAATAGTTGCTATAGCTTAGAAACTAAGTTGATTTGATTTTACATTTATATGATGAAAAATTTATTATATCTTTACTAATTTTATTAAAATGATTGTTTAAAAAATTATATTTACTATGTACTATAACTTTTATTTCATAATTATAGTTTTTTTTTTTTTCTGCGGCAGCTGTACCTTAAAAGGTGTAAGACCTCAATACCAATTAAAGCCTAAGCATATTGGACCAAATCTGGATTCCACCAAACGGTTGCGTGCTAGCTATATGGATCTAGATTGCAAGCACTTTAATTAGTGGCCAGAACAAGAAATTCAAACTTTCTAGCTAGATAAACTATTAAGATCTTGCAAAAATGTGAGACTGATTTTTAATAACACATGTGCAAGTCTTCCTGCACGAGGAAATAATCGTTTTTCGAAACTTGACGACTACTGCTTACGTAAACAAAACAAAATCAAAATTCTTCTTTGCATGCAGAAAAGAGATTCAACATGGCATGCTAGCTAGCTCGATCACGTGGCCATTACCTATTCCTTTGTAAATTATCATGCTAAGCTGCACAATGTTGACAATACTTTAGTCGCACGATAAAATGCTTTCCGTTCTATCACCAGAGCAGGCGTGCTGATAAACGTGAATCACATAAATTCCAAATTTTCATGTGATGACATTGTTCGTCCCACATGTGGGCAACTGATCATAGTCTTAATTTGTCCGGACCAGCCATTCGATTTGCATTTTGGCTTACTGATCCCTCCAATCTGCGTCTATTTGTTTAAAAGAATTTATAGAAGCCACTTAACGATCGAGGGAGAAGAGATAATTAATGATGTGCAGCCACATATGAAATAATATTTGCCTCTTTTTTGGGGTTTCTTAATTTAATAGTTTTCTGGTCTAGAATCTTAAAGTGCAGAGAAAATTCGGGAAAACTTTAAAACTGCGAGATTTTAAAGATTTAAAACTTAAAACGTTTAAACCATGTGGCTTATCTATTTTTTCAAATTTTTCCGCACTTTAAAATTTTGGATTGAAACATTTCTTTTCTTAATTTGTTTTGTATATATACTGATGAAATTAACTGACCCATTTTATTTATACATGCTACAAGTTCGTGCATGTATTTTTTTTTTATTAAAAATAACCCAAGGGTGGGGGGTTAGGCGGGACCCCCTTACCCGTAGATTATTAAAATAAAACAAAAAATACATATGGAGTGGGACATAAACTAAAACCTCCAAGTAGAAGAAAGAGAACAAAGAATAAATGGAAATGGAAACCAAATACAGTGTAACCGAAAAATAAATGCGAAATCATCAATGCGAACGCCCAGAACGCCGCTTGCGGTGCTTACGACCTTTCCTAGAATGGGAGGAGTGCGGGCCAGCAACATTGAAGTCATGATGCCCCCCGGTACCCTCAGGCTCAGAAGCAAAGTACTCATCAGCTACAGGATTGTCCGTGGAACTAAACTCCTCGTCTGATTGAAATGGGAGGTTTGGAGGAGGAGAGTGAATACCCATAGCCAAGGAGCGAATAGCAGCGGCTGTAGCCTGGAGAAAAGTAGAGCCGGATGAAGCCCTCTGCACTCCAGCATCATCAAACTCGGGAACTCGGAAACATCCATGTTCACTCCAGCGAGCGTCGTGCATGTATTTTGACTTCAAGCTATTAATTAAAAGCACAAACATCAAATTATTATTATTTGAGGCATTAGTGAGAAGTTAATAATTTAATTTAAGAATTCATTAGGTGAGAATAAAAGTATATTACAAGAATAAACCAATTCGTGCAGTTCGTATGAATAGTAATAAACTCTCTCCAATATTGGAGGCTAAAGTCAAACAAATTCTACAAAGTGGTGGTTCTCTTCTCAAACAGTCAACTGTACGAGTCAAACTGCCCCTGCCTCCTGAAATTATTACATTTCAAGAGTGCTGAAATTTTCATGCAAAAGATTCTCCAGCTCCGAATTCTGAAATATATATCTTAGATATACATATACCAATATAAAAAATATTATTAATTGTCGGGCTAGAAGACACATGTAAATTGTTATTAATTAACTACACATGTAACGACACTACACACTAGCTTGTCTGTCTTTAGTTAGGCAATGCAAGTGCCTACACGTCTCAACTACTGAAGTAGAAAAGTTGATTGTATTAGGTGTTGAAATATACTGCGTAATTCTTTGAATGAACTTAAAATTAAGTAATTAAAAATTAGTATAAATACCAACTTTGTATAACTCTTTCTCTCAAGTGGAGTGGCAGTGACAAAGTTGCATTATTATATTATCAATTTCATCACCATGCGCACTCAATTTTCCCCTCTTTCTTCTTCGTCTTCACCTTGTTTTCAATCCACTCCAAGCATTAATGCTTCCTCTTCACAATCTTCTCCAAGTACTGCCGCCCCACTGCCTATTGTTTTTAGCCCTTGTGCAGCTTGCAAAATCCTTCGCCGGAGATGCGACGAGAAGTGTGTTTTAGCTCCATATTTTCCACCAACTGAACCACAGAATTTCATCATTGCTCACAGAGTCTTCGGAGCTAGCAACATCACCAAGTTCTTGCAGGTATGTACGAGAGGGACCTTTTCGATAATTAGCTCAAACTATAGGGACTGAAGGAGCTAGCACTTACCCTTATGTGCACTAACAAAACATTGTGTTCTTCAGGTACTGCCAGAGTCTCAGCGATCGGATGCAGTGAGCAGCATGGTCTACGAAGCAAATGCTAGAATCCGAAATCCGGTGCATGGCTGCGTGGGTGCAATTAGTCAACTTCAGAAACAAGTGATTAAGCTTCAAGAAGAGTTGGCCAAGGCACAAGCCGAGATGGTCAGCATTCAGTGCCAACGAGACAATTTAGCTGCCCAAATTCGCAAGGAAATGACCACACGATATCCTCAAGAACCCATGAATATGATCTTGCATCAACAGCAATTCAATGACGACTCCACCACCTGTTATTTAGATGACAAGGATTTTGACTCCGCTTGGGATACTCTTTGGGCTTAAAATTAAAGTTAATTTACATGAAACGATGATTGAAGAAGAAGAAGAAGAAGAGAGAAACTAATAATAATCAGTTATTATAGAAAAGTTTCATTTGAAGTTGCGATACCATGGATTGTAAAATTACTCCGCATGCAGTTTTGAAATGGGCGATTATGCATTTTCACTGCCATTTTCGGAAAGAAATATTACGATAAATTTGTTGATTAATCGTGCCCTTCATCCTGATTTTCTGTTAATTCTTTAAGCAGCATGCTTTTAAACCCTCTCTATTAAAGTAATATTTTATGTTACGGTAATAGTGAGAGTCCATAACATAAAAATTGGTAGTAATATTTTTAAAATAATTATTGTTAGTTGTGTTATATATTTAATCAGCTTTGTGAGAAACTTCGCAGTGCAGTTAAGTTTTTAAGAAATTTTGTGACAGTATAAATTTCTTTTACCAAATATAAGACTTACCTTTTAAATTCTCAAAATTTCTTTCAGATCTTTTAAAATGAATTCTAAACCTAATAAAGGAGATACAATATATAAAACTTACATATAATCAAATAAGTTAAATTTCAATTAAGATTTAATTTTTTTTTTTTTAAATATTTCTCAGGCTTGGGGATCGGCCTCCCAACTCTCTAGAAGGTGGGTATTTTTCTAACGACGGGGCACAAGGGTACTTGAACATTTTCCAAAATCACTGTGGAAAAGTGGATAAATCTTCAAATGCATGCTACCTGGAAATCGGAGGTTTCCCTTTTTCAAAATACAACTGAACGAGCCATTCAGGTTCGTTTGTCACTGTCATTCTATAGAACCTTCACCAAATTTCATAATCAATATTAAATAGAAAGAATATTGTTCTGAAAAACATGCGTGATTTAACCTATTAAATTGTATCCAGCACCACACTAATCTTTATGGTGACATCTGTGCATATTAGTATAATTTCATGGTCTCCCAATTAGGAGCCATTAATTAACCGAACTTTTTTTAACCGATTTGAATGTGAAAGTATTGTCTCCTTCATTTGGCACTATACTATTAATCGTTCGATCCATCAATCCTGTCATTAATACCATTGATGAATCGTTATACTATTGGGTGGTCGACATTCGCGGTACAAGAATTTGCAAACCGTTTGCGCCTATTGATTTTACACATGCCTTTACGGAAGCCATTCAAATTTCGGTGCCCATTTAAAGTCCCGATGCACCAACCAACCGGGCCTTCTAACTCTTTCTAATTTATGTACCCACCCAGCCGTTTTTGTCTTTGTTAGCTATCTCTTACGTCTTAACCACTTTTGGCACGCATTGGTTACGCAAAAGTGTTATGCCTAACACTAATCTACAGAGATTTAGTAACTTGGCGTTTTAGTTGACATAAAGTGTTAATATATATCATACCAGAAGCAGCAATAAATAAAGTTCCAGTTTGTAATGGGAACAGAGAGACTTCCCTACGAAAAGGAAATTAATTGAATGGAAGATAAGATCACAAAAAGCCAGTTTTGTGAAATTAATTCCAGATAACGACCAGGAGAAATCAGAATGACTTAGGTTGAGAAAATGATGTGCACGAATGTGAAGTAAGAACGATCTTGACTTCAATTGGTCATGCATATATCAAAATCATAAAGAAAAATCATTTGCCCTGCTTGACGGGCGTTCTACGTTTACACGAACAGGCAGGTGAAGTGACTTCCAACAACACATTTCTTAATGTTCTTTCACAGATTTTAGCACAAAGTCCTGGTATTAATACACCGTTCACTTTCGTCAAGGCTAAGTTTGGAAGGTTGAGAAAAGGGGGAGAAAATTAATGCAATGGACTGCTTGGCCCCAATCCAATTCAATCCTTAAACCCAGCCCAGTTTCGATAAATTAGAAAATGTCCTTAGAATAACCTTGGGTGTATACAGAAGCATATTCTAGGTCCACTTGATTGAGCCCACAAAATGGATGGATGTACTTAGAATATATTTGGGTGTATACATATTTGGGTGTATACAGAATTAAGTTTCTAGTTCAACTGGATTGAGCCCAAACAGAAATCCAGGGAGCAACCGAAGGGAGACGGCTTCCGATCTCTCCGTCACTAGTGCTTATTATTTGTTTTGAGAGCAGAGAGCCTCTACAGCACAAAAGCTTGTTGTCTGGCAGCTGAGAAGATCAAAAAATTAAAAGGAAAGGAAAAAAGAAAATCTGTCGAGGGAGAAAATGAGCGGAGCTGGAAAGAAAATAGCTGACGTGGCGTTCAAGGCCGGAAGGACCATAGACTGGGAAGGGATGGCGAAGATGCTGGTGTCCGATGAGGCACGCAAGGAGTTCGCCACTCTCCGTCGCGCTTTCGACGAAGTCAACTCCACTCTTCAGACCAAGTTCAGCCAGGTGCCTACACTCTCTTCCTCTCTCTCGATTGTTCTTATCCGGTATCGTTTTGGCTAGATCTTGTGGCTTAGGGTTTTTGTACGTCTTATTGTTATCAATCAAACATTTTGATTGATTTAAAATTTTGGTTTTTGTATTTTTTTCCCTAATCAAATGATTGAAATTTATCTATCTATTTATTCATTTTTTTGGGTGCGGTATCTAATTAGTTAATATTGTGATAGGCATCTAACGGTGAGCAATGCAATGCGGCTGAAATTTGTAATTGTAAGGGGAAAAAAATGGAAATTTTAATCTTATTACACTTTTTTGAGACCGTAATCTACATTTTTTTTTTTAATTGGCATTTTAAAAGTTAGTTGAAACAAAGAGATCACTCTCAGAAGGATTGTAGTTGTACATAATTATTGATAAGAGTAATAACACCATTGCTGCCTTGTTCAGGAGCCTGAACCTATTGACTGGGAGTACTACAGAAAAGGAATCGGCTCTCGCTTGGTGGACATGTACAAACAGGCTTATGAAAGTAATTTTCTAATGCATTATGGCATATAATGTATCTGTTAAATGCTACCAGAATTTGTAAGTAGTTAGATTGAGCAATATCCGAATTCAAGTAATAATAGGGGACAAGTGTTGGTGATCACTGGGTGAGGTTTCTCGTCCCAATCTAAACACTTTTGAAGGTGTCTTTTCCCTGAGGTAGAATTATGCTGAGTGTGTGCCTCTTATCGTTGTTTGGAAATATCAGAGTGATTGAAACCAGGAATGATGAAAACCAAAGATTTAGCCTACTGGATTCTTGATTCATTTTTCTGCAGTTTTAATCAACTTGGCTTCTAAAATAATCATATTTCATTTTACTGATTGTTCTTTTTTAACACATTTCTCGCAGGCATAGAGATCCCAAAGTATGTAGACAAAGTCACCCCTGAATACAAATCTAAATTTGATGCTTTGGTGAGAATCAAAATGATTCTCTCTCTCTCTCTCTCTCTCTCTCTCTCTCTCTCTCTCTCTCTCTATATATATATATATATATCAATATCAACTCCCTTCCCTTTTATCTGATAATGTTTGTTTTTATGGTATATAGCTGGTGGAATTGAAAGAAGTGGAAGAGAAATCTCTTAAGGAGTCCGAGCGTTTGGAGAAAGAAATAGTCGAGGTTCAAGAACTGAAGGTAAATGGAATATGGATGTGTAATTTGTTTTTAACTTGTACCGGTCTATGATTTCTCACGCAACTGTCATTTGAACAGCAAAAGTTCAGCACCATGACCGCTGAAGAATACTTTGAAAAGCATCCTGAGCTCAAAAAGAAGTTCGATGATGAGATCAGGAATGACTACTGGGGTTATTGATCACACATTTGCTCAATTTAGCAGCTACATTTCCTAGCTGGGCCAAGATTTTCTGAATTCGCCATGTTTTCCCAGTTTGTTAAATAATAATGATCAATCGAATTGTTTTTGCATAAACCTTTTGCTCATGGTTTGAAAAATTTGAGCTTTCATCACATCTATGCTAAACATTCAGTTTTCCATGCAGTACATATATTTTCACTTTAAAGAGCAAATAATGTTTCATCTCATAGTTAATGATGCCAAATTTTATATATTTCAGACAATTTAAGGGAAACAATCTTGCTTCGACAACAAAGTGACAGTGTGGAAACATTAGAAATCAATCAATCATGTTCATTAGTGGGGAAAGCCCATGGATTGGGCACAGCCTTTTGAGTCCAGAGTCACTTGAATTAGTTAATAGAACATAATGATTTGTGATCGGTGGTCGAGGTTTGTCATCAAAGCATAAAACTTCCTTTAAATCGGTAGGCATAAAACCGAAAATTTAACTGCACAAAATGTCAAAATGTACAGAAATGTCAATTGTGAATTCACAATACAAAACTTTAACCAGGAAGGTATTTGAACTATTCATCAACAAAGTATTTAAGCCTTTTGTCCAAATAAAGTTCCACAAGAAGCAAAAGCACCATGTCAAAACAAAAGACAGACCGCAGAATTGTCGACGGATAAAAGTGGGAAGCAAATGCTGCTAGTAGTTTCGGAGAGTGCACAAAACTTTCAGGCGGCATTCATTTGCTCAAGACAAAATTCCATGAGTTAGTAGTAGGACTATTACTTGTATTTATCCAGAGCTAGCCAACTTCTTCTGAGACAACTCATCTGCTACTTCCTCATTTTTGTCCATGGCTTTCTTAGCTAGCTCATAGCCTGCAAAGTTCATAGCACCTAGAGGAGCAATCCAGAAAAATCGGGGCACTGCTCCCTTAAATAGGCCAAGGGGTCCCTCGTGACGGAGTATAGTGTAGGCTACCATAGACATTGTTGCAGCTCGACCCTGTGGAGCAGTCATCATTCTAGTTTTCATAACATCAAAAGGTGTAGTGATAACAGCAGTTAGCCCTCCGGATAAAGCTCCAACAAAAATCGTTTCCCAGGGCTCCAACTCCCGCCCAACGAGTTGCTGGACCATCTAAAATTATCATACAAAAACCCAGGTTATAATCGATCAAAATCTAGCAAGATCCTTTGTTACAAAATAAAACTTTTTGACATAAAATTTGGACAAAACTGCTGATAGAACAGTCACAAGAAAAGGCAACAAAAGTAAAATAATTGTTACATATACATTGAAATAATAAATAATGAATTAAAAGAAAACGCAATTAGTGCTTAGAAAATTTTTTCAATTCTATCCAATGTAAAATCTCTACCTTCTTGGATTCTCCATAAAGTCCTGTGCCAACAACGTAGAATGGGACCTCCCGGCAAAGAGTGGCACCAGTTCCACGGAAGAAACCCTTAAGACCGTCTTGATGCCAAGTACCAACAATAGCTTCTCCAACATTGTTAAAGAGCCCAGCCTGCAACCGCTGCTTGAGTACTTCACAAGGAATCCGCACAGCCGTCCCCAAAAATGTGCTACAGAATGATGATATAGATTGAACCTGTAAACAATCCCAATACAGATAAGCATTGAAATCAGCAAATACATTACATCCTATTATTAGTTCTTTTTTCTCTATTTTCAATTTTAGACGTACAATTTATTTGACTCTCAGAGCATAGTTAAAGAAAAGGTCACAGAATGGTATAATTACCTGAAGCTCTGGTAGATTGGGAGCAACATTTAATAGCACAAGCTTACTCACTTCATATATTCCGGTTCGCAGGCCATGGCTGTGAAGTCAAAAGAAAAGCATCCAGAATTACAAATTAATGCAACCAAGTAAAAGGGAAAATGACAAAAAGGAAACCACTGCAACAAAAACCTTGAAAATTGTCCAAGAATTGCTGGAATTGAACCCCTATATAATGCCCGCACTCCAATTTGTGGAAGCTTTGCAATAATTTCTGGGAACGTAAGAGTTGATGCTTGCACTCGAGTCTGGCATAACAAAAACAATCACAAAAAAGAATTATAAACATTAAAGAGAACAAGACTATGTCAGGATCAACAATCCAACATTTTGTACAAACGAAATAATCCTGAAGATAAATATAATTCTCGTTCCACTTTCCACCTTTTAGCTGCAATATTTTATGTTGCTGTGCAGAAGGCATAGAGAGAACAGCACTTAAGTTATCTTTAGTCAATTCAAGTTCTTATCAGTTTCTTTTGTGATGTTCCTACTGGCCCATAAAGAAGGTTGCAACCGCCCACCAGGAGAATACCTATCTGAAAGAGCCTAATAGGATATGATTGTCATATTCTACCATGTGGCACAAAGTGGATAAACAAGGCCCAACAAGAAATCAGTATTGCATATGAAATAAGCATAGAGTTCCTCATTGCAGTCTATTAAGCAAAAGCATGACTTTTAGGAACTCTTTTAGCTATACATGCCTATTTGTTCTCAAAAGCACTCATCTAAAAGCATAACTAAAACACGATAAAACCCATTGCTTGCTCCCTAGCTTCCTGGCACTGCGATAATATCCAAGTGGCTCCTAATCTTCGTAAACTTTATATCCATAAAAGCAATTATTCAAAAGGTTAAATGAATAATATAAATCCTGCTACATGACTACAAAAAGTATTAAGCTCAGGGATTTGCCTTTATAGTATCAACAGGGTGCATCAGAGAAGTGGAAAGTGCACATGAAAGGCCTCCAGCCAATGCAGATTTTAGAACACTTCCAGCAGGTATTTCTACTGGAGGTGGAACAGCAACAACAGTCGCAGCTTCAAACCAAATGCTCCTGTATGTATAACAAAAAGAAGTTACTAACAGATTGGAGTAACCTAGTCATTTGCAAAACTACCATGTTATTTAAGAACAAAAACAGTTTCTTTATTATCCCTAATCTCATTCCAGAGTTTATTCTTCACACGCTAAGCATTGATACCAACAACAAGATGAAACCATTCATATCCTATTCGAACTACAGAAGTCATAATTTCTCTGAAAAAGGCATTACAGTAGTAAAATAGGTTTCAGCACCTTATATCTCTTTCAGATAAGCAAACTAATCTTACCGAGGATCATCTTGCAGCCGATCAGAAGGCAGCAAAACCATAAAGTTCCGAAAATGTCCATATGATATAGATTCTTCTGTATCAGCATTCAGAAATCGCATCATAGCAACAGCATTGTCTTCATTCGCTGGAAGTCCTGCATTTTTTAATGATGCCAATATCTCGCTCTTTTGCAGTGTCCCAGACTTGCTTAAACAGAGAGAAGTATAAGCACGGAGAATGGTTGGTTCTTTCTGTTCCATTAAGGACAAAAACTGCTTCCAACCAAATGATTTTGAAAATAGATGACTTCTAGTACGACGCATAAATTCCCGAGCATATCTCCGTGGCAACTTTCTCTTTCTCATTGCAATTTCTAGATCTTCCAAATTAACTTGGCCATCGCCATCTCTATCCAGTTCCTCAAAGAATCTCCTACCTATAGGAGTAGAAGAGTTAAAAGAGTAGTGATCGCTGTGGACAATTATATAAACAAAAAATTACAACTTAGACAATTTTATAAACAAAATAATGCAACTATCATACGCATCAGAAGAAAAACAACCATATGGGGCCATTGGATCCAATGACTGTAGTTGAAAAGCACAACACAAACCATTCTATAGCCAAAACTGAATCTACGTTCCCCCAAAACAATTAAAAACCAGAATGATGCAACATTCAATAAATAACTGAACAGCATTAAAACTATACCTTCAGACTCTGTGTATCTAAAGAAATCCTGGACAGAGAAAAGTTTCTTCTTATCAGGATGGTCTTTAGAAGTTCGCCCCAGCTGTGGTAAGAGCTCAATCAGTTCTGTCAATGAAACAGTGGATAATGTAGATCTCAAACGCTCTACATTTGATAAAGGAATACTAAGTATCCCACTGGCCACTTTCTGCGCAGAATTACCCCCTGTTTCTTCCCTACCATCTGAACTAACACCGTTTTCTCCCTCTTCATTGACTGAGCCAGTTACCCCAACTATGCTAGAAGGCACACCTCCTACTCTCGCAAACTTTAAGTTCCCTAAAAATCCATCTACATCAGCTTTTCGACCTTCCCAAATACTTGTAAGTGCCTTCAAATGATCAAATTGAGAGGAAGGTGAGGATGACGGCGAACAATCGCAGCCCTTCCGATCACTTTCCTTCACGAGCTGATCAAATCTCCGAAGATTTTGTATCAGCTGATCAAATACAAACCCTATGAAACACTCGAGTGGTACAGGTTTTCCCTCCTTGCCTGCTCCACCATCATTCTTACATGCATTATCTAACTGACCCTGTAATTCATTTCGCTTAAACTCACAAGAAACCTTCGATTTTGTCCCATCTACATGCGAACTCGAATGCCCTTTATCTTCCTCACCCAACTTCTGAATCCGTTTCTTCCCCATCTTAAACGGACTTGGGAAAGACTGAACAAACCCATTAAACAACAACGACCAAGTAACCGCAAACTGCAAGCAGTTCATACAAGACCCATCATCCTTATCCAAAGCCTTATCTTTCACTCCTTTCTTCGACACCACCTCAACTTTCCCTAAATTTGGGGAAAACATACCCAAGAATGTTTTCACCGGTACTCTAATTGACAACAAACCTTTCTTTTTCTCTTCACTCGCCACACACTGGCCACTGCCACACTCTTTACCACTACTATTACCATTACCCTTCTTCTTCATTAACGTCTGTATTTTACTATTCTTTCCATTTCCATTAACCGGTTCAAGATTATTTACATTCTTCTTATCAACTACCAAGCAACTTTCAAGATCTTTCGCCGCTTTCTTAATACCTAACTCTATCGGCGAAAGAGTTTCTTTAAAATGTTGAATCGAATTAAAAAACGACTCAATTGGATCATTTGCGCTCACCATTACTGCCTATCAATCTAATAACACTCTCAAAATTTCAACTTCAACAACAAAAACAAAACAACATGCCCGTACAAGTAAAGGAGAAAAAAAAAACTGAGATAAACAAAATCACGGTAGAGGATGAAACGACGACGCAGCAAAGCTCATCGATTGAATCCGAAACAGCCGAACGCTTAACTGGAATTTGTTCTCGTTAATTTGTTCGAAATTTCTTTAGATACGAAATGAGAAAATCATTTTTTATTTTTTATTTTCCTTCGGTAAAGTACAGATTTTGAGCACAGTTTGACACTGAAATTGAATATTAAAAAAGAAAGGAAATTACAAAAAAGGGGCTAATATTAGTGAAAAAATTCTAAAATTAGACAAATTTTCAGTTTGAGGCCGAGGGTGAAGGAAGAAGAAGAATAAGAGATAGAAGTTGTGGTTTTTAGTTTTTTTTTTTTTTTATTCTTCAAATTACAGTAAAAATTTATGAATAACATCGTCATCATCCTCGTAATAATAATAATAATAAATAAAATGGAGGGTTATTATTTGTTATTTTTTAAATAAATAAATTATTTGGATAACGAAGGAGTATCCGAGTATGAATGGATAGAAGCTGACGTAAGACCTTGCGGGATTAGATGGAACGGCTCTTGCCTCTTGGGGCGTTTTAAGACTTGTAGTTACTTTTATTTTGTTTTTGTATTGGTGTCGTTTAGTGTGTAATAAAGTAATTAAGGAATAAATCGGATGTTTATCTTAAATGGATTATGCGATAAATTGTTTTTACTTGATTCCTTTCGTAGAAGAATTAATAGTCAGCTTTATCTTTAGGCAGCGTAATAGATAGCCAATAAGCTTTATCCTTTGGGGGTAATATCTTCACATACATATAATATAATTGGGACATTTCTTCTATACCTACATTTACGACGCACGATGATATTAAACTAATTATTAAAATTTAACTATATTAGATTTAATTAGATTAAATTAGATTATATAATATTGTACAGTATCGAATTAGACTATATTAAATTATTTTTGAATAAAATTAAATAGTATTTAAGTTGAAATTTAAATATAAATATGAACAATTTGTGAATACTTAATAATAAAATAATTATTAATATTAATTTAAAAGATAATTAACTAAAATTAAATATATAGAAAATTAGTTATTGTGTAATTATAATTATAATAAACAAATATAAATTAGATTAGGTTAAATTAAATTAAATTAAGATTTATTTAAACATTTAATTTAATTTTTATTAAATATTTGAAATATATTTTATTTTATCAAAAAGTTAGCAAATAATATAAAAACAACCAATTACTGGTATTATTAATTTTAATATAGTGATTATTAAATTAAATATTATATTAGATATTCAAGTAATAATTAATTAAATAGATAATTATTTTTAAGTTAATCCTAACTAAACCCATGTTTCAATTGGGATTGCTAATCCCATAATCTTACGACTAACTTCAAATTTAGTCTCATAATTTAATCCAAAGTGGAGCTTGCCAAACATAAGATAAATTATTAGTCCCAAAATTAATTCAATCTACTTAATACTAGCTCCCAAACATAACCTAAATTTAATGTCTAAATAATATTTTTATTAGTCCCTGCTTAAGAGTCATCAAGTTAAATTAATAATTTAACAAATTTATAAGATAATGATTTTTTTAAAAAAAAGAAATTTCTATTTTCCTATAGGACTTGCCTACTATATGAATTAATAATTATTCAATTTGAAAATAAATCCACATGATATGTCATGTGACTTCATAAAATATGTTCTCAACATTGTTTGCTGCTTCTTGAGAATGTTTTGGAATTGAATCTCATCTCTAACTCTTTATCTAATGCGAAATTTGAGTTTTTATTATCGTCTTGTAGAGATAGACTCTATACTTCATTTTTAATATATAAAACGATGAGACTAATTATTGTTTAAACAAAACATAACAAATACTAAATCAAGGTAAACAAATACATATACGTGATTATGTCTTTCAAGAATAAGGAATTTCCTCATAAATTGATAATTTATTAATTTATCGATATATTAATATTCGCTAAAGTAATAAATTTTCTATCGTCGCTATTAATTT
The DNA here is from genome assembly GCA_030449075.1 of Murraya paniculata. Classification (NCBI taxonomy): domain Eukaryota; kingdom Viridiplantae; phylum Streptophyta; class Magnoliopsida; order Sapindales; family Rutaceae; genus Murraya; species Murraya paniculata. Next base: position 2,408,063 of record JAEVFN010000019.1, read on the forward strand.
TTCAAAATTTGACTGTATTCTTTAATAAATATATAAGATAATACATTATAAAAAAAAGTTATTTGTTTTCCTCATGATTTACTTATTATATAAATTAATAATTAATTAATGTGTAACAAAAATTTATATGATATGTTTTGACTTCCTGACACAAAAAGAAAGCAAAGAAGAATGGCTCTTTTCTAAGAGAATTTTTATTATCAATCAATCACCAAAAACAAATAGTGTTCAACTTCCTTTTATACTAAAACCCTATAAACTGTGAATTTACCAAACTGGATAAATTCAAATTATTTTAACATAATAAAATTTTATAGACAAGATTATAGAAAAACTTAAGATGACTAAAGACAACATTGTAGAAAAACTTAAAATTAAAAAAAAAAAAAAAGGAAACTTGAAATTGCCCAAGTAACAACCCGTCCTACATCACTTTCGTAAAATATATTTTTAGTATTGTTTGTCTCTTCTTGAAATTAACATTGATTTAGATTTCACTTCTAATATTGTATTGCAAAAAAGAAGATTTAGTGCGCCATTATCGTATCTCATCTCAACAAAAAAGTAATAAATTTCATTGTTGTTTTAAGTACTTTTTTGTATAAGGTGGGTTTATAGTGGAACTATCATTTGAAGCTTAAATTAATAAAAGAACATTGGATATTAATAGTTAAAAAAAATAAAAATACCTTCATAAATTAACAATCTATTAATTTATAGATTAATTAATTTTGGCTAAATTATTATCTTCTTCTTGGTTACGAGGCTTTTCATTTTTTGAGTTTTTGTTGTACGAATTGGATTGACAAACAAGGTGTGCCAAGTGCCAACAACCATACTTTCCTATTTCCTTTTCTTACTTAATAAACTTAACCCACTATCGACCAAGCCATTTGTGACACTGGATTAAGGATCTTTAGTGAGGTTTCGTAATTGAGGTTTCGTAATTGAGAAACAAATACCTATTTTGGTCTCTTTTTTTTTTTTTAATTTACTATGAGAGAAAAAAGAGATAAATAATAATACGAGTGATCTAATAAAAAATTATATATATATATATATATATATATATATATATATATATATATATTTTACGTTGGCTAAGTATGCCCACAGTAATTTTCTATTACCAATAGAAAAAATAAGGCGCAATTCATTAATTTATTAATAATTTTTTTATAATTTATAAAAATTACTTATTTAACTATCTTCTCATCAATAAATAAACGTGATTTACCTCATGTGAAATTTGCTGAAATATTTCTTAAAGCGAATGTCGTCGTAGCAGTCTATTAAAACGATGGTGCAAAAAGGCCGTTGCTTTTAATATGAGAAGTGATCTCAGTCTCGTCCGCCAACCAAAAAATTATTGAAAATACTGGAATAAAAATATTTTGTTTTCCAAAAGGAGTGTGAAATGATTATGTTTTAGTTTTAGGATTCAAGCCAGCGCAAAGGACGGCGGGATGATAATATTAAATTGTTAAACTCGTATTTGTTTAAAGGAAAAAGAAAAAGAAATAATCTTTTTTTCTGGTTAGTATTAAAATACGAAGCTGCTCTCAAAAAAAAAAAAAAAGATTCTTAGAAACAAATCAATTGGAATATTTTATTTTTTAAACAAGGCAAACCGTCAAACCGACGGAAATATGGTGGCTAAAATAATAAGCCGACATGTGTTTTCATCGGCTGTGGTGTAGTTTCACAAATGTCAGTACCCCCAGTACCATTTTTCGGATAACAAAAACAATTTACGATTCAGACGTGGCATGCTCTCATTGGTTATTTAATTGGTCGTGGATCAGTACTTCTAGGCAAAGGAGCTAATGAAAATGGGGAGTTTTTAAAACGTCACAACGAGATTTTATTATCCATTTAAGGAGTTATGTTTAATAAAAAAGAGTTTTAAAAAACTCCTTTAAATACAACTCTTCGAATAAGGTTACTGTTTGCCCTTTTTAATAATTAAAGAGGGAGAAGAAAAAAGGAATATTATCTCATTTAAAAAAAATCTTATTTTAAAAAATTTTTGGAATGTTTAATTTAGTCTTATGTTATTTTTTATCTCATTATTCATAAATAAAGAGAAAAGTTATAATTATTATGATTTTAATGGAAAAAAATTAATTAAAATAGTATAAACTTATTTTTATTTCAAATTTTTTTAAAAAAATGACTTTTTTTTTCTGTACTATTTACCATGCAGGTAAAAAAAAAAAAGTATTTTTAGAATTAAATTAAAAAAAAAAATCTTTAAGCAACACTCTTAAATCTCCAAAAGGGTCCGAGTACGTATTCAAGAATATTGTACCTGAGAGGGTCAAATAATCAAAAAAACCCGATTATTTGACAAGAGTGCGATGTCTTAAGTTACCGCAATCACAACCAGATCAATAATGTGTCTACTAATTCAATATTCCTTTTATTTGTATTTAAAAAATTTAAAAAAAATGGACGAAATAAGAAATAAGAAATCTCATTCACTAGAGATTTGGATGGAATACTGCTGAGTATTATTCACTCCATAACATTGAAGCTTCCAACACGGTACAAATTTAAGCTCAACAAGCTTCTTCCACTGAACCGTAACTCAAGGATGTGTTGGGATATATTGACCACATAATTTTCTCACCCCATTTCTGTTGCATGTATCCGTAGCAGCGAGGCGATATTTCGTCATTATCGACCATTGTAAAGTTTCTATACAAAAAATGGCACAATTCGGTGTCTTCCCAAATTTGACAAAAAAACCTCAATTCATTGGCAAGCATCAGCATTGCTTATTATAAGTGAGATACCTCAAATGATTGGCCACTTTTTTGTTTTCTCCTGGACGAAGTTTGGCTAGACTTCGGCATTTTGAAGGTTATCAGAATGCAGATCCACTGCCCTTTGTCTTTCCGAGCATTACATCTTTAGCTTCATTGATTTTGGAGGCAAGGTAATGGCTACCACCTGCATCGGGGTGGTTTGCAACCATTACTCTCCGATGAGCTTCCTTGACTTTGTCTGGAGTAGCATTTTCCCTGTTAAATCATAGGACATAATGACAGGATAAATATTAAACTACTGATGATAGAGGAAGACTGAAAAACAATGGACAAGAAAATCATAGGATATAGAATTGGATTATGGTTCTTGCAAAATAAACTAATAAGTTCAAATAAGCCAACTTATTTGCTTCAATGTGTCAGATATGGCTGGGGTAGCCAGAAATGCTAGGGACAACTATGTATTATTACCATGATTCAACTAGAGTCCAAAACTTCAGCAAACTTCATCTTAGTTTATTCCACATCAGTGAGGTAATATTTCAATTTTGTATACCGATCGTGCACGTCCCACAAAAATGTGGTTACCATCCAATTGCTCCAATTCTTACTAGACAAACATAATGGGGTCATCTGATTCTTTTACTGTAAAATCTGTGTTGAAAAGTTTGAGAAAACTGTTATGGTTACCTAACACCAAGAATAAGAGCCGCTTCCCTTTTTGTCATTGTAGTCTGGAAACCACCCTCGTAGAACTTGCGGATTGTAGGTTTTGGCGGTCGTGTCTTGAATGCTTGCCAAGCCTGGATACCATATCTGCCAGCAAGAGCAGCTGCAGCAATTGCAAGCCCAGCCAAAAATGGTGTAGCCTGAGGTACATCTAGAGAATTAATAGGCGATATTGCAATAGAAGACTAAGATTCAAAATGTTACAGTATCTTCGGCATAACTAACAACCTTAAAATAGTTTATAATTTGGTGTTCAACTTTTCCAGCTTTGTGTGGCCAGTTAATCGAATGACTGTGATCTACACTATGACAAAAAGGCATTTCATCTCATTTGAATGAAATGATGTATGATAACATGCAATGCACGGGTTTCTCATTTAATTTTGGAGGTCTCAAGATTGAAGGAAAAAAATGTACAAATTCTATAGACCCAGCAGTACCGTACGGTATCCTCAAAAAAGGTGAATCTGATCATAACTCGCAAATCACTATGTGCATTGAATATAGCCACACATACAGAAAAGAAAACTCTGAGTAGTAGATTTTCCCACGGTATGTGAAATCAGACACTTCTTCACATGCAGCTATCTACTCTAAATTAAGAACTTCCCACTTCTCTTATTCATGTGTTTTGCTGAAGTAGTTCAAGTGAAAGCATACATTTCCCGAGCTATTATGAATTAGATAACGAGTATCACCATAATCATGACCTACATTTCCATTCAAGAAATAGTTTAATATATTTCCAATAATAAACCCTTTCTTAACTGGAATCATGGGATGGGGTGAAATTAGAGTTCACAAAGTTCATGAATTTTCAAGAAATATCATAACAAAGAGACAGAGAAAGAAGGGTCCTTGATGAGCTGAGTTAATCACTCAAACATGTGTTGAAGCAAAAAATCACAAGTTAGGGTTACCTGGTTTGACTTGGTGAAATATATTTATCTACGAAAAGAAATCGGTAAAGAATTAAAATGCCATAAACGGTAATGAATCAAAATGAACAAACCCTGCTTATTTCACAATGAAATTCATAAACAGATCTTTTCATAGTAGTAGTTGAAAACTGTTAAATTGATTAGCGCTAGCTTCATCAGTCTATCCATAGCTCAAAGAAAATTATCAACCCAGAAAAAAAGAAAAAAGCACATAACTGATTAGTAACTGGAACTGGGATAATACAAAAACCATAACTCGAGAAATAACTCAAGCAAATATGAACTTAGCAAAGACAGAAGAAACAACCCCACATAAGAAAAATGAAATAGAAAATCAATTCAGCTGCAAAAATGGATCTATAATCACAAATTCAGACAAAATCTAGAAATTTATGAATCCCATGCCAAAGTCTTATGTAAATCAGTTTAAATTTCCGCAACAAAACAAGCTAAAAAATTACAGAATCACAGAAAGCAAGTAAGACGATAACAATTAACAAGAAGGGGGCAAAAGATGGCATTTTTGAAGTTACCATTTATGTGAAACGTCGACTGTCGAGCTTTTGAGCAAGAGCAGGAGTTTCATTCGATTTATGATTTTTATTTTTCGAAAAACAACTCGTGTTGTTGAAGCCCGGTTTCTTTGAACTGTGCGTATCGGTGGTAGTTAATGTCCAGCTTGGTACGTCAGCCAATGGTGATTTGCCGCGTCAGAGTCGAGGGGACACGTGAAAATAAGTGACTGTTTGTTTTTTTTTAAGGGCATATTTGGGTTCAGATGGGCTTTTAGGCCCAAGATAGTTTCTCTTTCAAATTCTGGTCATAATAACCAAAGCCTACCAAAATGCGTAAACAGAAACATAAATAACTAATTTTATTTTATATATAAATGGCTAATTATATTAAATGATACTATACTTGCTGTTATATAACAGATAATTAAATATAAATGGTATTTAAAAAAGAAAAAAGTGTAAACAGAAACATAAACAACTAATTTTATTTCATCCTATCATTGATGCTCCCACTTATTACATCAACATAAAAAGCAAAAAGTTTTTTTTTTTTTAAAAAAAAGTGCTCATGATTCTTACGATCCTATCAGAAATGCTGCCACTTATTACATCAATTACTAACTGTTGTGGGCATTTCATCATCGTTTAGTAACTAAATTAAGTGTACTTATGAGCAATTTGAGAGAGACAATCAAAAAGTTGTTGGGGCTTGGAGAGCATCGGCATATGATCTACGCCCTTGAGCTCCATCACCTCATCAACGGGATTGTTTTGGATCATCCAGCGCTGGAAGTCCTTGGGAATACAAACATCCTCATCGCATACAACATAAACTCGCTTTGCAGATCCATATCCTTCGTTGCTGAACTTATTGGCCTTGGACAAATCATCTTGAAATAGTGATCCTGGCCTCACTAACATCTTTGCCAGCTCCACATCCTTTAATTCAAAATAAACATTTATAATATTACGAATACAATTTTTAACTAAGATAAGAAATTTTAATAATTGTACTATGATGCAATAAAACAGTCTGATGAGGGCGTGAGATATGGGGCTCATTGCAAGATATATTTGAAAAATGTGGATCTGGTGCGATTTTCTTCTTTAATATTAGTGGGAGCAAATTTTTGAATACTACTCCACAATACAAACGTCCGGCCCATATTACAATTTTATGCATCTAAAATCCAAGTAAATAAATAACAATAAATTACTTCGGAACCACTTGAGAAAATGTTCAAAACTCCCATTTGTTGTTTGTTAAAAGCTCTCTCTCTCTCTTGTCCTTCTCTAGTGCGGATACTCTTATTTTTTTAATATAGACAAGCTGTTGAACTCCACAATTTAAGAGAGTGTGTGTGTATATGTATATATGTATGTATATGTGTGTGTGTATATATATATATAAACTCTGTCCTTTTAGAAAAACAGTAAACTTATATTTTTTTAGTATTTTACCACTCAAAATTATTATTGATTTGTGATGGATTTTAGCTTATCAGGGGCAGGGCATGTAAGAGTGAGATGTTAGAGGGAAATTAAGGCGTATACCTCTGGAGGACAACGGTGATAGATCTTCAGAGCCAAGAAGTTGTGACCGAAAAACAATGACATACGAGATGGATTTGATGCGTCCATTACTGAAAATTGAGTGTCCAACCATTCCTCACTTGGAATCCCGCCACAAAGCTTTTCAAGAGGAAAAAAAAAGACCATTTATATGTGGGTGTGTAGTTAAGAATTAAATGAAGTTTTCCAAAAGTTACAAAAAAAATTTATAAGCTCGCTCACTTAATTCGATAGTGAAATAGATAGAAAATTACCAATTGTCCATGCAGTTGTTAAATTCTTAATTTGTTTAGCGGTCCACCCATTACTTGCAAAATGCATCACTTGTCAATAAATAGTTTTGACGATGTCAAAGGGTTGCTAATATTTGTAAAAGGGGAGAAAAAAAATTAACAAATTTTCATCTATTTATTATTAAACTACAGTTCACGGGAAAAATAATCATTTTAGTAAGATTCTCTAACAATGATAACAGACGATGAGAAATGGATACAATTTATAAACTTCAAGTGGACCGCCGAACCAAATTCGAATTTTTGAAATTTTTCTTTCTTAAATTGATAAACTCTTTAAATAAATAAATAATTAGTAAATCCCATACCTCATCCACAACATGAGATGGTTGGTGTTCGGTGTCTGGCAGGAATGCCGTCAAGAAAACAGCAACTGAAATTTTGTGCGGGAATTTGTCAGCCGCCAGGGCCAAACTCATGCCTCCGAAGCTGTGCCCAACAAGTACGACCTTCTCGTCTGCGGGAAGTGAGGCCAAAATCTCCAGCAAGGGCTCGCTGTACTCATAAAATGTAGGAACGTCCTGGATTTTCCTCGAGTTGATGCCGGAGGCCGCAAGGTCCACCGCCGTCACCCGGTGACCCGCTGCCTCCAGCCGTGGCTTCAGCTTGTACCAGCACCAGGCTCCATGGTTTGTTCCATGCACAAGAACAAAATGCTTCTGTTTCTTGGCTTCTGCCATTTTCTTAATTATCTGTTGTCGGATTCATTTTGTATTGCCGCTTCATATAGATCTTCGTCTATCTACTATGTCGCCATCTTTCTGTCCACACGTATGTACACAAGAATGACACTTTAGTCCCTCCTGTATTTTTATTTTTACAACTTCGGTCGCTCTCCATTTAGATTTTTATTACTCATTTCGTCCGTTGTGCATATTAAAACGGCAACCGAAAAAAGAAAAAAAAAAACCATTATTGAACAATTGAGATGTGATATTTTCACGTACAAATTGATTATCAAAGAGACCCATGCAAATTAAAATTAGTTGATTTATCTGTTAAAAGGTTACTTTTTAATTGAGCACTGATGTTTGCCCCGGGTCAAACCCCGAAACCTCCAAACGCACCGTTTCATTTTTTTTTTTTTTGTTTTAATTGGCTTAATCGGCAGATTGGAAGCAAATTCGAACTATTGCTGGTTCAGTTCGAAGAAGTTTGTTTTGAACGGGAAGCTGGTCAAAGTCTTGACTCCTTCAAGCTCCCTCCTAAATCGTCCTCTTCTACTACCGCCAAGAAACCGAAACCTTCCTCTACCGCCGCCGCCGCGAAGAAGCCTAAAGCTAGCTCTACTGACGCTGCGGCTAAGCAGACGAAGACGAAGACGAAGTCGAAGCCAAAGGCAAAAGAAGCGGCAGTGAAATCGATCAAGTCTCCGGCGAAGAAGGCGGTGGTTGCTGCCAAAGTGAAGAAGCTGAAGAGCATAAGGTCGCCGGTTAAGAAGGTCGAATGTGTGGCTCTGTTTGATTTAGGGTTTAGAGTTTGTCCAGCACTGTGTCAAGCATCGCGTTCTCCATTGCTCCGTTTCAATCGCACGACGTTTAAGCGCCAGCACTGTGTCGAGCATTTCGCTTCTTCATTGCTCCGTTTCAACCGCATGACTGATTTGTGATTGACAGTTTCTCAAAGTGAATTGCAGCACCCCAACTGATTTGTCAAAGTTGAGTATAGCACGTCTGTATTAGCATTTGTTCCTTATTATTGTTTATGAATTTAAAGAATTTAGGATAACTAATTAAACTCCAGAAAATTGCTGCAAGAGCAATCCAGCAAATCCAGCAATTGCTGCAAGAGCAATCCAGCAAAAAAATCCACCAACGCAACAACCAACCAAACTCCAGCACACAAACCAAGCAAATTCATTATGAAAACACAAGCAAAATGCACCAAGGCAACAATCAACCAGACTCCAACACACAAACCCAGCAAATCAGCACAATTTAACCTAAATCAGCACTAGCAGAACAAGTCAACACAATTTATCCAACACAATTTATCCTAAATCAACCAAATTATCCCATTTTGCCGTAACCTAAATCAGGCATAGAAGGAAGTATTACCTCACGCTGGACCGCGATCGATGAAGGAGAGGCAACTGATTCTTGTCATTGGTGGCTGGGCTCGGTGCGTTCTTGATTGGAAATGAGAGACGACGATGAAGGAGAGACGACGAATGAGAGCTTGGCAGCAGAACGCACCGTTTTCACATGACGAAGCAAAACTGAAATGGCAGCAGAATGCACCGTTTTTACTTTAACTGAAACGGTGCGTTTTGGAGGTTTCGGGGTTTGACCCGGGGTTTGACTCGGGACGAGTATCATTTTCCTTGAACATAATAAACGTGCAAGGAAGCATAAAAAATCTGTTATTCACTAAAGTGTCGCTCTCCATATATATCACTTATAGCCTTCAAATTGTTTATGGGTGCCCTACATTGATGAATATTAAGAAAGGGAAGGAGACGCAAGAGAAGGTCACGCTCATCCTTATGTATAAATAAGATGGTTATATATTAACTTAGGACCAGTTTGGGAATGTTGTAACTTTTAAAATAATTATTGTTAGTTCTGTTGTAGAAATAATCAGCTGTGAAGAGAATCAGTTAAGTGTTTGGTAAATTTTGTTTTTAGAAGTACTGTGAATTCTGAAAGCAGTTATAGACATTTGGTAAATTTTACTGTTAAACTGTTAAGAGAAAACAAATAACTAAACTATACATAATGTAAGATAAAATTTATTTATACATATAAAAACATGTGCATACAATGTTTTTAATTGTGTATTATAATAATTTTTAACTAAAAATAAAATTTATAATATATTGATTTTATTTTTTATTTTTTATCTTAAAATAATTGATAATTAAATTTATAATATAGTGAAACAAATTTAATAATAATTCGACCAACAAATTGATATTAATAAATTTATATTGATGAATTGTAATAAAAATTTATTAAAATACTGATTTTGCTTTCAATTTGAATAAGAATAATTTTGAGTTTAAGTAATAATTTTAAAGATATTTATACAACTGTATTAAAAGATAAAATTGATTCTCAAAATCAGAATCTAAAATTTACTCATTTTCTACTTTTTAAAATCAGCTGTAGGAGGAGACAAAAGTGATTTTAATTTTTTTTACTAAACACTAAAATTAATTTTTAAATTTTTAAAATTACTTTTAAGTTTCTCAAAAGCAATTCTAAAAGGGACCTTAAGATATCAGACTTTTGCAGAAGCTGCCGGAGAATTTAATGCTTGTTGGTGAACCAAAATATTAAAACTGATTAAGGTGATGATGATGATGAGATGATGCATAGTAAAAAGAGGAAGAGGTCACTTTTTGTGAAGTCTTGGTTGGATATTATGGGAGTTTTAAAACCTTGGTTTTCCCCTCTTGTTTCAAATTCAAATTTGGATGTAATAACGTTAGACTGAACCCTAAACCCAGTTTAGTAATTTGTGATTTTGATTAAAAAAATTAAGATGTGTTTACTATATTTGTATTTTCTATTATTTGATCATTAGTTGACTCATAAAATATTAATTTTGACACTTAATTAACAAGAAATAAATTATCTTAGATATTTTTGTTTTTGTTTCACTTTTTAATGGACAAAAAATAATTTATAACGGGTTAAAAAATTAGTGGATTAATATTTGAGATTAAAAAGATAGTTTTGTACTTCAAAACTTATGATATAGTACAATTTTGGGTAAATTTGAGTGCAAAATTTTTTTAATCCCCTTGATATCATCATGATGTCGTCATTTAAACAACCATGTTAATAGAAATGTAACAAATAACATAGTAGTAAAATGTAACGCACTTCAATATTGCTTACGCCCGTTTATTATTTCACAATTCTCAAAATAGTCAAACAATAAATAGCTCTATTTCTTTTGAATTATTTTGCATTAGTAGTTTAATAAGCTATATCTCAACGCATTCGATAACCTTTTTTTTTATGTTGTAAATTTACTAACCTCTCGTGAATTCAATAATTTCTTATAAATGTTATTGTATTATCATTTCACTTGATGAGTACCATAGGATATATAAATCATATGACATGATATTCCCAAAATTTCAAAAGAAAGCATCTATCTACTTGCAACGTTTTGAAATTGATTGGCAAAAATCTTGCAAACAAATCGTTGGATACAAGAAAGTAGAAATCTGGCAGTTATAATTAGAATCAGGATCCTCTCCTGATCTGAGCATCTTCTGAGCAAGTTTTATTGATAGTTAATAAATTAAAAAGAAAATATTGTTAAATCATAACCATACACTACTATTAAAATACAGGTGACAGAAAATCTATAAAAAATCATAAATGTTCAGATAAGGAAAGAATCTCAATCCCTATAATTAACCCACGCAGCTGCCTCCAATGCAAGGCATGAATTGGCTTCACACAATTAATTAGGTCGGCGCCGTCCAACGCATGTTGCCAAAACTCCAAAAGAGTGCTCACACAATTAATCTTTTGACCTTTTTTATTATTGGATGAACAACGATTGTAAAGTAAACTGATGGTCCATGCAATTTGTATTTTATTTTTATTTTTATTTTTATTTTTATCAGCACAAATTGATTAGTGAATTTCATTTTCAAATTTTAACCACATTATAATGTTGTTCAGACATTTTATTGGGATGTTTCTGACGGAATTTTACACTAAATCATTAAATGGTTTTAATTTTAATTAACATGCGTAACTACATGGTTCTAGTGGTTATCCATTTTTATTGAATTAACTGGTAATAAAAAAAGTCAATAAACTATTTAATTTTATTCTGTTTATATACTTTTTTTAGAACAGTCGTCGGTCCTTTTCATGTTTTGATAACAATAATAGACTAATTATTGGATGAATGACATATATATTGATCATTCTTATAATTGATCGATCGCTTAAGGTTCTCGATAAATTTTTAATATGCTATTTCATTTTTGGTGTTAAAACCATAAAAAAAAAAAAATAGAAATGATACATTGTTAAAAATTAAATGCGACTTTTCAATAAACAAGCTAATTAGTTTTGATTTATGGAGATTTTAGATAACCATATTTTAAAGTTAAAAACAATGAATTTTTATATGTTTAACACTGGGAATGAAATGAGTAATTAAAAATTTATATGTTTAATGAATGGACATCGGCGATAAAAATAATATCCTAGAGAGACCAAAATATCATTTTCGTGATGAATTCATGGTAAAAGCGATTCTATACTGCCATATGTTGTACATTCCTTAATTAAATGTTGTATGCAACTTGATCAACTTGACGATAAAATCCAGCTTCACTGTTTTGATGTCGTTTTGAGTCATTATTGTTGTTATTATTTGGTGCAAAGATTTTAATTTATTGTTTGCGAGTGGTCGCAAAACTTAGAGAGAGTTTGACATTTAACTCCTCAATAACTTCTTTATATTTACTATTTAGGTCCTTAATTCATTTTTAGTTTAAATTTGATTGTACAATCAAATAAATTAACATTCAGTTTAAAAAGTTATTAGTTCGTCCCCATTCATTAGATTTTATGTTAAATATAAGGGAGCTACTAAATTACAGCTGCTGTAAGTTACAGCCGTAATTTTTTTGAGTGAACAGTAACACCACTTGGTTACTGTTCACTCGAAAAAGTTACGTCTGTAACTTACAGCAGCTGTAACTTAGAAAAATCCTAAATATAAACCCGTTCACCTCTTTGAACATATAAAAATTTAAGGGTTATTAACATTAAAGTCCTACAAGAATTATAAAATATCAAATAGCTACAAAAAGTATTGGTGCTATCATTTTGTCAATTAAAACTGATTGAGGTGATGATGATGATGAGATGATGCATAGTAAAAAGAGGAAGAGGTCACTTTTTGTGAAGTCTTGGTTGGATATTATGGGAGTTTTAAAACCTTGGTTTTCCCCTCTTGTTTCAAATTCAAATTTGGATGTAATAACGTTAGACTGAACCCTAAACCCAGTTTAGTAATTTGGTGATTTTGATTAAAAAAATTAAGATGGGTTTATGCAACTTTTGTTACTATAACGAAGAACTTCTTAAAAATAAGAGAAAAATATGCACATTCCCAGCTCGTTTGGTGAGGACAAAAAGGCCAAAAAAAAAGGGTCAAAAACTCTTTTCAGCACTAACCTATAATCATGTCTATAAATTCACTTGTGGGCTGTGCAAGGGATCATCATAAAGTCTATGAAAGTAAAAGGTGTTTTCGCTATATTTAATTAGTTTCTTTTAATATATTTAATCATGTCTACGAGCTTCACTTCTGTACTGGTTTTGATGCCCCGCTATTTAAAGATGTTAAGTTCATCTTCCGGGATAATAGCTCCTTTACTCATTGCTCCACCTTTTTTTCAAAAATGAATTTACATACAGAACAAGATACTTTCTTCGTCTCAGCCGAAGTTCTGTGTGTTGCAACACTTCAAATCAGCATGCGCATGTCTCCTCACAAAAGAATCCTTAAGCATCTTCATGTGGAATTGTCGGCAGCACCGTACGGTAACAACGTTTTCTGAAACCAGGTTGAAGCACCTTCGTACCATCAGTGGCTAAGGGCATCATCTCAACACCGTTAACAAGGTTCTGGTTTTCAGGACTTTTCTGGAGCTCTAGTAGGCTAACCTGCAGTTGTCTCGGAGTCATCCCATCATCAATCGGTGCATCCATACCATCCATCAGGATTCCACTGTCAAGGTCGGCCGCAGCTACTTTTTCTTTGGCTTGTCCTGCGGCCTTCTGCTGAGACTCAAACTGCCCCAGCTCTTGTAGGTTAATCTGCAGTTTCGGATCTATATATTGACTCATAAGCTGTTCCCAAGTTTCCGTATCAATCATAATCTTCCAAGGAGACAGTATACTGTATGCAGAAACGTCACTTGGGTGACAAGCATCAAGAACGTCTCTCAGCTTGATAAGAATCATATCACACAAACCCCCATCCACTCTGAATCCCAACAATGGAATCCATGGAAGCACCAGATCATGGATTGGAACAGTTTCCCGAAGTGGGTCCCATGAGTCCACAGCACTGGACAGTTTTGGCATGACTATTGTATTCAAAATAGTATGAAAAACTGAAGGAGGCAGCAAACTTTCCCAACACTCCAAGAATCTAAGCATCTGCTCGGAGTCGTTCGTGTCCCAGGTATTGGCGCTAGTCATTCTCAAAGCAGGTAAGACAATCTTCGAAACCAGCCAAGTATAAGGCATCGAATTCTCTGACATATCATAATAGTAATCAAACTGCAGCACATTCATCCAAACTGACACCACATCGAGTTTATGTGATGGATTTCGAAGAGGGTGCCAACCCTGGAACATCCCTGTAAAAAAAGGCAAAGCAAGTAAATACGCAATACGGGACAACTAAAGGAACTCAAAATCGAGAGAAAACCTGCTCTGTAAGTCGATGAAGTAGTATGCAAGTGAGTCCAAAGTCAATGTTCCAGAAGAACTCTCTTGCCCGATTTGGCTCAAGACACTAACAATTTTCTCAATATTAAAGAACCGGAGCTTCGGATCGGCCGCCATCGTTTCCAACTTCTCCACCTCTTTCTGCAAATTGAATGACATCTCCAGCTCCTCCTGCAAGCGAAGTGCTTCCTTCTGCCTCTTCAGCCCCTCACACAAATTTTTTTCCAGCATATTCAGGACTTCATGAGCAGTCTCCATGTCAATGGACTTGTGAAATTCAGATGGTTGCTGCTGCTGCTCCAAAGTCTTATTCTCCCGTGACAGGGCTTCTTCTTTCAATAGTTCATCCAATCCAAAATAATCGTCCTCATTTTTCTGCAAGTGTTGTCCACCCTTCATCATCTCCATCCTGGCCACAGCACGCTTAGATTTTCTATCAGCCGCTTCTTCTTTAAGCTATCCTGTCAAATTCTTCCTGCTTCTTCTTTGACATCTGCGGGCACTTCAATCTCCTATACTTCCAATCCTCATTCCTATTTCTGATACTGACACCTCTATGCTCTATCTCTCGGTTTTCTACGAGAAATTTCAACTAGTTCTTCTCCAGCTCCTCACTCTTATCAACTTTCAGGTTCTTTATCAGAGTTAATGGCGTCTATACTTCTTCTCGAATCCACAATGTCTGGAAATGCAGATTAAAAATCAGATTAACGATCCTAATTAATAAAAGAAAAAAAACCACAATATA
The DNA here is from genome assembly GCA_030449075.1 of Murraya paniculata. Lineage (NCBI taxonomy): Eukaryota > Viridiplantae > Streptophyta > Magnoliopsida > Sapindales > Rutaceae > Murraya > Murraya paniculata. Next base: position 2,423,077 of record JAEVFN010000019.1, read on the forward strand.
TACATATATATCGTATCTAAAATAGAGCGAGCAATTCGTAACATTGTCGGCGTGGTGTTGTTTCATCCAATTTTAAAACCCTAAGTCGGACTTATTAAAACAGAATTAGCCAAAGAAAACAAAAACTTGCAGGCTAAGCTAAGGCCTATTTGATATTTATTTTGATTCTCATAAGCATAAAGCATAAATAAATAAGCATGGAATTGTGTTCTGTGCTAATTACCTCCAGTTGAAACGGGCACCGGAGTAATTGGATCTCGGCGACTTCTGCTATCATCGAAATCAAACACGTCGTGCATCGGCTGATCCGTCTCGTACTCAACTCTTTCCTCCTTCATATTTGAAAATTGTTGTAATCCCTGTTTCATGATGCTTCGGCTTCTGCAGTAGCCAAGACCTACGACCTAACAATTTTCACGAGACAGCTATGATTTATGTTGTTGAAACTTGAAACCGTTGTGTAATTTTTGTAGTGTGCGCATGTATATATGTAATTTTTGTAGTGTGCGCATGTATATATGTAATTTTTGTAGTGTGCGCATGTATATATATAAAGTATATATAGTATCAAGCTTATTTCCTCCTCAAGGCTGCTCATGTAATTAACAATAGCAAATTTTATTTGATGCCTCTCAACAGGGAGACGAAGATTTCTAATTTCTTGGGTAACAAGGTTGAGGCAGCACACAAAACCATTCTTGTCTTCTGTGATAAACTCATGGACATTTCTTCCATTGACATTCAAGACCCAGATCTCCAAGGATTGTGAACCCCCGATCATATTATGCATAACCACTGCTAGAGATTCATTGAACACCATAAGCCTGAAATCTTTTGAAACAGTATAATTCGGCATTGATATCTTGTGGAAGACTTCATCACTCGTGTCAAGCGAAAGGATGAAATATCTGCGCTTCTCACTAATAGCACGTGCCTGCACCCAATAACAAGCTCCATTGATGTATTTACAATCAGACTAAGTAACAACAGAAGAAAAACTATCCTCAACTCTGCCTAGGTCTTTTCCGGTTAGTTCTCTCCAGGAATCAGTACTCAAAAGTGTACACTTCCACCCTTGTAGGAGAATACACACAAGGAGAAAGACGCATGAATCAAACAACCTCGTAATCATTGGATTTGGGATCATAACCAAAGCCAACACCAACTGTTAATTATTTCCCATGACTGTGTATACAAGTTCCAGGAAGTTTGCTGGATTCCCTGGATTAGCTAAAATAATTGTACCAGATTTAAAAGAGAGACATCTAATGCCATGGGAATGCCCCGACATATTTTCAAACTTCCCATGCTCATACAAATTAATCCTCCCAATAGCAAAAGGGTTATCCTCACCGGGTGCTGTTCCAGTTTTGTCATTGAAGAAACAAAAGTATAAGGCATGCTTTTCCCCATGAAGCTGCCTGGAGACATCGTGCTTGTAAAGAAGAAGAACACAAGTGTCCTAGTTACTTATCTGGTTGCGAAGTTACTTAACTACGAATCTGGGGTTTGCAATGAGAGCATACAATGATTTTCGTACGCATTTGGAACGCAACAGAGAGTCTGAAGGTAGCAAGGCAAGAATTTCCATCACCAATTCTTCGGGAAGATCAACAAACCTCGTTATTGATTTCTTCTTCTTTTTTTAATCTTATACATATGCACCGAGAGTCCCATGTCAATACACTTGCCAAAATGCATGTCACTGGTTGAAGAATCCTAGCCATTGATTTCTTCTTCTTGTTTAATCTAATACACATACACCCAGAGCACCATATATCAGCATACTTGCCAAGCTACATGCCATTTTTTGAAGAATTTATCTCGGACTGCTTCATGTTGGGATAAGGGGAAATCGAATCCTCGGCCTTTCGCGGGATAGCCCACCAATTGGGGGTTATCCCCTCGAGGAGTACTTTTTTGGTATGTCGATTAAACGAGGTATAGCAATAGCTTGTGGAAAATGTAGTAATTAAATCCCCAGGTCAATTATACTTACGGGCTAATGTTGAATTAAGGATGAAGAAGAGATTCAAATGTTCTTTTTCAGGTCCAAGTTTGTCTTGATCGTGCGATATTATTGAGAAATAGAAATTCGTGTTATCAAAAGATTTTTTGTGATTATTTCTAGTATTGAATGAGTTAATCATCCACTTCGGTGTATTTGCGCAGAATTGAATATGGAAATTAACTTGGCATTTAGCCCATCTACAAGCTCTAGCATTTATGAGTTCGTATGATAAAAATCTAAGTAGCTTCATTGATATGAAAGCGTCATATGCCAATTTAAAAGGATTGCAAAGTACATCACATACCACAAGCAATTCATTAAGTAAATGAACAAAATTCACCTACTCTCTAAAAGTACAGATGATTACATCGTTTCCAAACACAAACTAAAAATAAGTACACTAAATGAGATGAGACTTATCCTTGGTACAAATCTGGGAGTTATTTTATGTCGGCTTTCAAGAGATATACAGCAGTCGGAAACTATAATCGATGCACAGCTTCCTTTGTTGTCAAGTCATCCTCTATTTCAAGCTTGTTTCCTTCTCTGACTGAAACTAGGCTGTTCACATGAGTTGCGACAGAAAAATGTTTGAGATTCCTCTGCCTAGGAAGATTTTTAATTTCTTGCGTACCAAGATTGCAGCCATTCCATCTGCATCTTTGAAAATAAGCTCATTTTTCCAAAATACCACTGGATTTCTAAGCCTTGGATTGAACAATCACCAATAAATTTTACCAAGTACCGTTGGCACCAAATTCATCCATGATCCATATCTTGTCTGGATATGGACAGTTTGGACACTTGTTGGAATTATTCAAAACGAATGCAATAGATTTATTCAACAACGTAAGCCAACAGAGAATGGGTTAACATTATAAATTGGTAACATATAACGCCATGGCAATGACCCATCATGTCACTAAACATTTTTTCCTTGGAAAAGGGAATATGAATGATTTTCCAAACGACAGAAACATGATCCACACCAAGAGATGCTTTTGTTTTGTTACTGAGAATGATCAAGGACAAGCCATTTCCTTTCTCACCAGCACAGGCACCAATGGGGACCTTGGACTTGAGAAGAACACAAGCATTTTTCTTGTTATGTAACTGGTTGCGGAGTCGCTTAACTACGAATTTAGGATTAGCAATGAGAGCATACCATGATTTTTATACATATCTGGCTCGAATCAGTGAGTCTACAGGCAGCAAGCAATGCAAGAGTCTCAACCACCAATTCTTCAGGCAAATTGTTAATCCTTGCCACTAATTTGTGCTTTTTCTTCTAATAATATATACCGGCTTCAGCGAGATACATGAGAGTGAACGAGGTACATCTTTCACAATGTAATGTTTCTTTTTCTTTAGTAACTCAAGTTATATAAAAATTCTGAAGCTTGTGCGTATTATTAGAGCATTTGCATTTCAACGTTTTCCCAACTCCAAAAATTCCTAATTTCTCAGTGTCAAATGATGAAGGCATAAGAAGCCCAAACAAATTCCAAAACTAAAGAATAATTTAAACCAAACCATAGTTACAAATAAATAATTGATAAGTTTTCACTTGCGAATTGAGATGGAGAATTACCTGCTTCGTCTTTTGAAAGGAAAGATGACAAAACCCAAATGTTGGAATCTAAATTCAGTGGTAATTTCTTCAGTATTGAGACTTGAGACGTCAAAGAGACACATGGTGGTCCGTGGATTTGATGAGACACAGAGAGAGACTGAAAGCACTTTTGCTATTTACCACCTTTTTGTGAAAACGATTTTTCTGACGTAAAATATCAACTTTTTGTAAACGGAATTTTATAAATTTTTGAAAAGGAACCATTCCAAAACAAATTCTCGTCGTTTTCACAAAAACCACCAAAATATCTTTTTTGGTTTTGAATAATTAAATAAATTGAACTATCATCTAGGAAAAATAAACATGAAAGTAATAATAAAATTTTTTCAATGGTAATTTATTTTTCGTTATTTCAAATTTATTTTGTCACAGAATAATTAATCATTTAATGTGATTTTTCTGTGGCTAGTAATAGAATTATAATTCCTTTAAAAAGAAGAAGAAGAAGAAGTTAGGGTTCTGTGAGAATATTTAAGGGGTGTGTGGAAAGCATTATTCAAAAAACAAATATGCAACGCAAAGACTCTGGCCTAATTCATAATAGATCCTGTGTCTGTACTTCTTATTATCCGGCTTCCAGGATTTCGAAACCAAGACCGAGAAATCTAAAAACCTGGTTACTTTCTTTGCCTCGCCAACCGAGGCGCGCGAGAAATATCTCTGTAAACTATGGTGCACAAGATAGTTATAGGAAGTCATATTTGATTTGTTTTGAATGTTTTGGAAATAAAGATTAGTGTTGGTCGTAAAACTTAAGCCATGTAATTAGGATTTGACAGGTGTATAATAGACTTAAAAAAAGATTGTAATAAGTCGCTCTACAAAATTAAAAAGTGCTAAAAACATCTTCTAAAATGTCTTAAGATCGTCAGTCATTGTCAAAGGACCACCATAACAATGGCAGGACTTTCACCAAAGTTGTTACATGTTAGTATAATATGGATTCCGCAGGAATCTTCTTAAAATTTCGCACTAAAAGATTACATGCACCAAGAGTAAGAGAGGCCATCAAGTCAGTTGAAATATAAGCCACTAATAGAAGCCAATTGTCTTATTTCAGATAAGTCAATTAGAGATTAACATATATACTATCATTAAGGACAGTTTCTTAGCTAATACGTGTCCAACCCTAAAGAGGCTAAAAGGTTCAAGTTAAATAACTAAATTACCCAAAAGTCTCTATATGAAGAGGGGAATTGTTTATTATAGCCTATCATTTGTCTAAAAAGACAACAAAATGCCCTTAGAAGCACTCACTATGTATTGGTAAGTGCAGTTTCAGAAAAACATGTTCAATTTCTTCCTCACAATTCTTAAAATTTCATTGATGTTGGAATTTCTCAAAAACTCATTACTCTCACCAACACTTACTTGACTTAACCATCGTAGTGCCGATGCCGGAGGTCTTGAATTGACCATCGGTACTTCACCACTGGCAACCAGTTGTGTCACCTCTGATAGTTGTTCTCTTGTTTCTGGATCATTCCTAATAATGTTCATCCTAAAAAATTGTTCTAAGACAAATCAATCCACGCTATTAACAGAACCACCCCACAAAACACAAGCTCTCATAATGTTTGCTCCCAATGACAAGGTTGAGTTGGTAACAACATGAATCTTATAGGAGTTGGCCATCTGGATTTAAACTTTGAGAGAGGTAAAGGAAAAAATAAAAATTATTTAAATTTGGCCTACCTTCTTACTTTAAAAAAAAAAAAAACTCTCATAATATATTTAAGTCTTAACTAAAATTGAATTAAAATAATTTTGGGAGAATTATGATTAGTGGAAGCATAATAAAACAAAATTTGAATTAAAAAAAGGTGAAATTAGTGGAAGCATCTCAATCGATGAGTGCGCGAATTTTTCACGTTTAACGAATTATAACTATATTCTCCAAAATGAAAAAGAGGCTGAAAATGATATTAACAAGTTGCACGTGTAGAGTAGTTTATGCTCCTTTCATACAAAAAGAAGTCTATTGTTGTTATTATGACAAAAATAAAAGAAAGAGGAAAAGACTTTGTTGCCCTGCCCTTTAAAATTACAGCGCATCATTTTGGGGAAAAAAAAGGGCCAAAAAAGGAAAAAGATACCTTTTGATGTTGACGTGGCAACATCAAATTGGTTGATAAGGCGGCGCCCCGCACCAGTTTAGGTTTGGTTAAAACCGCACGACAGACTTTCTTTCACAAGCGACAAGCTGACGCGCGTTTACTCATTTGTCAAGCCTTTGCCTTTGCCTTTCCCGCTCCGACATTAACACAAACACTTTGCCTACAATAAAGAATTAAGAACTAAAACCAGACGTAAAAAATAAAAATCAAAACTGAGAGACAGAGCGGGTAGAGAAAATGAAGTACGTGTTGGTTACTGGTGGAGTTGTGAGTGGGCTTGGCAAAGGCGTCACCGCCAGCAGCATAGGCGTCGTCCTCAAAGCTTGTGGCCTCCGCGTCACCTCTATTAAAATTGGTCTCATTTCATTCACTATTTGCTTTTTTTTTTTTCAATTATTATTATTGTTCTGATATTAATGTACATATTTGATTTGAATTTTTTTTCAATATTTAAATTTTGTTAACTGCTTCTCTTGTTTTGCAGATCCTTACCTTAACACAGATGCTGGTACCATGTCTCCTTTTGAACACGGGGAGGTTTTTGTTCTTGACGATGGTGGAGAGGTAAATTTTACTCATCCTCAAGTTGAATGACAATGTAAAAATCTTGCACCGCATTGTGAGTTAAAGAAGTAAAGAATATCCAATTAATGTGTTTACTAGTTTATAATTATTTTGTATTATTTCTTAAAAGGTGGATTTAGATTTGGGTAACTATGAACGATTCCTGGATGTTAGACTCACGAAAAACAACAACATCACCACTGGAAAGATATATCAGGTGAGTGATTGAATTTTATTTTTTTGATGTAAAATTTTTCATTTTTTGCGTTGTATATGAGTTACTATTATATGATCATTCCGTTCATTTTTTTATCAGTCTGTTCTTGAGAAGGAACGAAAAGGTGATTATCTTGGAAAGACTGTTCAGGTAGCTTCTGTAATTCGCTAAAGGTTGCTTTATCCTAATTTGTATAAAGAGAAAACTGGTGACTTTAGCTTTGTCCACTTTGGGTGGAGCCTAGGTGGTTCCACACATCACAGATGCTATCAAGAATTGGATTGAATCTGTGGCTGTAATTCCTGTGGATGGGAAAGAGGGCCCAGCAGATGTTTGTGTGATAGAGTTGGGGGGTACTGTTGGTAAGAACTATCTGTTACAATGAGACTTTTGATGCATTGAGAATTCTTGATAAGTTGTTTGATTAACACCAATTTTTTGTTAGGGGACATTGAATCAATGCCCTTCATCGAGGCTTTGCGACAGTTGTCATTTTCAGTGGGTAAGGTTGCACATATGATGCTATAAGGTTGAGCTCTATGGACCCCTAATTAATGCCATAGACATACTTGGAACCTCTTATGTAATGCTTTTCTAATTGTTGGCATGACATTTTTTTTTTTTTTAGCATCATGGTACATGTCTATTTGATTGAATTATTTATGTAGTTATGTTGTGCTAAATGCCTGATGCTATGCTGGATAGGCCATTTATTTTATTATCCAAAGCTAATGGAAATTCAGAAATATTTTCTTTGATTTACGCCATATGCTCGGCATATGCTCTTGGGTTTTGAAATCCCATTGTAATGTGAAGTAGTTGCTTACTTTAATTTTCTATTCCTTCCTCCAGGTCCAGATAACTTTTGCCTCATTCATGTGAGCCTGATACCTGTGCTGGGTGTTGTTGGAGAGCAGGTAATCAATAGCTTTTGCCTTTTGTGTAAACCTTTATACCAGCTGTGCAATATTAATTTTTCTACATTTTCCATCATAGTATTAGAGGCCAAGATCGATGGAATTTTCCTAAAATTCATTCAACTTATTATTATTATTATTATTATTATTATCATAATTCTTTTTTTTTTTTGGGGTGTTTGTGGTTTTTCTCTCACTCACTCTTTTGCTTCAAGGACTTAAATCTCTCTTTCTCGTTGCTTTCAGAAAACTAAGCCTACCCAACACAGTGTCCGGGAGTTGAGAGCATTAGGCTTGACACCACATCTATTGGCATGCCGTTCTGCTCAGGTATTTCTTTGTCGCTGCCTGCAACCTGCATGTATACAAGCAGGTTAACAGATAGTAAAAATTTGATGGAAATTGGAATCTTTTAGACTGTTGTCTTCAGTTTGCCTGACTGTGGTTTAGATGCACTGATTTCAATGTTTTGCAAAAATTCATGTCATCTCAAGACAGAGCTTGTTGAATTGACTTTTGTGAGCATGTTATTGACCTGTTTTTTAATTATATTGTTGCATATTTTTTGTACTCTATTGCAGCCTCTGTTGGAAAATACGAAGGAGAAACTTTCTCAGTTCTGCCACGTTCCAGTAAGTTGTTCAATAAATTTTCTTTTTTTATCTTTGTTTTATTGATTGGCCATCTTATATATCTTTTAATGGTTTCTCTCAGATTGGCAATATTCTCAATATCCATGACGTCCCAAACATTTGGCACGTTCCTCTCTTACTTCGAGTGGGTTTACTAACAGTTTTATGATTCCTTTTTGTTATTTTTTTAATTCCATTCTATTTTATTCACATTTATTTAATGTTCTTTGATGTGCATACCTGTTTCAGAACCAAAATGCCCATCATTCAATTCTGAAACAGCTAAATCTAATGAGGTTAGTGTTTCTTTCAGCTTCTTCTGTATTTAAGGCTTAATTTTTATATCAAAGCCCCGGCCAACCTTGGAATTTCTCAAGAGAGTAATGATTATATCTGTGATTATTTACAAGGTTAGGATTGCCGCAGGCTGACTACTTAGACATCTCTTTTTCTCCTTTTTCATAGTAACTCATGACTTTGGTTTAGTGCTTTGATTACATCTACAATTAATTAGTATGTAAGGGTTGCTGCCACTTGAACTCGATTGACAAGGAAGAGGAATGCCTGTTTTAGGAACATTTAGGAGGTGGCATTGTTCTCTTCTTAACTAACTGATTACAATCTTCTGTTGCAGCATAGCTGCTCCTCCAGATTTGGAAGCTTGGACAAAGAGGGCCGAAACTTACGATAATCTCAAAAATTCTGTTAGTAAAACTTCTGATAACCTTAACAGATTTTTCTTTCATGAAGCAGAAGTTATCAATTCTGATACCATTGTTGTCGCTAGCTTGTTTTTCTCTTGTCAATTTTTTTCTCCTTAATTATTTATAGAAAAACATGCTGATATGGCAGGTGAGGATCGCAATGGTTGGGAAATACGTCGGCCTAACAGACTCATATCTTTCTGTTGTGAAGGTGCGCTTCCTGCTTTTACCTTCGGTTTAACCAAGAGGAGGAGCAATATAACATATAGAGCCTTTAGTATTATCAAGAAAGTATGTACATTGATCTGTCATTTACCAATGAAGTAAAACTTTGTAAAAGAATGCTGTTGGACACAAGATGCTGTTGCGTAGAGCTTCTGTCCCACTTTTAGTATTAATCTAATTACTTGTGGAATGTCATGCTTCTCATGAAGCTTCAGAAATGGAAATACACTTATTTTGACTGGATTAATGCATGCATGGCTGAGTTTTTACCTTGGTTTATTTTTGTTAGACATATGCACTGGTGAAGTGTAAGATTTGAGAAGACCACTTCTACTAAGTGGTCTCAGCCTAATAGCATAAACCTTTGGGATTCTCATTAATTGTTATATAGATTATTTCAGATTATTTTGGAAAGAGTGAATGACACTTTGCCCCATGGTACCAGTTGTTCAATTATGATAGTTGAGTGAATTTAATGACTAGATCTCGGTTAGGTAGAGTGAATTTATTATGTAAAGCAGGTAAAAATTGCTGGTTTGGTTTCGCAGAATATAATGTATTACATCAACTTGCCTCTTTCTTCTGTGTCACAGGCCCTTCTTCATGCCTGCATTGCTTGTTCATTGAAGCCATCAATTGACTGGATTGCAGCTTCTGACCTTGAAGATGAGAGTGCAAAACTGGTATTGAACCTTCCTAATTGCATTTCTGTTGATTCCTGTTTCGTATTCCTGAAATTTTTGCCTTGTGTAAATTGTTTCGTCCACATCTTGCAGACACCAAAAGCTCATGCTGCTGCATGGGAGACTTTGAGGGTAAGCATTACTGTAGTCATCTATTTATTGATCAACACTCCCACCATATCATTTATTCTTTAACCAACCAAATTGCACTCATCTTCCTGCCGGAGTCTGAAAATCATTCATGCTGATTGTAAAAGCAAGAATATCCTCACATGTCGTCATCAGAGCTTCTTTCTATAAATTAAGATAAATCTCCCTAATATATTTCATCATTTCATTTCATATGGTGTTAGAACAGCTTTTGAATGTAATTATAGATTTTAAACTATTTTCGGTAAAATCTCCATTTGTAGAATGCTGAATGTGTCTTAGTTCCTGGTGGATTTGGAGATCGTGGCGTGAGAGGAATGATTTTGGCTGCAAAGTATGCTAGAGAGAATAATATTCCTTATCTTGGCATTTGCTTGGGCATGCAGATTTCTGTGATTGAGTTTGCTAGATCTGTGGGTGACTTCTCTTCCAATACACTGTTCCATTTTCCAAGACATTGTGGTATCATATTCTGATTGCCTTGAATTTTCCATTTTAGGTTCTGGGTTTAAAAAGAGCAAACAGTAATGAGTTTGATTCTGAAACACCAAATCCTGTAGTAATTTTCATGCCTGAGGTATAAATTTTATTGGTTGCTTTGATCTTCTCAGTTACTGTGATACATTGCACCTACCATACAAAGTGTATTGATCATTTTTATCCACATGCAGGGTTCAAGAACGCATATGGGAAGTACAATGAGACTGGGTTCTCGAAGAACATTATTCCAAACCCCTGATTGTGTCACCTCAAAGTTGTACGTGATTATTATATTTTTCAGTTTAGAAAGAACATTAAGATATATGTTGCTGCACATATAGCTAAACAATTAATTGAGCTTCATTGTTGTGATTTGTCTACAACAATGGATGCTTGTGCCTAGGGTGATTACTTTTACATACCAATTGAACAGTCTTGTAGTTCATATGGTCACAAAGTTAGTATTCCTCCATTTTGTGCTGCCTTTTGCCCAGTAACTTTCAGGCAATTGGTAGATTTGAGATTTCAGCTGCTGGGGTTACAATCCAATAGTTTTGCTTACCCAAACAAGGACATTTAATGTTTACATTTTGCTGTTGTGCATGTTCACTATACTTTCTCTTTTTCGCTAGGTATCGTAATGCGGAGTATGTGGATGAACGACATCGACACAGATATGAGGTTAGTTGTAAAACTTGATTTGATGCGAAGAAAAGGATGTTTGACATGCCTAGCTTCCAGTGGTTATGGTATGAGACTTTGATCATTGCTTGCTGCAGGTGAACCCAGAGGTAGTTCGAGTTCTGGAAGAAGCTGGCCTAAAATTTGTAGGGAAGGATGAAACTGGAAAAAGAATGGAGGTGGGTTTTCTCAGTATTCATAATAAGCTGTGTGTATGCTCAACCATATTTGAAATCTGTTGAAAATGAATCAGTTACAACTGCAAAACTTAGATAACACTTTTGCACAATAGGCATAAAAGCTGAATAACTTAAGACACATTTTTATTGTTGCTTATCCATTTCTCACACGAATTGAAGATCATTATGCTTTGGCGTAAGTCTATTTGCCCATCTTTAGTGGAGAATGAGTAGTACGGCACATAACTAAGATAAATATGAAGTTCTTTCATTTCATTCTGTTTCTGCACATATTGGAGTTCTCATTCTGTTTCAGTAGTATGTCACGTAACTAAGTTAGATCTGAAGTTCTTTTGTTTCATTCTGTGTCTACAGATATTGGAGCTTCCAGGTCATCCATTCTATGTTGGAGTACAGTTCCATCCGGAGTTCAAATCACGACCCGGGAGGCCCTCAGCTCTGTTTTTAGGTAATTGTCAGTTGACAACTGAGCCCTGTGTATGCTAACATCTAAGATCCGTTGACATTAAAATCAAGACTTATTACCAAATCACTACTTTAACTTTGTCATAATAATAAACGACTTCAACAATTATTGAGGTGCTTTTATACGTTAACTGGATAAAAATGTTACACTTTATTACTTTTCTGCTACTGCCTTAAGTCAGATGATGATGTCGTGATGACATCATGGGGTTAAATCTGTCTTTCATAAGATAGAACCCAAAATTGTAATTTGGCATAAAATTTGAAGTGCAAAACTGTCTGTAACTCAAATTTTATATCTGCCAAATTTTTTTTTTTAATTTTTTGGGTGCATATAAACAAATTTAAATAATTAAAATATTTCCGCTATTACAAGCCAACTAATGGTAATATGCAAAAGCAGTAAAGTGTTACTGATTGTTAAGTACAAGCCAACTAATGGTAATATGCAAAAGCAGTAAAGTGTTACTGATTATATATTTAACGTACAAAACTGTTACACCTCAATAATTGTTGTAGTAGTTTGTAGTTATGACATGGAGTGAGTGGAGTCCGCCTCCCTTTTATTGACAATATTGCTTTTCTTTTAAATTCACCAAAATCCTTTTATTTAAGAACGGATGGTATTAGAAGAAAGATCTTACATGTTCATTTATCCATGTCTTAACAACTTGGACTATTTTCAATGCTTTCCTTTCAATCAAAAGCACATTCTTGGATGTAAAACATTAGTTATACATTAACTCTTAGTATGGAATAGTTGTAGTTACATTGAGCTCCCTGAAGCAGAGACTAGTCTATTTTCTAGCTAACAATATAACACTGCAATTTCAGGTCTTATATTGGCAGCGACAAAGCAGTTGGAAGCATATCTTAATAGACATCAGAATGGATGTTGATCTACAACTCTAGACTGTCCAGATGGTTCTAGATCATTTTTTTCACAATTATTAGGTAGGTCATATTACGACTTAGATGCAAGAATACCTGCTAGTTATACCTGCATTGTTCTTCATTCCTGCTCCTTTTGGCTATTCTAATTGGCAGTGGGAGTTCAGACTTTTTGGTATACAGTTTTGTCTGTACTGTATTATACATAAAGCTTTTGTGTTTATTAAGTAGCGATCAGTAAGTGTAATAAATGATGAATCTCACCAAGTGAGTAGATCAGCTGGCATGAGGTTGTTCTAGCTTAATCAAGGTCCTCGATTTGAGGTTTGGGAATGCAGTTACGTTAAATATTTGTTGGGAGAGCTTTGCCGTCCTAGTGGTCCTACTCGGCTCGAATCTGGATTAGTCGGGACCCAATATGGTCTTCGGATACCAGATGGTTTGATATACAAAAAAAAAAATGATAAATCTCACTTAGTGTGCTACCTTGCCATAGTTTGTTTAGTAGTTAGCAGGGATGTAAATCTTTAGAGGTTGGCTTCAGTTAAGGCTTGAAAAATCCCATCACATGCTTATTTCTTTTCTCATATGTGCAGATTTTGCCAGTCCCGGGATGAAGAGTCCGAGTGGAGTGAAGAAAATTTTGTTGCACCTGAGTAGAAATGAGCAGTTATAGCATTCTTCTAAAAAATATGCATATTCCCAGCTAGTTTGGGACAAAAAAAAAAAAAAAAAAAAGGGTTTTCAAAAGCTCTTCTAATCACTAACATATATGTTGGACAATTGGCTAATTGCAAATTTACTAGGGATGTTATATGAAACTGTTTTAACTAATCAAACGCTTCCTGAACTGTCTTCATTATCTTTCAACCAACTCATCCTCCCATGGTCGTACCTATAATTTACTGGTTTTAAATTTACTGGTTTTGTTGCCCTGGTATTAAAAAATTTTTAAGTTTCATGAAGATAGCTTCCGATCTAGGAGAAGAAATAAATGGAAAATAGTAAAAAATAAATAAAAAGCTTCTGTAAAAGAAAGGCGCGCGCATATTGCATCATCGGGTGTGTCACTTGCAACGTGTAAAAGCTTCCATTATTGTGACAATTTTTTCCGTTCTTAATAACTAGTTTTCATGAACTGGTGCAAGAATTGGTTGTCATATCTACAGATTTGTATTTAAACCTAAATATGCAACTTTTATTACGTATGTACCGAAAAACTTCTTATTGAGAGCATTGCAAGTAACGTCCTATGCAACGTAGTTGGATGAACGAAATATAAGAAAACGTATGGTTGAATAGCAAACAGGAAAAAAATTCACATAACCATGTATATTTTTATTGGATGAAAAAATTCACATAGCATTTTCATTTGACTGTTTACTCTAATTTGAATCTGGGATGAGTTAAGAGTTAAAAAAATTAATAAGGGTTTTATCCGTCCCTCTAGCTTTCTTAATTTGCTTATTAACAAGTTTATCTTGTAATTCGTAGAACATTCCTTGTTGGCAAAACGGCACATTTTCAACGCAGCCGAACCAAGTTTTGGACAAAAATTCTTTCATTCTAATAAAATTGTCCATTATAAGTGTTCATAGAACGTTGCAACTTCAGTCTATAAAATCCTATAAAATCTATTACTGCTAAACATTACCTTCCTACGAAGTAGTAAATGGCAGGTGATTTTCGAAACCCCCACATATTTCTTCTCAGAATCAAAGACCAAAATATTTTGAGGGCTTCTTTTGCCAAGAGATCTCCAATTCCACGATATTTTTTTTTTTTAACTCAATGGTAAAGCTGCCGAGAAGAAACTGGCCAGGCAAAATTTGTACACGACACATTGTATTGTACATTTAGAATCAAGGGTCAGAGAATTACAGACATAAATTTTTTTTTTTATTTTTTTGTAATCATAGAAGTGGGAATAAAACAATTTGAGAAAGGCAAGTTTATCGGTGTGAAAAACAGACATTTGATGCAAGGCAGTGACGCGAGATGAAATGAAATCTCCTAGTAGATGAAAGAGCAAAAAAGTGTTTTCATTGTTTTGGAATAAAAAGTCTTTCGTATTTCAATATTTAATTTATTGGGGGCTATTAGAGACGGATTCACTTTTTAAGAAATATGAGTCAAAGAAATAATAAGAATATTTTTAGTGAAATATCTTTTATAATCTCAGGAGAGATAAATCATTCATGAGAGATAAGTAATTCAACTTATTCACATTTAGATCATGAATGATATTTAGTTCTATGTAATGATTGGTTCCAATGAATTTATCTATTTCAATTGTCGTCTCATAGACAATGATAATGAAAAGGAATAAAAAAAAAAAAGAGAGATTTCTATAAAAAAAAAAAAGGGTGATTCAGTGATAGTTTGTAATTTGTTATCAAAAGAGAAAGACAAAGACATTTTCATTTCTGAGAAGGCATGCAAGAATCTCGACCACCAGTTCTTGAGGAAGTTCTCTAAACACTGCCATTGATCTTGAAAATATAATCAATGAAAGGAAAAAGTTAAGTTTAATATAGATGCCAGAGATACATTACATTCATTTGTCGATGAATCTAGATAATATTGAATTAAATCATGATGTTAATGAAAAACTAGATTCGTTTACTAGGATCCCCATCCATGGCTTTATAATCAAACTGATTTTTTTTTTCCCTTTCCCAAGTTAACAAGTCTTGAAACCTGTGAGGTTGAAACAAAGTTTAACAACTTTATGAGGTTCAAATTCTGAGGCACTCCATTTGTAAAACAGTACTACAATTGGGAAGAAGTGACTAGAAAATTTTTTCGATTGACCTCTCTTTTCTCCCAACAGCCCATGGAGATGGACACTGAAACTCATTCATTCACATAAAAAAGAAAAAAAAAGTATAATATTATCATTCTGAAAATCTTAATGATGTACGAATTTGAAATGTTAACTACATCATCTGGCAAGGAACCAAATAAAAGCATCCAGAATATCCCGATCGAGGGAAGCAATTTTAGCACTAAAGGGTGTGAGAGTTCGTAAGATTTATGCCAGTAATCAAGAACGCAAAAGACTACAACCAATCAAATCAGTAAGTGTTAATCAATCCCCTATCCTACTAAAAAAATGATGTAATATTCCTAAAAAGAGCAGTTTTTCAAGAACAAGAAAAAGATACTGACAGGCAGCACAAATACAACAACAGACTTAAATGAACAATCTTATTCACTCTTCCACCATTGCATCTCTTACGAGAGTAGTTACTGAAGAATATGATGTAGATAAAAACCTAATTCATTCTTTTTTATTTGTTCTTCTTCATCTGCAATTTTATCTAATCGTGTAGTTATTTCATGTTTCTTCCACTAATTGCTCTCTCCATAGCTAACCTTTCTCTTCTGCGTGCACCTCAATGTCCTCAAAGGAACTACTTTCCACCCTAGGAGGACCTGAATGTCGTCTTGGTCCAGCTGGTGAAGACGGGAATGAGAGCCGCTTCTTTGCAGAACCAAATGATCTTTTGTCTGCTGTCCCGTTTAACCCTAATGGGCTTGTTCCCCTGGACCTAGCCTTTGTGGACTGAGTGGGTGCCATGTAACTTGGAACTGAAGGTGAGCTTGCAAGGCTCTCGTTGTCTCCCATTGATGACGCTGCAATGCTGTGTCTCCTGTAGCGTTCAGATCGTACGCTAAACACACTTCTTGAGTCACCATCCCCACCCCATTGGCTTCCTTTAGGACTTGGTGGCCTGATTTTCCCAGTTACTGATGATGTAGATGGTGCTTTGGAAGGAGGAGTTGAAGGGGACTGACGGCGACTGGGAGGTCGACTTAATTTATGTGCAGTGGGTGAATCTTTATTATCTTGGTTGAGATCGCGACGTGAATAAGCTCTACTGATTTCACCAATGGACATGGCACGGCTTGTTGCACTCTTAAGAGAGCTAAGATCATAGTTATCAACTGTGCTTCCGGACTCCCATGGTCGGGCTGCCATCCATCGCTCCAACCAGCTCCAGCCCCAGTGGGGATTGTTTGGATCCATAAATGTCGGGTTTGCAGATTTTGAAGAGTTCCTCAAGGTCTTCTGTTGAAAATTATCATCCAAGTGAATTCTAAAGTGTTCAACTAGTGCTTACAAAATAGATATGCTTGGTATGTGAAGAATTAAAAATTCTTATGAAAACGATAACAAAATTCCAGAATATCAAAACTGCTCCTATCCACGTGTTCAAACAAAACTTATCCATCCAAGAAAAAATTATAAAGAACTGAAGATTAGTTGTTCTTTGGCTAAAGGAATGAAAATATCAGTTGCACCACCCCCTTCCCCCAAGTATTCAAGATCACAAACTAAATTTACAATTATCTGAAAAAAAAAGAAAAGCTACAAATTAAAATTTCAAGTTTGTCAACTATAGACTATTTACAATCATAAGACAACATTATAAGAAGTTGGTACCTGATGGGAAAATGCATAAGCCAGTGCCCTCTCCCTTCTTATAGCAGCTTCCTGCTTGTGTTGTAGCTTTGTTTCAATTTGCTCCTTAGATTTTGCAGTATGATCCCACTCTTCTCCAACTTGCTGCAAAAGTGTAACATGTTAAGTTCGTTGCTATGCCAGATGGAAACTATGCTCGTCTTCTTCATATACTTTTTTGTTTGCTATTATTTTTGGTGCCTCCCTAGCATATTTTTATTTGGAAATAATATTCCAAGTAGAAGGAAAAGAAAGCAAACAATGATGGTTAGGAAAGTCAAACTATCTCGAGAACTACAATTATGCCCCTAACATGGCCAGAATAAAAAATTCAGATTGATATTGAAGCAACCCAGAAATAAGTTGAACAAAAGGGAAACAAAAAACGATTTCAATTTTTGTAGTTATTAGTGCTAATCAGCACACAAACAAAAACATAACACATGCATGTGTGCACACACTCATGTAAGTTTTAGAGTCACAAAGCCCAAGGCAAGAGTATGGAAATAGGATGATGGCACTTACTAAAGCTCTCAACTTCTCAATCTCCTTTTCACACTTCTGTTGGAGCTGCCTCTGGAAAGCCTGGTTCTCCTCTGACATTCTAATCCTCCTTGCCCGAATCTGAGACTGAACACGAGCAAGAGTCTGCATGCATCTTAACGTGGTAGTTGCTTGCCGCTTTACGGAGTGTCCTTGTATCAAGGATTTCAATCTCACCAGCCCTCTCAAAGCCCGCAATGCCCTCCGTGCCTAAGATGCCCAAAAGCAAGAACCAAGGTCACTTATACAGCTCATTGGCAATGCCTTCTGCAGTTGCCACTTATGCAGCTTATTTTTGGGATGCTACAAGTATGCACAGGTATGTATTTGTACACATGTTTAATGTACATTTATAATACTATTTCTCCAAAATAAAGTGAGATCACATCAATTGGATACAAAAATATAAATTCTAAAGTCAAATGTCCTAGTTCTCAAAAGTATTCATAATAATACAGCAAACAGTAGCAGCAAATATGTAATAATCATACCAAGTATCCCCGGAATGCTGTTTGAATCTTGATAGCCGCAATTTCCTCCTGTGATTTTCCAGGGAAACGTGCCACAGCAGTGAGGCGAACAACCTCTGCAGCAGCCTGAGCAGCCGCAACAGCCGCCTCAGCAGCCACTGCAGTGGCAAAAGCCACAGTGTACGCATGCTTGTTCTGCTCATTCTCAGATTCAATTAATTTTACATCTTCATCCGCTGAAGGAGGATGAGGGACAGGAACAGAATCTGTGAGAGTTTCTTCGGACAACAAAATAGCACCAGAGTTCTTTTGCTTGCCAAACCATTTTTTCTTCGATTTATTTGTTTTCTAATACAGCCAAAAAACAAAAACACTAAATTTCAATTGCAAGCATATCCAAAAAGCCAAAATTACAAGTTTTTAAAATTGAACCAAAGTTTCAAACCTGATCTTTCTTATCTTTTTGTTCAGAGCTGAGAACTTTCTTCACAGCAGAAAACCAACTCCCTTTCTTTCCCATTTCCTAACAATTTACCTTGGGAAAAATACAAACAAGTTAATTTTTTTTTTTTTATACAAACAAGTAAATTTAAAGCTCAAATGATACCAAATGAAAATGAAAAAATTGTCACAAATTTATGAGAATGCAAATCTAGCATATGTGATCTGTCACCGAATTCAAAGCTGAATTATTTTAAAATGACTAGGAATTAACTCCCATCCCCATCCCTTTGAAAAATAAACTTTTAAGACAAAATTAAGAGCTTGAGAAACAATTCAACAATGAACAAAACCATTAACACTACCATTATTAAATGAGTTTAAATGTCAAAATAAACAGTAGAAATTGACATGGAACCGCCAAACATTTTCAAGCCCTTGCATTAGAAGTGGCCAACAATGGTGAATCACCCAGATTCCAAAACCGCAAATCTTCACAAAAAGATAAGTAAAAAAAAAATCAAATTTTCAAATGAAAAAAAAAAAATCAAACAAAGGAAACAAAAGAAATGGAGGGAGAGTCACATGAACGAGACAGATACGGAAAAATTTGTCATCACAAAAAACCAGATCAATTCAAACCCGTTAAAAGAAAAATGCCAAATGTGTGAAAAACATATGCCAAAACAAGAGAACATAGCTAAAACAAAAAACACCCAGATCAAGTTTCCAAATTTAGAGGGCATTTAACACAAAACCCACGTAAATGAGAACATAAATGGACAAAATGTAATCCATAGCCAAAAGAAAAACTAAAAAAGAAAAAGTCCAAATACCTGAGTCAGATCTCTGTTAATTCCAAAAACATTCTCCTCTTCTCTTCTGTTCTTTTCTCTTCTCTTCTCTCTCTATATTGTTTTCTTTATAAAATAAGAACAAGAAAACAATTACAGAATGAAGTTAATGAACCAATGATTCTTCTGTATCATACAGAAGAGAAACAAAGAGAGAGAAAAGGAAAGATCTTTCCGAAAGAAAGCTTCAAAGATAGGAAATGGAAAATTTTAACAGCCTGGTTTTCGTTTGTTTATGTCTTAAGTGGGACCCACTATTTTCGAGGGAAAAATAGGGGGCCACTAGGCCATTGCCAGACACTGAAATGTATGTATTTAACAGTTATATCAGTTATTTTTTTATCCATAAATGAGTTTTAAAAGTAAAATCAATTATTCGCAAAAAAAAAGATGTAAAATCATTTAGTATTTAGAATTTTCATCCTATTGATAATGGAATTATTCTAACCCTTAATTTAAAAGTTTTAATCCCCTATCATTAGTTTAAAATAGTGGATAAATAATTAGTTAATTAATGAACTCAACGTGTTTGAAAAATCTTGTAACTCTTTTTTTTGTTTTCTTTTATTTTTTAAATAATCTTTTTAACTAATTTATTAAATGGCTACAATAAGTTTGAAGAATTTATATCTTTTTATTGAGAAAAATATTTTATACTATAGATTAAATTCAACAATACACATTTGTATATTATTGATGCCGTAAAAAAAAAAATAACGGCATCATAAAATGACCCTCAGCATTTTAATTTTTTATTTTCTTCACAAAACTTGATGAGGGAAGTCTTTTATATTATCGAAAAATATTTCAGTTGAAAATTTTTAAAATAAAGTCAAAACTTTTTTATTCAATTTATAAAGAAATTTTATAAATTGAAAAAAATATAATAAAATGATTGGGTTTCTTTTTTAAATTCATTGATTATATTTACAACAAAACCTCTCTATAGCTATATTGTTAGATCCAAACTAATTTTATTATTATGAAGAAGTTATAACTTAATAGAAGTGTAGTTATAAAAATCCATATTTTGATTTAGTTATTCTTAGTGCAAATGATGCACAAATAAATCATTCACTATTTAGTAATTAGTTAATGAAGCATGTTAAATCCAATAAATTATAAATTTGATAAATGAGTCGGACATAGTTTCAAAAAAAAAAGTACATATATCTATATATTTTTAGGAATATGCAAAGTAATTTTAAAAGTATCTAAATATTTGCATTCTTCTTAATATTGTTCTTTCGTTGTCTAACTGTACTATAGAGAAGGCAGTTCCTAATGTAATATAATATTTATTATTTATACAGATAATTATTAGTATATAGAAGCAAATTCCTTAAAATGAAATCTAGAAAAATTATAATTTATTCATGTAGAAAAATTATAATTTATTATAAAGCGAAGTTTATTCTTATTATAACTTGTATTTTTTTAATTAAATAGAGATTATTCATACATAAAGTATGATTATAAAGAGATTTTATTACAACATGTAAAGTATCATTATAAAGAAATTTTATTACATCCTCTTAAATTAATAGTTTTGATATTTAAAGTAAAATATTTGTAGTAAATTTTAAATAAGTTATGTCATGATACAATTTAGATAAAAAAGTAGATGGAATCTATTTTTAATTTTTTTGAAAAATAAAATAAAAGCAAACCTCTTAACACATACACAAGAAAATTGAACCCTAAAACCAAATAAGGAAGGAAAGTTGTGTCACAATAGAGAGAATAAATAAGTGGGTTTAACATATTTAAACATATTTTATTAAGTTATTTCTTGTAATAACAAAATTTCTGTAAGGTAATTGTCCTTCTTGTTGTTTTCTTGTTCAAGTTTTTTGGGTAGAGATGGCAAAAGGAACAAAATCTGAAAGATCAGATTCGGAAAAATTCCGATCCGCAAATTAAAAAATGCGGATCTGGATACTAAATTGTAGAATTTGTACGGATTCGGATCCGGATATGGAAGCAAATGCATCTATAAAATCAAATATCTTGATCTAAATTATTTTTTAATAAAATTATTTATTAAATAAAAATTAAATGAAAAATATATAAGTGAAATAAAAAAACATAATATAATTAATTAAAAAATATATAAGTGAAGCTAAAGTAAAAAAAAAAAAAAATATATATATATATATATATATATATATATATATATATATATCTTCGGATCCACATTATTTTATGTGGACTTATAGTGTTTTTATAATTTTATTTGAGGATTTGTAGTGGTGTCAGATTTAGATTTATGTTATTATTGATATTTGATTTATGTTGTGATATTTTTGCTTGTGAATTTATGGTGTTGTATGTCATTCTATGTACTGAATTATTGATTGTTGAATTATGATTAGATTTTAGTTGATATTATTAGGTAAATTATTGAATTTTAAATTTTTACATTTTAATTTATGTGAATCCGAATATCCAAGATATATGTCTGTAATCTGTGCGAATATTATCCCATCCAGATCTGTATGTATTTTTTTCCTGATCCGGAACCAAATTCAAATATGAAAATAGCTATGCGGATCCGAATCCTGATGTAGGTCCGGATGCACCTACATCCGGATTTGGATCCGGATTCAAATTTTGCCATCCTTATTATTGGGCAAATGAAAGAGATAAATATTGTAAATGATGACTCTCAACTAACAAATTTGGAAAAGAAGAAGAATTAATTAATTGTGTCTTTTTTTTTAATTATGGAGCTTAATTATAAAAATAGATTTGGTTATATTGGAACCGCTCTAAGGTAGAGTACTCATTCATAATCACACGATTAAATTTATAATATATTATTTATTATTTATTATTTTACATGTGTGATTGTGATTTGTATTCTATCTTAAAAAATTCATTCATAACCATAAGATCAAATTTATAATATATTTTTTACTATTTATTATTTTATATGTGTGATTATAATTTGGACTCTACCAAATTAGCCATGTCCCTTATAAAATACGTGAAAAAAAAAAAAGGATCACTTCTTTCAGACGGATGACGACGGGTCATCACAGTTAGTAACTACCTGGAGAAGTAATCCACAAAGAAGAGATTTTCCATTTTCCTTACCGCATCCTATGAAGCGCGTTTTACGCACGGTTCGAAAGAAAGAGCGGCCGTTAGTTTCACATCCTCAAAAATCGCGTGGAGGATGTTGCTTTCTCTGTAGTGCAGTGCAGGGTAGGCAATTGTTATCTTTAACGAGATTCACATCAGACATAATTAAGAGAAAGGCGTGTTCTGGGTGGTCGCATAAATGACATCACATGTCCACTCTCCATCGACGTTACCAAAAATATGAAAAAAAGTGTGAGTCATAATAACGTCAAGGTCCCTTATCTTTATTATTTTAACTAGTATTTAGGTTTTTTTTTTTTTACATTTATTATTTATATCACATTGAAGGGAAATCTCGGTTATTGTACTAGGAACATTGGATCAATGACCTTATATGATGCAAATAAAAGCAGCTTGCCCTTATTGTCACAAAACTATCATAAGACTTTCATTCAACCAATATTCATGTGATAAAATCATACAAAACATCTACAATAGCTCCCATTTTTAAGCCTCAGCTAACTCAAAATTATAGTAACAGGCCCACAGGCCGGTAGCCTCTGTAGCCCTCCATGTGTGTTTTCATTTTTTACCATCCTCATTATTATTATCGATTAATTTTAAAACAAAAATAATAACACCTTACCAGATGGACATACAAATCTCACCCACTCCTAGCTAGCAAATGTGGCTGCACTGTTTTCAATTTAAAAAGATTCACAAAAAAAGAAAAAAAGAATGCTCAGCAGCTTCGCATAATTTTATCCAGAGGCCATGCCATAATGCGTGACAAGCTGTTAGTGATACTCGGAATGTGCTTTTGCTCTCCAGAATTGAGTGGCCAAGTGAAAACTCAGCCGTTCAAAGTGTAAAAACATACACTAATCGCCAAAGTAATTATACTCGTGCTTTCTTTTTACTACTAAAATACATCAACATGCAACATTCCCCCCCTCTCCTTGAATGTTAATCATCTTGAATCAAGTAGGTGATGTACAACCTTTTCTTCTCTTTCTTTTTTCCTTTGAGATGCTTGAGTTTAACAACAGGCCAAGGCAAATCTTAATGACTGAATTAAGAGTATTAATAATGTCTATGACGGTCTTTCTCCCTCGACGAAGAATAACTGTGGTAGTCGCGATCTGAAAATGAGAAATAGTTTGGGTTATAGTAGTGACAGACATGCAGAACTAATTAAATAACAAAAATGGTAATGGTTACAAGAAGGGGAAATATTAAAATGCCTACCGCGTGTTGAGTGATGTCTTGATTTCTCAGAATGTCCTCCTGCATTTGAGAGAGAAGATTAGAACAAATATAAAAGACCAACATGGGATCAACAGAGTCAGAAACATTGACTTGATGTTATGCTAAGAGTATAATTTGAGCATGAATCCATCACAATGACAAATTTGATAAACTCACCTGAATCCTTCATTCTATCCTTAGAACGATGACCTCGATCCTTGATCTTATCCCTGTCCCTATCGGTTTCATCTCGATCTCTTTCCCGATCAGAGTCTCTACCCCTGTCACGATCCCGGCTCTTTCTTCTTTCCCTCTCCCTGTCTCTCTCCCTATCTCTCTCTCTCTCTCTGTCCCTCTCCTTGTCTCTGTCCTTGCCCCTTTCTCCACTTGCCTCTGTCCTGTGATCAGACTTGGGTCTCTGCATAGGCTCTTCTCTTGCCTCTCCGTCAGAGGGCATGCTCTTGGATTCGTCATCACTCTTCTTAGAATCCTTCAGTCGATCAAGTGTTGCCTTTACCTTGGATCCACCGGATTCAGGATTAATAGGTGCTAAAGCTTCATTGGGAACAGTGGTATTGTTATTAGCTTGCGGGCTGCTTTGCGGAACTTCCTGCGAAACAGGGAGGGAGCAATCACTATCCTTCGGTTCCACATACTACTGGTAAAATGATTCACAAGAAGTAAAAGAAAAGAGGAAATAGAATCACTTTCGGAGTTGACTGAGGTTGTGAATCCACAGACTTGCTGGAAAATGTAAATGATGTTCCATCCTTACAGACTGGTATATATTTTGCCTTGGGAAGGCTGTACAGGTGAGCCAGAACCCTACAAACTTCATCAATCCCAGATTTCTCCGCATCAAACGCTTTCCACCAAGGTGGATTCTCAGGAAGAGGTATCTGGAACCTACGAGCAGCAGCATATACAACCCCACAAGCCACGACCTCGCTCTTGAATCGAACACACAAAGTTGTACGCAGACTATTGAAAAGAGAGAGTTTATCAGGAATGGAACCAAGAAAAGAAAAATAATGTGAAGGTCATAGTTCTAGCTGAACAAGGGATATGATGATCATAAATAAAATAACTCCAGAAACTACCCACAGAAAACGGCAAGGTACTCAGAGTTTTCAGCAATACTAGGTCTTGAAGCATCATATTTATGCAATTTTGTCCCACACATTAAGATCCTCAGTGGGAAACTAGAAAAACGATAACTTTGATAGAGGTCATACTGTACTGTCATTTCACACTCTAATCATGCCATTCTACGAACTCACAATGGAAAGTATAAATGACAATACTTCTCAACAAACCTATGCTAAACTAGTCCGACCAGACCAAAAAGCGCTGACATGATCAAATAGCAGTGTAGGACAGATCATGCCAGCCTTCTTGGTCATATCCTACCCTTGTCACTTAATATCATAATCAAAGCCTGATTCCCAATATGTCTAGTAGGCCAACTCTCATATTATTATTATTCAATTATAGCTGATAGCTCCAAAATCAGTGGCAAAAACACCTTTTCTACAATTCACCATGGTCTCTATCCTGGGACACAATTTCCAGATGGAAAAACATGATAAAGTGATTCTGCTCTAAACTGTTTGAAATTGGTCTACAAAGAATAAATTTTACAGCAAATCCAGATTTTTTTCTTGTTTATGATAAACAGCAAATCTAGTTAAAATGATACTATTCCAATATTTTTAGACCTTTCTTTTTCTTACCCTAGAATTTCATGCTCAAAGGTCAAAAGATTAGCTGATAACAGAATGCACCAGAAATGCTTTTTCTCAATCCACATGACTTTTTTAAAGTTAGCTAAACTCAGACATCAAAAAGGTACACTCCAAGCTTCATAATAAATAAATACCATGTAATAGCATGTAAATGAATAAGTGAACATTCGGGAGAAGATTTGATAAACAACACCTTGAACATAATGTGTTAAAATAGCTCATACTGCAAAATGCTCAGAGCACAAACACACTAAAAACTGAATTGGAATCTAACAATTATCATATCAAAGGATAAACCAAATTCTAGATGAAAAATTGACATTGGAACACACAAACATACTAAAAAGAAGTTCTATTGCAACAAGTACCTATCATTTGCTAGATTCCAAGCTTCCTGTCTCAATTCTAGAGGTGTCTCAAGGGTGGCAAGGTAGTTTGATATGAATTTGTGAGGGTGTTCAACGTGACAAACGAAACCCATCTCTTTCAATATATGTCTTTCTGTTCTGCTCAATTCCACTTTCAATTCTGAAAATTTCTGTATAAATAAATTATCAAAGAAGAGTTTAGAAATAAATAAAAATGCAAAGCAGAAGTTTTATAAGTGCAAAAATTATGTAAATGATTTATCTAATCGCTAATGTGTCAGTTCAATTACTGCTAGAGCAAAGGAAACAACCAATGCCTTGAACCAAAAGCAAGAAACCTATACGCAACAATACAACATATAAGTAAGTAAACAACAGGGATTCTAACCTTTGAAAACAAATCCAAATGCTCTACAGGTAAGACCTCCCTTCTGCATTCCATTCTATGGAAAACAATGATCACTTGCCTTGCCTTTCGAGGGCTCTCCTCCAGCTTTGATGCAAGCCATACAGAACTAGCAGCCACTATCTGGAAGATATCATCACATCAATGCAAATATTAGAAAACAAACCCAACAAATCCAGTCAAATTAAGCAATTAGTCATCATATCTTAGTCAATAAAACACATGATTCAGGGATCAGTATGAATCTTAAATTTTTAAACAAAAACCTAAAGTCTGGCAAACCTAAATCATTATAAGATACATAAACACAAAATTAAAAATCCCCTTTTGTTTGCACAATCACTCAGCAAAGACGACTAACCTTCACATCAAAACGAGCAAATGATCTCTTGCAATAGAAACGATGGAATAAAACCTGACCAGTAGCCATTACAGCTTGCGGTCTATAAACAACACAATTAAAGGAAACAATGGAAACAGCATATTGCATAGGACACTGACAAACAAAAACTTAAAAATAGAAAATAAACTGAAAATCAAAAGAGTAGAAGGATACAATTTAAGCAAAATTCCACTTTCTTGAATGAGGTCACAGCCATAGATTCTCAAAGTGGTTTCTGTTGCTTCATCAATGCCATCTTTACGAGACGGTGAGTCCTTTAGCTGCTCATCTGTTAAGTAAAAATTATCAATCGCCGTGTAAATCATTCTTTCTCAAGATTCCCCAACTTCAACTACCTGGAATGAACAACACAATATGAAACTCCCAATTATTTTCACTTGTTAAGTAAATTAAAAAAAAAAACCCAAAAACTAAACCCTAGGTTCTTGTTTGGCTGCTGAAGAAATTGAACTTCTAAAGTGATTGTGTTAAGTCTGAAATAAATGAAACATGAGATTAATAGAGTAATCATTCTAGTCAAGTTGACTTAGCAAATTAAATTTTCATGGAACAAACCAAGCAATTGATACATGAATTTTCTATTTTCTTATTTTTTTTAAGTTCACAAAATTTTCTCGACAAAAAACGGAAAATAGTAACAGAATTCAAATAATTGCAAAGTTAAATTCAAAACATTGCTAATTACGAGGGAGAGAGGGAGAGAGGGAGAGTACCTGGAGGATTTGGCTCGGCAACACTGCAAGCAGTGTCGTATGAGGAATTTGTAGAAGATGCAACCCGGGAGGAATGGGCTGGGTCGAAACTGAATCGAAACCCAGATGGGACTTAAATTTTACTTGCCACGTGGAGAGCTACTTGTCAAGACTTAAAATTACTAAATAGTCCCCAATAATTTTCGTAATTTACGTGTTAGGCGTTCTCTTCTTCTCTATCCAAAAACCCTAGGGTTTTAGCGCGGCTCTGAAATTGAACTATTATCTTTTCATTTCATTGAAATTTTGTCTAACTCCCCTTAAATTTTAAAATTTGTCACTTTCACACCTCTTGGCTTCCAAAACAAAAGGGAACACAAAACACATTCTGTGGAATTGATTGAGCTACCAACAGCGGCTGTTGCTACTGCAGTTGGTACGAAGCTCGCTTTCAATCGTTGTAGTAATTTTTTTTTCAATTGAGAATCACCTGCTAACGAATGAAAATTTTTTCTTATTTTATTGTAATATTTACTCTGATAGAATTTTAATTCTAATGTGCTTTTTTGTTTTTCAGGATTTTGGTGATTTAAAAAATGGGGAAACTTGGGAAGAAAGCGAGAAAGTTCGCAAAGAAGAATCTTCAGTCGGTGTTAAAAAGAAAACGGAAGATTAAGTCTATGTTCAAGAAGAAAGCTTCTAAAAGTAAGCATTTTGCTATTTGTTTTTGTTAAATTTTAGTATGAGCTTATTTATGGTGCATTTCATAATACAAATAAAGTTTAGTGGAATATTTAGTGAAAGAATCTTATAAAATTTTAAACGTGATTTAAATAATTTTTATGGTAATGTTGCTCTTAATGCAATTTTCTATAGAAGATCAGCGGGATGCAGCTGAAAATGAAGAACTGAATGCGGAGTTGTCTAATAGAAGGTAAAACTTTAAATGACACGCGCTTAAATAATAATTGTTTTATTTTGTAATGAAGGAAAGGCCGGCTCCATCTCCAATATTCGTTAATAATTCTTGTAATTTAATTCAGTTTTAACCTACTTCATACCATTTTATTATATGCTTTTGTAATTGAAAATAAGTGCATCATACTATGTCAATAGCAATAGCAAGGTTAGATTTTAGTTGAGTACTTTATAGGCATTTATCTAAAATGTTCATTTCAAAATCTCAATTCTGTTGCAGAAACCCTGAAAATGGAGATATTGAAGACATGTCCCTGGAGGCAATACTTAGTGAAGACGAGAATGATGAAGATGAGAGTGATGTGGATGTAGATGACTCAGGCAGTGATGGATATCTTTCCGAGGTTTTGAAACCTATCATGTGTGAAGTTTTTGTTAATGTGTTTGACACCTCTTGTAGGGTTTAAATGTTGATGTAATTATTTTGATGACCAGGACACAAATTGTCCATCCATAGCTGGAAGTGAGATTCATCTAGGAGGTGAGGATTATTACCTATTGTTGTTTTTAAATTATTTCAAATATATTCTTTTTCTCCCTTTCGTTATCTGTTTGCTAATTTGTTAGAAATTTATTCATAGAGAATGGTGCTGCTGGGAAGCTGTCAGCACAGAATCAGGAAATCCTTTTAGAACTGGAGAATAAAGAGAAAAAATTGAGCAGACTGAAAGCAAAGGTAAGAGGGTCTTTCAATATACTTTTCTTGGGATGGATCTTGGAAGATTAATGTAAATGAATTAAAGCCCATATACAGCTCATTTTGAGGAGCTTTATTTCATTTAGCATTTGAGTCAAAAGACTTGTGAGTTACATGACAGATCTTGAAAAGTTTGTTTCTTCTTCTTTTTTTATTTTTTTTTATTCCATCTGATCGTCCATCTTTTGTTTGTTTCCTCTTTTATATCATATCTGTCAATAGAAACAATCACTCCTTTGATGAAGTTCTTTCACTTGAAAATTTTCAGGATCCAGGATTTTCCAAGTTTTTGGAAAGCTATGATAAAGGTCTCAAATCATTCAGAAATGAGAATGCTGTAAGTTAATTAAGGTGTCCTTTTCTTGACAATGATATCTCATGGAAATAATCTGGACTTCGGTGCATCCGCCTGGTGCTTTGGCTGTGTGTCATACACTTATATAATCCAGTTAGTTCATATATAAGTGTTATTCACAAAAATCTGACATTGGAAGCCTTAATCTCATAAAATATAATGTGTCCTGTTGATTGATCGTTATGTTGTCACAGACTACTCTTGATATTTCTTAAAATATGACTTTTGAATCTCAGATGTAGCCTGCTTATGTGTATTCACTGGTTTTGTCATTTCATTAAGTTGCAATGTCTTTCATGTATAACAGTATTCAGATGAAGATGAGAGGAGTGATGATGGTATGCAGTTAATGGATGAAGATGGCCCAAATGTATATAAGAACAAGCTCTTGACTAGTTATGCAGTTAATTCTTGGTGTCTTTTAGTTAAAGAGCAGCATAATGCCTCTTCCTTTATTAGCCTACTGAATGCATATCGAGCTGCCCGCCACTATGGAGCTGAATCAAATGGTATCCTTGGTTCTGGATCTGGCCCTTGCATACCAGACACTGAAACTTTTTGCAAGATATTGATGTTTGTGCTTCGTGAGGCTGATGATGTATTTCGTGAGATGCTGGGTATATCCTCAAACTGCAAGAGGGATACCATACTGGGACTGAAGAATAATTCAAAATGGAAAACTGTGAGGCCACTGATCAAGTCTTATTTGAGAAGTACTCTGTTCATGCTGAATCAGGCCACTGACTCTGAGATATTAGCCTTCTCCTTAAACAGACTCAGAGCCTCTGTAGTATTTTTTGCTGCTTTTCCTCCTTTAATCCGTAGACTGATCAAGGTATTTTCATCTGAAAAGCTTGTACATGAAGTTCACTTTATTTATGCATTTACTATCCATCCAGTATAGATATCTAGTCAATATATGATAATGTGTTCTTGTGGTTAATATGAGTGTTATCATTAGGACTACACCGTTGCTGTAACCAACTTGACTTTCACAAACTAATGCATGGTACAGATAATTGCAATGTCTTGGAATGTGGGATCTTGTCTTACTTTGTGAATATCTTCTACCTCTAACTTATATCCTTATATTTATCATGGAATCTTACTCTTTGAATTACATACAGATTGGGGTTTATCTGTGGGCAACCGGTGAAGAGACTGTATCATTTCATTCCTTTCTCATCTTACAAGATGTGGCTTCTGGGTTTAGCTCAGATTGCTTCGACATATGCTTGATAAAATTGTACAAAGCCTTCATTGGTCATTGCAAATTTGCGGAGCCAGCTTTATTTAAGCATTTACAATTTCTGAGGAACTCATTTGTTGAGTTATGCTCCCAAGATCTACGGAGATCATCAAACAAGGCAATGGTTTCTATCAATAACCTTTCTAGGATACTTCAGTTGGGTCTGCGAACAAAAAAGAAGGTATGCTGTGAGCATGTTATCTTAGTTTCTTTGTTGTCTTGAATTTAGATATTATTGCATTGCCGATTAGATGAGGTTCCAAGTGGATATGTGCTGTTTATTATGACTTTTTATATCTCAGAGAATGTTTTCAGCATTTTCTGTTTCTTATGTTTTCAGCATTTTCTGTGTTTCTTATTGCTTATGAGCAGGAAGCAGTTAAGAAGATATGTAGTTGGCAGTATACTAACTGCATCGATCTCTGGGTTACATATATATCACACTACATACATGATTATGATCTTCAGCCATTGCTTTATATCATCATTCAGATTATAAACGGAATGGCTATTCTATTTCCGGGACCTAGATATTTGCCTTTAAGACGCAAATGCATTGAATGGTTGAATCACCTCTCTAGTTCTAGTGGGATTTTCGTCCCCGTCACATCATTGGTGTTGGATGTTTTGGAATATAAAGTAGGCAAAGAGGTTGGGAAGCCTGGGAAGGACTTCGACTTTTCTTCTGCGGTAAAGGTTAGAAATTTCCTACTTGTGTAATAATATTTGAGTGCTGCTATACTGTATTTGCTTATATGGCTATTTAGCATCCACATTTAGCTCAAACCTTTGTTTATTATTTTCTTTATTTTTCTTCTAATTTATATTTCATTGACCACCTATTCTTCTTTCAAACCCATACGTTTATCTGTCCTAAAGTCTCTTATAATTTTCATATAACTATTAATAGATTTATTATTCTGCAGTTACCAAAACATTGGCTGAAATCCCGGAACTTCCAAGAGGAGTGTGTTTTTTCTGCCATTGAACTGCTCAGTGTACACTTTGCTCAGTGGAGCTACCACATATCTTTTCCTGAACTGGCAACTATTCCTCTTATCCGTCTAAGGAGGTTTCAAGAGAAATCTGATGTTGAAACTTTGCGGCGAGTTGTGAAGCGTTTTATTGATCTGGTACCATTTCTTATGAAAGAATTTAATGTCTTCTTATACCTCCCACCTTGACGATGAATTTAGTATTTCCTCATATAGGAACAAACCTTGAAAACTACCAATAGTTTGCTCCTAGTTGATAGTTTTAGAATGAAGCACTACAGAAAAGAAAGGAAAAACTTAGTTATGCATTATGTAATTCTGCAAGAAATGTTAGTTTACTGGCTGGGCTGAAAGCACATTATGATAGATGTTATAAGTTTAGAGAAGCTTGATAAAGAACTTCTGAGCTATTTTTTTGGACATTAACTGAATTTAGATAATGTTGCACATTATGATAATGTTGTTTGGACAGAAGCTCTAGAGAAACTATGGGAACAAAATAAAACTTCTAGCCAAGTAGATCTAAACATCCACCCTTCTATCTACATTTGATACGAATGATGTAAAAGTCAAACCTTTTGCACTTATGAGGTGTCTAAAGCAGTCGAAGCCTGTATTAATTTGATTGGTCTCAGATCAAGCCTGAAGTGCCATATTTTCTTGGCAATAGGAAGAATTAATGAAAATCCACTACGGAACCAAAGACCTGAAGATTTGAAATTCTATTTGTGATGGCCATATTATTCACTGAATGCATTATACTTCTTTAAATTTACTGTTAAAAATCCGAATTAATTGGGAGGGTGGTGGTTCATGATGTGACATATTGTGTACTGCGTCTGAACATTTGTGTGCAACACTTTTTTTCTTTCACTGTAGGTTGAGCAGAACATTGAGTTTGTGAAAAAGAAGAGAGATGAGGTGGCCTTTTCCCCAAATGATCAGCAATCAGTTGAAGCATTTCTTCAGGTCAGTATGCTTATGTTATTTACATACTTTGGGGTTAGAGAAATCTATCGTTCTCTCACTCTGATCAATGTTTAATGCCAGCTTGAGAAGTGTAGTGGCAACACTCCATTTACACAATACTACAGGAGTGTCATGGAAAAGGCAGCTTCTAGGAGTCTGATTATGAATGAAAATATAAGGTGCAATCATCTTACCTGTTTCTCACTTCATACTCCTTGGTTAAAGACCTGCACTGCATACCAATGGAATTAATCTG
This sequence comes from Murraya paniculata, assembly GCA_030449075.1. NCBI lineage: Eukaryota > Viridiplantae > Streptophyta > Magnoliopsida > Sapindales > Rutaceae > Murraya > Murraya paniculata. The sequence continues at coordinate 2,455,871 of JAEVFN010000019.1, forward strand.
TAAATCTACATACTTCAAAATGAGAAAAAGAAAAAAAAGCCCTTTTAAATCTACAGGGTAATATCTTTTAATGTTGAGACTGATGGAAGTCTAGTGCAAGCATAAGCGTAGTGACAGATTTGGTGATGGAACAAGCCAAAGCAGAGGAAAAATTTAAATACTGTCGTAGGAGCAACTTATTAATATACACTTTTGTTGGAGTTCCTATGAATGTAACATAATAATTTAGGATCAAATAAGCAGCTTAAACGGTAAGTAATCAGATGATTGATGGTATGATCCTTGCATCCTAGATTTGGATTGCATTTAGTTGGCCTCAGTAGCTCATGTCAATTAAGACCAGACATATAAAGAGGCAGTTATTACCTATAGGTAGCGTTTACTTCTCGGATTGGATTGGGAATATTGAGGAGTGGGAATCCTGGGATTGGGAGTGTGGAATGAGAGTGGGAATAAGTTGTTTACTTACACTGGAATGAGAGTGTGGAATAAGAATTAGAATTCCATTTATTGGTTTACTTTATCTTGGATCAGAAGTGAATTGTTTTAAATTATACTTTTACCTTTATTTATAGAATTGTAGTTTTTAATTACAAAGTAAATAACAAGTATATTTATAAAATAAACTAGTCCTACTCTCCTCCTTAAATAAGTAAACACTGGAGTGGGAGGAATCTACACTCTCCGCTCCCACTCCAGTAAGTAAACACAACAATAGTTCTAGTATAGTCATGCCTTTTGTAATATTACTAGATCATGCTTGTCATTGACTGAAGCTGCTAGCATGGTCAGTTGTCTTAATGCTGTTGGTATAAGATATTAACGCAATTGGAAACATTTGCTCAATGTAACTATCTGTAATAATGAACTTGCTGCAGTTTCCTTGAGCGGAGGAAACAAAAAGGAAAAAGGGGACAAAACATAGTCGATGTGCACGCCAACGGTGAAAAAGTACCAGAAAGAAGCAAAGTAGACCAGGCTGTATCTGTCAATGATGGAAAGTGCGATGGAAGTACAAGCACAAAATGAAACACTTGAAGACAATGAAGGGTAATCTCCTCTTATCTCCTAATTTTGATGCAATATGAGGTTAAGCTGTAAGATGCTTTCTTAAGTTTATTGTTTCTTATAAAATTACATTGTATGATACACATTTTCTCGTCTGGATCTATTCTTGTAAATCAGAGATCCAATAGCCACTGTTGTTTGGATTAGCACAAGTCAGTTTTAAGGTATAGGCTAAAGCAAATTTTATCTCTGATATGAGAAAAGGAAATCAAGATTCTGACATGTTGTGTAACTTTTACTCCACGTGCATATCGTTGCAAAACTTCATTGATTTAAATCAATTGCTGCAGTTTAGCGGCCACCAAGCCTACCAGTAGAAAGGAAAAGCTGTTCAAAATAAAATAATAGATTTAGGGGAAAAAATTAAGAAGATAAATGAAAGTTGGCCACAAAGTATATGAAATGTGAACATTATCTTGACTGCACAACGATAAAGTAGCCGGCCAAAATTAAAATTAAATCTTTCTTTCCTTCATTCAAAAAGGCTAAATAAAACAGTCCCTGTTCATGACTTGCACTAACTTGAATGCCTTTCGTACATATTTAAATAAATGGCTCTACTTTTATGGATTCTATTTGTATCTGTTAAAGTGCACATGAAAATTCTGCCATATATAAATTTTAAAATGAAAAAACAAGGGCTATTGGATTCAATGAGAGGCCTAACTCCTATTTATATATCTTTAACTATCACAAATTGTAGCCAAAACGTGAATTGCACAAAAATTATAAAAAACGTGCTTGCATAAGCAAAGCACAAATGCAACCACCAAAAATTGCTGTTTGCTCATAGCTATGTAACAGTGGCAAAGTGTTTTGGTTGTATATAATACTGATTAGAAATATCAAATTATCAATTATACAAAATTAGTATAGGGGCTTAGTTAATAATGCTTGACTATTATGTGTTAGTTCTAACAAATTAGTGTTTTAAATTGAGATTAAAAATTAAGGGAGTTGATTGTCTTGTTCATTTAAGGTCAAACCATAGAGTTTTCAATGGCCCTAAATGCTAATATGCTAACCTCTTAGGTCAAACAGGATAGTTCGTACTTATCTCTGGCAGCATTGTGAGAAGGAGTTCGAGTATCTTCAATGACATACGATAATATATTTATTCACAATTTTTTGGACTAGATTCCTCTTCCTTTTAATGAGATTGATTTACATTCTCTCCTAAGATATTACTTTTAAATTTTTAATATATATTCTATAAGATATCTTATCAAAAGAATCATAAAACCTAACTCTTATCGATTATATTATTTTTTCTTGTGTGAAAAACCTAAGCATAAATTTAGAATCGAGGTGTTGTAACTACTCAGTAAAGTGAGTGTTCACCAAATATTGTTAGCTACTATCTTTTCAAAATTAATTGATAGTTGATAGAGAAATGAAAGGAGTTATATAATCCATTTTGAATTCGTATATGGATTATGATGTGTAGTTTATAAGCAATAACAACAGAACAGGTTATGGAATTTCAAATAAATTGCATCTAGTATACATACATTATCATTGACTCATTTTCAATCTTGGCAAAACTCAACCACTCCTACAACTAAAACCCAAGTCTCACACACGTCGAATGTAGTCAAATGAAGCTCTAGCAACAGCATTTGCTTGCTGACTTTTACACCCCAAAATCTTAAGTAATGTCCAGATACCCTTCCATGGTGCTCTCTTCCCACTCCTCTTAACCATGTCACCACCAGCGTTGTCCGATTGAAACATCGTTGCCGGAGTCCTGCGGCTCTGTCTGTTCTTGATATCTCTCAGCTTCATTTCCGAAGGAAACCTTCCATGGCCAAAAGCAAACAAGTACCATCTTGGCTTAGCAGAAGTTGCTAGTGTTGATACTTCTTTAACTGGAAAACCATACTTTTGATAACCATTTTCTTGAGACAAAGCCTTGTAACTGCGATTTCTTATCCCTTCCTGTCGTGCTTTTGATGAAGTGTTTCTGGACATGTTCATTGAGTTTGATTTCCACCGGAAGATGCGATTCTTCTTTTTCTTAATTTGCTTCTTCTGGGGCTCCGGATGGACAGCAGCTTCCTCTTTGTAGGGAATCAGCTTCCCGCAAAAGATGATGCTGTCTTTTGGATAAGCACTAGCTGAAGAAGCAGTAAAATCTTCACTAAAGAACTCGAAGAAATCTTGATCATCATCAGCAGAAGCGCTTTGATGTTGATACTCCTCATTGGACCTTGAGAAATCATTGTTGTTCCAGTTACTGCTTTCTACAAGATCACAAAGGGAAAGTGTCTCTTCTGCTTCATGATCAAGATCTTGTGGTATGTGATCATTGCTTTCTTGCACCACTGGCTTGTTAAAGTACGCTTCAGCCACCATGTTTCAATACCAAAGGAATCTGCTAAAAGGGTATCCTCTGTAATGATGGATGATCAAGAATAGCACAAAGTTGAAGTATTTATACAAGGAGCCATGCTAGTAGGTAGCTGAAAAGATATAGGTACAAAAAAAAAAAAAATTCCTGCTTGATTGGGATGGCTACTTTAGGAATATAAATAATCAAAGAGTTAAAAGAAAACAATCCTTTCTTCCTTTAGTCTTCTAGAATAGCAGGCGTTTGTAGACAAGAATGATTTATTCAATTACAAGGACAACTTTTTTGTCAGCATGTAACGTGTAAAGTTGTTTTGTTAATCCAATGTTTTAGTTGTATTTACGCGTGAACGCGAGTAATTTACATATTTTTATTTTTCCTTTTTCCTCTAATTTGGTTAGGGGTGTCTCCTTTATGCAATTATATATATATTTTTTATATACTACTTGTCGGCCTTTTTGTTAAATATATATTAATTTCTTTGTCATTATACAATTGGATGCTTCGGTTGGCTCAAGTTGGAGAGGTGACCCAAGTGATGATTTCATGCGATGTGGGCACTTATATTGTTTTAAATATTTTACATTATGGGGGCCTGCAATTGCTTGACGGGACTTTGCTACTCTGACTTTAGTCATTCATCTTTCATGGCACAAAAGTTTGATTTTGCCAACAAAAATTAGGGAACCAGAAAACTACTGTTCTTTAGTTTGAAATGTAAGAAAAATATGACAAACACTTATTTTTTAAGATTATCTCTGAATTTTTCTAGAATTAGTGGATTTATTGGTAAAAGAAGTATGGTAATTGAACACAATGAATTTGATTTAAAATGTTTTATTGCAAACAACTGGGTCTATAAAACATTTAAGATGCTCCTGAATAGTTAGCGTTACAACAAATTAATGATGTTTAGTAAATATAATTTTTGAAATTGATGTTTTTGATAAAATACTAAAATAATAAGATAAAATATTCATTGAAATAATTCTACGGGAGGAGCCTGAATTCAGATCAGATTCCTCCGATCAACCTTAGCTGAAGAAACTAACAACATGCTTTATCCTTTTTTTTTCCCGAAATGAAAAAAAAAACAAAGTTGAAAACTAGATGTTGATGGGAGTAAAAGGCTTGGGAACGACTTGACAACCCCCTTAGAACAAGACAACTTAACTAGTCGTGCAGATGAAACAGTAATGTATGATTTGTCGTCCGCTTTAAGAAATTAATTTGTTTACCACCTACAGTTTGTTCTACATAAACTTCTTTTAAATCAACAATTTTTTGGCTTAGGTTTGGGTATGTATGCAAACCTCTTTGTCATTTCGGGCGACAAAATTTTTATTCAAAACTCGTGGAAATGACAAAACTTTGACAATTTCTTTCTAGATTAACATTAGTTATCAATGTTGAAAAGTAGTCAATTAGGTTGCTCCAGTCATAAAATTAGTCAATCTCCACGTTTCTTTTGTCATTCTATTTTACTTCTCAAGTTATGAGAAGAGAATTATCAAAAATAAATTATATTCCCCCATTAAGAGATAATATTTGAAGAGTAATAATATAGCCACAAATTCTTGTATAAATTTATTTTGTACAAATTAATGTGGCATGATTTAATTAGTTGAATTAAGTATCACTTGGTCCACATGATTTGTTTTCATTGTTTTATATTTATTTCAACCAATGAATTAATGTCAAATCAATTTGTACAAATTTAGTTTGTACAAGAATTTGTGACTGTATCATCACTCATATTTAAAAGAGCATTGAAATTTAAACAACACACCGATATCATAACGATAAAATAATTTTATTTATTAACTGCATAATAACACCACAAAACACTAAATCGACACATTCTTAATGCACAATACTATCGTATTTCTTATCGTAGTATCATTGTGGTGTTCAATACTTCAATATCGTTTTTCTATTTGGAATGTATTTAAAACTATGGTGCGAGCATTACAAATGCTTTAAAATTAAGTAAAAGTGTTTTGCTATAATGTATGATTCTTTTGTTGGAAAACAAAAATCAACAGTGTTTTGAAAAGCAACATTTTTCTGTTGTTTTGAAAAAAAAAATTGAAAATGCACTTTAAAATTTTATTTAAAACGGTATCGAGCGTTTTTTTAATTTAAAAAATAAATGCATTTTGTTCCTAGTATATACTACGAGTCAAAGGCGACACCATGGACTTTCAATCACACACACTCTAGTGAGCCGCCACGTGGATACTTCTAGAGCGATGTGATATGAGGTTTTAATTTCTTTATTATTATGTCTAAGCCGTCGGATTTGTCTGTGGTCCGATCGACCAAACGACAAAGATCATCCTTTGACCTTTAACTTCTAGATAGACCAGAAGCAGTCTGATTTGCATACTTCTGATAGTCAAGTTTCCAAATGGACACATCAGCAACGAGTATTCCCATGCCACGTGGAGAACACTGTACTATCGACGATGGCAGGTTGACAATTCTTTTTTCCATTTTCTCTAATTTTCATTTTTTAACGATTCATTTTCTCTAATTTAAAGTTTAAACAAGTTGATACGAGTCGCTGCGTTTTGTTTTTATTTTGTCAAATAATTATTAACTATCATTTTTATTTAGTTCTCTACAGGCAATTCGGTGTTGTTTAATGAAACAAAATTTTGTTTTGTAAAATAAAAATTGCTAGAAATTATTATGTTTATTAAATCTATTAAAAATTGATAAATATGTAGTATACACTATAGAGTTATCTTTAACAGCAGCCTTTGACTCGAAGAGTTTACAAGTAAGCAAATTACTTTTACGAAAAAATTAATTATTAACTAATTTGTCTCAGTTTTCAAAAAAAAAAAAATTATCTTAGTTGATTAGGAGCTTCTCAACATATAATCACAATTTAAAATGGTGAGTCGAATTTGTGTTGAATCTAAAATAAATTATGTCAAAATTTAACTAATTCGTTTTCGATTTATTTATTAAACAATTATAAAATTATTGACGAGAGACGAGACAATTGGGGAAAAAAAAGAAAGTGAATTTCCGTCCACACCCATATTTATTAAGAATCTCAAATTGCCCCGGGTTATTCTATAAATCATCATTCCACATCCAAATAGATTAAAAAAAAAAAAAAAACAAACTTTCAGATATCACACACCATCACTTCTGATACTTCACTTGCCTGCTTGTCTAGACTCTTTCTCTCTCAGTTGCGGCTAAGGGTTTTAGCAGAACTCTTTCAGGTCCGATTCTTCTCGTTAATTGTTTTATTTAATTTTAACTAATTAATTAATTAATTATTAAGTATGTTTGTTTGATTGTATTTATTTCGAATTTTGTTTGAATTTGATTAGTCTATAGTTTCAGTTTTTGCAACGATTTTCAGCTCCTCTGTATTAAAATTGTTGGCTGATCTGATTCTTACTGATTTTATCAATTGGTTTTTGTAAATTTGTGGCTAGAATCATCACATTTTTACATGCTGAGTAGGTTGGATGTGTTCCTTCTACCATTAATTGGTGTCATATAAAGCGAATCTGATATGGCATGTGTCGATATTAATGAAAATTCTTTTACTTGATTTTGTAGATACGTGTCTTGACACTGGTGTAATTATAAATGTATAAGTTGCATGAACATTAATACAATTGCGTGTCCTTGAAGGTTTATTTTATATGATAAAGTTAAAATGTTGAAATTCAGTGTCCTTATAAGTTTGAGCTGCATCGTTTAGACATTGTTGAGTTTGTGAATTATACTTAATACCTATCTCTCTCAAAAACCCTCCCCTTCTTTTTCTCTCTTGGTTCTCACATACTTTTCGTTATTCACTTGAGCAAGACATTTAACGCGGCATGAACCTCTCCTCAGTGAAGCTCTATCATGCCAGCCCTGTTACAGCAACCAAGTGGGCTGCCCAGTTTAGGCCCTTTTTCCATCTCCACCGCAACAGCAATGTCGTTTCGTTTGAGTCAAGGGCAAGGGCTGCCCCATCTTCATTATCTGTGACAGCCAACGAGTCACTGAGTCGAATTGAATTGCTTAGTCAGGTCTCAGGGGTGTTGGGTTGCCAGTGGGGTGATGAGGGAAAAGGCAAGCTTGTTGATATCCTAGCTGAGCACTTCGACATCGTTGCTCGCTGTCAGGTACACCCTCTATCTTCTGTTAAACTCAAATGCTAATCCAGTTTCACTAATATTTTACTAATTAATGTATTAAATATTAAGTCTAAGAAGTACTTTTCAATGGTACACGAAGATATTTAGTGCTCTGATAGAATTTGATTTTACTCGAAAATGGATGTCTAAAAAGCACTACCAAACATTTCATTAATCTTTGTTCACTTATTGAATGTTTATATTGTTTCAAAAAATATATTGTTTCAAAACATTGCATGGTTCGAGTTATGCTACTTTTGTATCACTAGAATCAAATAGAAGTTCACCCTTTGGATACCTTAGTTTGTATCCCAACTGATGTACCACCAATAGAATTTCACCATTTGGATTAGAAATGATAAGGGTTAATAAATAACTATCACTTGAGCCAATCAGACAGTGATACATCACTTGCTACATCAGTTGGATACAAAGTAAGCATAGCATTATTGATTTATTGAATTTTTCTGCTTCTGCTTTGCATATAGTGATTCAAGCATCATTGAATTGTTTGATCTGATTACTACTTTTAAGTCCACTTATTAATTTTCAGCAGCCATTGGGGAGCAATTTGCTGAACTTTGTTTACTTTATTTTTTTTTCCCTCTCTCTTTACATGTTAATGTAGGTTGTAATCAGTTATTTATCAAAAATAAAAAGAAAAGGGTTGTAATCAGTTAGCTATTCTGATCATTGACAATTGTAAGTTTAACTATTGCTGATAACAGGGTGGAGCTAATGCGGGCCACACTATCTACAATGCAGAGGGAAAGAAATTTGCGTTGCACCTTGTTCCTTCAGGCATTCTTAATGGGAATACTGTATGTGTTATTGGAAATGGAGTTGTGGTGCATCTACCAGGTCTATTCAATGAAATTGATGGCCTGGAAGCTAACGGGATCTCCTGCAAGGGAAGGATATTGGTGTCTGATCGTGCTCATCTGCTTTTTGATTTTCATCAAGAAGTAGATGGACTTAGAGAAGCTGAGCTTGTTAAATCATTTATTGGCACAACCAGGAGAGGAATAGGACCTGCTTACTCAAGCAAGGTGATCCGTAGTGGCATTAGAGTTAGTGATCTGAGGCACATGGATACTTTTCGTCAGAAGCTTGATCTTTTATTATCCGATGCAGCTGCAAGATTCCCAGGTTTTAAGTATACACCTGACATGCTCAGGGAGGAAGTTGAAAAATACAAGAGAATTGCTGAGAGATTGGAACCTTTTGTTGTTGATACTGTGCATTTCATGAATGAGTCCATTGCACAGAAGCGGAAGATTCTGGTTGAAGGTGGTCAGGCAACCATGTTGGATATTGACTTTGGAACTTATCCATTTGTAACTTCCTCTAGCCCATCGGCCGGCGGGATTTGCACTGGCCTTGGCATTGCTCCAAGAGTTGTGGGTGATCTAATTGGCGTGGTTAGTGGATACTCTTTTTTTTTTTCCACGTATTTCTCTTGGTTTCTCTTTCTCTTTCTCTTTTGTTAGGAATTTGTGTCTTCTCTTGGCAAGAGAATAGGCTTGGTTCTAATACTGCTCAAAATTATTCATGTTTACCCAAAAAGAAAAGAAAAAGAAAAATGCTGTTCAAGAGATTCCCCATTGTAACTGGTACTTCTTCTATGCAGGTAAAAGCATACACTACCAGAGTTGGTTCTGGTCCTTTCCCAACGGAAATTTTGGGCCAAGGGGGTGACCACCTTAGGTTAGCTGGGCAAGAGTTTGGCACAACTACTGGTCGTCCTCGCCGTTGTGGTTGGCTTGATATAGTTGCATTGAAGTACTGCTGTCATATTAACGGCTTTTCTTCTTTGAACCTCACAAAACTGGATGTTTTATCAGAACTTCCAGAAATTCTGCTTGGAGTTGCTTATAAACAAGTTGATGGTACACCAATTAAATCATTCCCTGCAGATCTTGTGCTTCTTGAACAATTGAAGGCAAGTTCGATGTTGATATTATTTGATGGCATACTGCAAATAAAATATTTAACAATAGTAAAATTATAGGAAATACATTTTTTTATTTCACTAATGAGCACTTGTTTTCCTCTTCCTTTTCGTAACTCTCGTTCCTTCTTGTGTGTTTAGGTTGAATATGAAGTTCTGCCCGGATGGCAGTCCGATATTTCTTCCATTAGAAACTACTCAGACCTCCCAAAGGCTGCACGTCAGTTTGTAGAGAGGATAGAAGAACTTGTTCGTGTACCTATAAATTACATTGGCGTCGGACCTGGACGTGATGCTCTCATATTTAAATAGGAAGACAATTAACTCCCAAAGGCCGCCTGTTCTTCTGTATCTCTCAGCTTCATTTCTGAAGGAAACCTTCCATGGCCAAATGCTAGCAAATACCATCTTGGTTTAACAAATACTGCTAGTGTTGTTGATATTTCTTTAACCACCAAGTACTTCGTAAGAGTTTTTGCCCAATTAATTAGTTTACGTTCACAACAATGCTCTGGTCGTCTGTTGTATTTCTTAGTATTAATGCTATATGATTTGACGTGTTGTTATAGGTACTTAGTTTGTGTCTGAGCTTATGTGATGTGGCTTCTTTACACATTGTTATGTATTAACTGATTGTTTATCTGATCTTTCACCGTCAGGAAGTGATTTTTCTGAAGTAACATGTTTGCCGGATTAGTTATTTTGTCAGTGCAATACAACTAATTTCTTAATATTACATTTGCGACACCCAAGCTGAATATTTCTAAACGGAATGAGTCGGATTTACTCTCAAATATTTATGGGGAAAACTTTTGCACTTATGGGAAGAGGCAGATACCAAGTAATCACTAATCACAATGATACATTAATCACTAATCACAATGATACATTAATCACTAATCACAATGATACATTTGTAAGTTAAGACCAACGTAAAAGCTAATTGGTTTTTAGCTTTAATCTCATTAATCACGCAGATTTTGATTTGTGTTTGAAGAAAATTGGCAATAAGTTACAAATCCTACTGGGTGTATTTAGTTCGCACTGCCTTAAAGTGAGGCTCATGTCCAACAACCAGGCACGTCAAGGTAGGGTCCACACGAATAATCGAAGATATTTCCTGACCAATGCGTTATGTTTCTCGCCTGTCCCTCAAATTTATGTCTGAAATCCGCACACACTCCTCAGACGGGCGTGTCGACTGGTTCCTTGGACATCAAAACGATATTTCATGAAACGCGCATCGAAGCGAGTGGGAAAACGTTAAAACAGAAAAAGAACGAATCCCACCGTCATTATAAATTATAATATTAGACTTTAGTAAAAGGAGGACGCGTAGGTAATTCCAATAGCACGTACGGGTATATTGGGAAGAAAAAAATATAAAATTCTCGTATATAAAAGGAGCCCGCAAACCCTATACTGGGTATCGGCTCGCTCTGCTCTGTCCGCTCTCTTTCTTTTGCTTGCGGCTAGGGTTTTAGCAGAGCTCTTTTAGGTACAATTTTTCTTCTTTTTGATTAGTCAACTAATTAAAGTTTTTAATTGCATTTCTGTTTATATTTGCATAAGTTATTTTATGATGAGAAGTTCATTTGATTCTTGCGATTTGAATTGTGTTCGCTGCTTTTGATATAATACGAATGCTTCTTTTTTGTATTCGATGGTTTTTGTCAATATGTTTATTTTGAATCGTTTATTTGAACATATGTTGACTTTGAATCGTTTAATCTGATTTTATTTTCATTTTTGATGATTTTGGCATCTTTTTAAATAATATATGTGTATTTTATTTTCCTTTTCGGTTATTTGTTCTAGTTAGATTGACTTTTTAATTTTTTATACACGTTCGGTGATTTTGTACCTTCTCTGATTTAAAAATAATAATAATTTATGATTTTTTTTTAAATTTATTATGGATCAGATTCTGATTTTGTTTTATTTTTCAATTTGATTAGTCCATTATTTCAGTTTTTGCAATTATTTTCTGCTCTTTTGGATTAAAAATGTTGATTGATCTGATTCATACTGTGTTGATAAATTTTGTTTTTGTAATTTTTGGTTTGAATTATAACATGATTACCTGCTGAATTATGTTGGATGAGTGTCCCTTCTACTATGTATCTGTGTAATACAAACAGAGTTTTCTGTGCCATGTGTGTGATTGCTGACTTTCTTTTTCTTGATTTATTTGTTTGTGTGTGTTTGTCTTATTGGACGCTAGTGTAATTTTGTGTATAAGTTGCCACTACTGTTAAAACAATTGGTTGGGTCGCTGAAGGCTTGTTTGATATGATATAGTTAAGTGATGATGAAATTGTCCTTTAAATTTTGGGCTAAATTGTTTGAAATATTGTTGAAGTTTGTGTTCCGCCCAAGCGAACTTTTCTAACTTGAACTCTTCCTTGGACGCAGTTTTAAGCAAATACTTCATCATGGGTAAGGAGAAGGTTCATATCAATATTGTGGTTATTGGCCATGTCGACTCTGGGAAGTCAACCACCACCGGTCACTTGATATACAAGCTTGGAGGTATTGACAAGCGTGTGATTGAGAGGTTCGAGAAGGAAGCTGCTGAGATGAACAAGAGATCATTCAAGTACGCATGGGTGCTTGACAAGCTAAAGGCTGAGCGTGAACGTGGTATCACCATTGATATTGCTTTGTGGAAGTTCGAAACCACAAAGTACTACTGCACTGTCATTGATGCGCCTGGACATCGTGACTTTATTAAGAACATGATTACTGGTACTTCTCAGGCTGATTGTGCTGTCCTTATCATTGATTCCACAACTGGTGGTTTCGAAGCTGGTATCTCTAAGGACGGGCAGACCAGGGAACACGCTCTACTTGCTTTCACCCTTGGTGTGAAGCAAATGATTTGTTGCTGTAACAAGGTAATGCTTGATATCTTAATATGACTTATAATCTCTGCTTTGTGGGCCTGATTCCAGCATCTCGTTTTTACATTATTTTTTATATAGTTGCCTGTTCTATCTCTCTAATTTTTCTAGAATCTCAGATGGCCCTCGCTGATATATTTATTTTTTATGTTGGTACAGATGGATGCCACCACTCCCAAGTATTCAAAGGCAAGATACGATGAAATTGTTAAGGAAGTCGCTTCCTATTTGAAGAAGGTTGGCTACAACCCTGATAAGATTCCATTTGTCCCAATCTCTGGATTTGAGGGTGATAACATGATTGAGAGGTCCACGAACCTTGACTGGTACAAGGGCCCAACCCTTCTTGAAGCTCTTGACCAGATCAATGAACCCAAGAGACCATCAGACAAGCCTCTCCGTCTCCCCCTTCAGGATGTCTACAAGATTGGTGGTATTGGAACTGTCCCTGTTGGCCGTGTTGAAACCGGTATACTCAAGCCCGGTATGGTAGTCACATTCGGTCCATCTGGATTGACTACTGAAGTTAAGTCAGTTGAGATGCACCATGAGTCTCTCCAGGAGGCTCTTCCTGGTGATAATGTGGGATTCAACGTTAAGAATGTTTCAGTCAAGGATCTTAAGCGTGGTTTTGTTGCATCTAACTCTAAGGATGATCCCGCCAAGGAGGCAGCCAACTTCACCTCCCAAGTTATCATCATGAACCACCCTGGCCAGATTGGCAATGGTTATGCACCTGTTCTTGATTGCCACACTTCCCACATTGCTGTCAAGTTTGCTGAAATCTTGACCAAGATTGACAGGCGATCTGGTAAGGAGCTGGAGAAGGAGCCCAAATTCTTGAAGAACGGTGATGCTGGGTTTGTTAAGATGATTCCCACCAAGCCTATGGTTGTGGAAACTTTCTCCGAATATCCCCCACTTGGTCGTTTTGCTGTGAGAGACATGCGCCAGACTGTTGCTGTTGGGGTCATCAAGAGCGTGGAGAAGAAGGATCCAACTGGAGCCAAGGTAACCAAGTCTGCTGCTAAGAAGAAGTGAACCGTGCGGGTATCCTTGTCAGCAAGTGAGGTCTGTAAGCGTCGTTACAATAAAGATTGTGTTATTTTTAGGCATAAACGCATTGGATGTTTGTGTCGTCAATTTGCTGGTTATAATTACAATTCGTCACCATCAACAAGAGACTTTTGTTCACAGAACTGGGTTCTTGATCGGCGGTGGCAAGATTACTGTATTGAGTCTTTTTGAGTCTATTTTTGTTTTGTCTGTCATGTTAACACTTGGATACTTTGTAAGCAGCTCAGGAGTTTTAGGTCTCTGCTGAGCTCCTTAAGATGTTGTTTGTTGATGTTTTATGTTTTATCTAGTTTGCCATTTTCAAATATTTTTGAGTTCTGGGGATATTTTATTCTTCTCTGCATGGTTGCAAGACACATTAGTGCACTTTACAGCCAACCGCTTCCATTCTGGTTAGATAATCCTTTCAAATCACTACTACTGTCAGAGTCACCATTTACAGATGAAAATGGTTAATAGTCTGTCAGAACGTAAGTGTGTATCCTTGATTACTTCGAATGTTTGCAATTTGTTATTTTCAGGTTCTCTCGTTCTGCTTGAAATCTGCCAATACCATATTCAATTTCCAAAACTTTTTAAAATACATTGCAAATTTCCAATAACACGATCACTCGATGGGCATATTGAGACGGTTTTGAGATGAATGGCATCGCTTCTATAGTTGTTATAGGAGTCGTATTCTTATAATGATGATCATTTGATCGATGCCAGCTTCAATAGTTTAACTGCTATAAATTGATGTGGATAAATATGCATAATAGCCTCCCTTATTCAATGCAATGTTATTATAAGTATTAACTAGCAAACCTGATTGAACAAAATCTCACGGCATGTAGCCTTTGATATAATAAATAAACTAACGAATCAAAACCATTTAAATTTGATATCTAACTAATCAAAAAGCAAGGTTGAAATGCCCCCAGAGACATTAACTGACCCCAGGGCTTACCAAGAGAACACTTAACAAGTAATTTCAATCATAGGTTCTTGAAGGCCGACTCCTGAGTTGCTTTTTGAGGGGTTAGTCTTGCCAACAAAGCCTTGTTATGACAATGCTCTGCATCAATGAAGTAGAAATTCCCATTGGCCTTAAATGTCACAAATGGCCTATTGGTCTCTGGTGGCCGAATACCAGCAAACTTGATAGTCTTTGGAATGTTTGTTGCCAGCCATGACATCATTTCCACCTCGAAGCTGTCTGAACCTGGCTTCCACTTCAGCTTGTGAACATATGGGCTCACAAACCAGTGAAGAGCAGCAGTGGTAGCAGCACTCATAAATATGACAGACGATGCCACTGCACCCTTCAAGATGACATTCATGTCTGGAGATGTCATGAAGGTTATGACTGGGCCTAAGGATACAGAAAGACAGCAGGTTGAAAGAGAGAGAAGCTTCACTTTTTTTATGGTTGCTGAGATTGGCCCATAATATACAACACTACCGTCCTTTTCATCTTCTGCAACTTCTCCCCCACGACGTGGTCCAATGCTGATCTTGCCGTCTTCTGCAGCTGAATTTTGAGATGCCCATCTTCTTTGAGCAGCAGCAACTGGGATTGCAGGGTTGAAATTGACCTTAGGTGTAGGGGACCTGGCTCCAAATCTACAAAGGTGATAACCTAATGCCAGCAGAAAATCCATAACAATAAGTATAGCAACAACAAAAGTTCGGATATTTTAATCATCAATTAGGCGAAGAATGCTTGGTGTATCCAGGAGTTCTGAGCTTAAGAGCAGATTTAACGGTAAACATTAGGTAATCAAAGATGAAAATCTTGCAGGGATAAGTACAATAAAATGTGCATTTTAAATAAGAATGAACAAGAAAAGGACAAATACATGCTCAGCTACACATAGAAAATCTAAATTAAAATGGCAAAGAAAGTCACAGCATTCAGTATTACTACGTAGTACAGAAGAATAAAGGCTTGGCCGGACTTCCATTTAAATAAACCTCAGGAAAGAGGAGAGGCTCTTAAGTTATTGGAGATTACCCCTTCATAAAAATATATAATAATAATACATCATCTCATGTCATTCACTTAAAGATATATAGAGGAAGACATCACCAGATGTTAATTCACTCTATGCCTAGCTTATTCAGATGGAGAGTAGAGAGGTTCCCCATATGTATGATGTGATTATTTTCATTACCAAACACATAATGAAAGACTACCTACTTTCCTAAGATGAATGCAGAACAGTACAACGGCAATTAAAGAAACATCAGCACACAAAGTATTATTACTATGTTCAACCCAACTTTCGCCAGAAGGCACAACATATGCCAAGTCGATGAGTTTTCCCTTCTTTTTCTCTCTTAAAATTAAGGTTATATCGATATAAACTCGAACTTGTGCAGCATAGAGATAGTAGAAATATTAACAAAAAGTAAAATGACCACAACAATAGAAATATGAAAATAAAAAAGCTTAATACATAGAAGTGATTGTTTCAAAACTCCTAATGTCTAAAGGTGCGCGAGATCAAAACGAGACCAAAAACCAAGAAAACAATCAGTGTATTAAATAAGGCTTTGTTTGGTATTGAGGTGCTATACCTTTTTAGCCACAATTGCTGTGGTAAAAAAAAAATTGCAATTACAAAACAAAAGTTGATAATGTTTAGTAAATATGATAATAATAATTTTGAAAAAAAATAAAGATATTATAGTTTTTTCATCATACAAGTGTGAATAAAAATCATCTTAGCTTCTAAGTCATAGTAGCAAATGTTTATCAAACACTGTAGTAACTTAAAAAGTTACAGATACCCAACACGGGACCTAACACTGCCTAAATTGCTAAAAAACACTACTGAAATTGAACCATTCATTTCGTTCTCTAAAGAACATAATAAGGGAAAAGTAAAATTTCTGAGTTGCTCAAAGTAAAAGATATTTACACTCATCTACTTTTCTTGATCTAATCTACATCAACATGGAACCAAAAACATCTAGCGATATACATATTAATCACGCCGCAGAATCCACCACGTATATTATCTCCCGTGTACTATGTTTAACAATCTGATCTTAGTTTTCCTCATCTTATAAATGTAAATAAATATTTAGCAATTTGGCGCTGAATTTCAAAGTTACCAGCCTTATTCATTCTCTACATCATCGTCATCGAAACAAGAAAGACAAGTAATACAAATTACGACATAATCGCATCAAGTGATTGAGGTTTTTCATGGCGAGTTACATACTGCGCTTTGATGTTTCTTCACTGAAGCTGAGAAAGTAATATTAAGGAGAGGTAAATGAACAGAACCTGAATGGAAGCTTCTTGACGAGAGTTGTTTGGATTGCGATCGCAACAGGTGAACGAGAGCTGCTCTGGCCATTTCTGCTCAACTCCCGAGTGCGAGGTTTTTCGATTTAGACTTCAGAGTCACACAGCTTCAAATCACAAGGGTTTTGCGGTTTTGGGAGAAATTCATTTTGCAAAAATTTATAAAACTTTAAAATCATTTCTTATGTTCTTACAAGCATCGCAGGGCATTTGGTCTAGTGGTATGATTCTCGCTTAGGGTGCGAGAGGTCCCGAGTTCAATTCTCGGAATGCCCCCAATTAGGTTTTTTTCGTTTCTTTTCATGGGCGCCTTCTAGATCGCGCCAAGCCCACTAGTTGGGAGTTGGATGGTTCGGCTAGCGGCGGCCTCCGAGCCCACTAGTTGGAAATTGGGTGATCCGACTAGTTGGGAATTTGGATGATTGGACTAGTGGTCGCCTTCTAGACAGTAACACTTAGTATTTATTTTGGTGTGATTCAAATTGAAAACTGAAGCCCGAAGGTGAATCCTTTCGGAACAATCTGTCAACCGGAAGAAAATTGGGAAAAAATAAAAATAAGTTGAAATTAGAATTGGGAAGGATCGGACGGACTAAGTATTGACTATTGACTGGGTAGATGTCATTGAGTCATTAATTCAATAAAAATAATGGTTAATTTTTTATGAATATGTAGACCATTTCATAGGAGTACGGTGAAGAAGAAGCAGAGTAATTGCCTTCTAGATAAATTGGATTTTTTAACTTTTAAATAAGTAACATGTAATGGGTAAACTTTCCAAAATGTTAACACTCTTGAATACAATCCTAATATATGAATTATTGCCAAGGCCACTAGGCTAATAGTTCAGTGGTGAATTATTACCTTTATCATTGAAAAAAAATTTAAAATACATCAAAAGTATCATGTCAGTCATACAATAAATAAAAAATATGATGATATGTGTATATTTATTTTAAAAATCATTATGTAAGTTATGGTTATATTAAATATAATTACATATGTTATATATGTATTAGTTGGTTGTGTTATTTCTGATGTATTCTATAATTCCTCAATTAATTGGAGATTGAAAACTCCAAATACTAGTAAAAAATAAATACGGTCTCTACTATGATGATAAAAATCTCACCTCTAGTAGGTGTGTATTTTTTAGTTATATTATATTGTAATTTTATGTATTCAAATTTCCTGTGAAACTCAATCTGTTTTTTATTTTTATTTTTTAAAACAATTCTATATTATCAATAATTGAATTGTGTACGTCAATATAATTATCCACATCACATTATTTGTCTTGAGGTATAGCAAAGTTATAGTATATATAACTTACATTCAACCTAAGAGTTGCACCTGATAACTTTATATATACATCTAATCAAACAACACTTGAGTTATTGAAAGTACCTTATAGGTTAATATAAGTTATATATAATGCAACTTAACATTACATTTTCTCACTACCATCAAATCTTTTCTTATGTTAAGATAATTATTTATATTTTTTTTTTCTAGAAGAGGTAAGACTAATTGGGCTTACATTCTGGGTTAGAGGCAAATGGTTGCATGTTAAGTGCTAACCCCAAAATAGGATTTACTTTCTATAAGGGATTATAGAATACATCAGAAGTATTATACCCGATTAATGTATATATACAATGTTTATATTTATTTTGAACAACTACAACTATTATATAATTAGTAATTATATATAATTAAACTAAACATATCGTACATGTATCAATTGAATATATAAGTTCTGATGTACTCTAGAATTGCTCACCTTCTGGACAAAAAAGAAAAAAAAAACTGGATTTTAGTTTCCTTAATAAAAGAGTCAAATTCCCCTCCTTTTCTAGAACCAGTGGCTGTACAAGCAACGACTCCCTCTCTCACGCTCCTTCCTTTTTAACTAATTTATTCACCATTCCACATGCTACGAGGAAAAACCAACACCGAAGTCACCAATAATAGTTTTTAAAATAAACAGAGTCGGAGCTTTATATAAGTAAATATCTCTCTAGCCTCTAGTAACATCCAATTAGTAATACTCCTTCTGGTTCTAGCTGATCTGTTAATTCTTATAATGGATCAAGAAAAAATGACAAGTTTACAACAGCGTAAAGAAGGAGAAGAAGAATCAGACCAAGAACAAGAAGACGCCATTTCTCTATGTGATCTCTCAACCGATCACTATCAAGAAGATTCTGATAATTACGATAATGGTGGTAACTTGGATGAGTTTGATCCAGATTCGGAAGAAGACAACTTCGAGTTCTCTTTTAACACTCCTCTGATCACCACTGACCAAAACGACACCGGTTTGGTTAACCGCGACGACAACGATATCAATGCCATCAACTTCTGTGGTAAGATCATAGGCTATAACATTAATAACAGTAATAACAATAATGCTAAAAGTTATAAACAGCAAGGAGAAGCCGTTAACACGACGGGGGCTGAAAATCAAACGAGGCGTTTCAAGAAGAGTGCAAGCTCACAGTCAAAGTCACAGCTGGCAACCGGGAGTCACCGTTACCGTTCGAGTAGTAAAAGTAATTCCTCTCGCTATAACCATAAGGTGTTGATTGGACTGGTTAAGATTCCGACGGAGATGGACTTGAGTGATATAAAGAAGAGGCAGAGTAAAATGAGAAACCCGACGACGACGTCGCCCATGCTTCCGATGACTGCCGCTGCCGAACCGTCTGTGGCCGGTGGGGATAATGGAAGTAACGCCGGCTGCGGCGGGGTTGAGAGGAGGCGTAATAATAATCGGTGGGGTCTTGTTCGGTCGCTGACGTGTGGGGCCCGCTTCGCCAACGAGTTTGCTAAGACGGCTTTTAGTTGTTTCTCGCTTTCAGTCTTACGAGCAGCGAATTAAGACTTGAGCTGGCTAATTCCAAATTCCAATTACTACGGAAGATTGGAATACGAGATTATTAGCATACTTTTTTATTATTACAATTTTTTTGTGAATATATTATGCAGCAGTTAATAGTTATCTGGCCGTCTAAATTCTTGAGTACGTCTATTGAATTTGAGCGATGTCACCTTTTTTTTTGTAACGGCTTTTAAGCAATTAATTGTTAATCGAATTAACTTAATCATCTTCATAATTCGCAGAATGACGGGTGTATATATATATATATATATATAAATGGTGAGTGGTATTGCTCGGGTGCGGATGTCTGGGTGATCTAAGAAAATGGGCGTGCTCTATAGCTTATAATCAAAATATTGATACGATTAGTAATTTTTTAATCAGAGATCTTTAATTTTAATAAAGTTATGAATAAATTAAAAAATAAAAAAATAATGTATTAAAGTTTATAATTTTTTTTATCTTTTAACTTATTTATAACTTTATTAAAATTATAAATCTCTAATTAAAAAACTACTAGTGGTACTATTATAATATTTGAATATAGGTCATGATTATTATGCACAGTGAGCAAGTATTGTCAGAACAATGTGATTTAATTATGATCATTTGAAAATATTTTAGGGAAATTATCTCCGGGTGACATCAAGAATATTAAAAATATAAGTAGTCATTATAAGTTTATGATAATATCTCAGAATCACCTCGTGTTTTAATTTTATATCAACCAATCATTTTTCTATTAACTTCATTAACTACTATTAAAGAATTTAAGATAAAAGATTATTTTGTCCCCTAATTCATTTAAGAAGCTAAAATAATATTTTAGGGGGCTCCAACCTCCAGGGATAAAAAAGTCATTTATCTTAAATTATTTAAAGGTGACTAACAAAATTAATAAAAAAATGGCTAATAAACTAAAACTTAAAATGACTATAAGATATTATCAGAAGCTCATGGTGGCTACTTGCACTTTTTATATTATTGATTTATTTGGGGAATAATTTCCCAATATTTTTTTTTTGAAAGGAAATTAAACTTCACTCAAAGTTAAATCGCAAATTTTCAACTATTTTATGTGTACGTAAAACAAAATATTTGAACTATCATTATGCACTAATTGATTGAATTATTAAAGCAAATAAGTAACGTTAATCTTAATGATTATTATATATCTATAGGTGATCAAGTTGATTTGAGATAAAGGGTGCCAATGCAATTGTGTCGTGTTAAATTTAAGTAAACACAGGTACAACTTATTTTTTAATCGTGTCAAAATATCAAAATATGAATACTACATGTTTATCAGTCATATTGGCATATTTAAATTTAAAAAATAAAAAATATGTCAACATTATTCTTAAAAATGGATATAAATAAGTTGACATAATATAAATATAACATGAAAAAAATTTATAACTCAATATGAACATGACACGAATCATTAATTTAGCATTCGGTGTGTATATATATAATTAGGATGAGGTGATTCAACATGGATCCAAGACGATTATTTATCGTGTCGTGTTGTGTCAACTCATTTCTTATTCGTGTAAATATCTATCAACGCATATATAGAAAAATCATGTGATATACGTGTCATGTCATGTGATGGTGTAATGCAAAAGAATTTTAACATTTTACTACCTTTTGGTATATTGGTGCAACAATACTTTAAATGAGACGGTGCTTGTGATTATTTTTTTGTGCATCACTTTTTTTTCTTTCACAAAATTTTCATATTTATTAGCAATGTCATGACTATCTTGGAATTACTTTACGATAAAGCACGAATTACAATCACACACGTAAAATAATAAATAATAAAAAATATATTATAATTTTAATCGTATAATTATAAATAAATATTTTATCTTAGAATGATTCTAACATAGACAGACCCTATTAGAAAAGATGCAAAAGAGCTTAACATATTCATAGATCCAAACTATTCAATTTACCACATAATACCTTTATTAAGTATTTTGACAAAAGGATAACGACAAAGTAAATCAGTACTAGAGATTCTATTAGACAAAATGATCCAAAAAGAGGAAAAAATGTGTAAATAGCCTTACGAGAGGAAAAGAAACGGCACCGTTTCGCACTCAAACAGCGCCCATTTCACAGTCGCGTTTTATGCTGTCTGCTCACCGCACTGCCTCCTCATAACCTCTGCCGCCAAACTCCGTTGCAGTTTATTCGATTCCTCGTGCTCCATCTCTGTACATCTCTCTCTATTACACGTATAATCATTACGTACTTTAAATGTGCTGTCTTTGTTGTACGTAATTTTCAGTTTTTTTTTTTTTTTTGGATTCAGATGGAAGCCATGGATGCGCCAATTTCGAATCTCACGGCCGTTCACCCCGGAAACCCCGAAGCTGACGTTGCAGAAGTGGAGAATTTTAGGCTTCAAGTAGATGATATATTTCAAAAAGTTGATAAGGTGAGACGACGACGTGTATGCTGCTTATTAAATTACTAACTAAAATCACATCCGTTGATGCGGAGCCTGATTACTAATTATTGTCGAGTTTGATTGATCATATGGCATTTTTGTGATTTCAGAAACTTGATTGTTATGTTATTGACTTGTAGCTAGAGGAAAGAGTGAACGAGATCGAGCAGTTTTATTTGAATGCGAGTAAAAAGCAAGGGAGCAATTCTAAAGGGAGTTCAATTGTGAAGGATAAAGACAAGGAAAGACACGTGCCTAGCATTAGGAAGCAGCAGCAAGAGGCATCGCGGCGGGAGAAAGCTGCTGAGAAGAGAATGGAAGAGCTTATTCGTCAATTCAGCACAATCCTGCGAAATGTAAATCACCATTGCTTTCAATATTTTGATTTGTTATTTGAATTTATTTGTTCTATGATTAACATGTTATTGAATTATATGTATTGACAAATTAAGAGATTTTCTGCCATATTTGTGCTTTATATGCAATAAGTTTGCAGAATATAAGTATACACAAATTATAATGCACTTGCAATGCTAATGAGATATTTTGTACATGGCCATGCTGAGTTCTGTGTACTGTAATTTTACACAATTGGATAGGGATGTTATACTACTTTAGATAGGTGACAATTTGGTTGTATCTTTTGGACTAAGTTTTGATTTTATTCCTCAAATTTTTACTGGACTAATGAATCAGTGGTTGAGTTCTGCTAACTTCAGTGCTAAAAGTTCAAAAGGGCATGTGAATCAGATGGTGTGGATGTCTGTGCTCATATATTTGGGTAAATGTTGTGGTGATATGGTAATGTCAACCTAACTGCGATAATGGGGGGTTGAGTAATTTTAAGAAGAAATTATCAGGTGGCACATGCCCATACTACTACATGAGTTAGGTTGAAGCATAATGGGCGCTCTTCCAGTCTTCCGTTTGTATGCTTTTAACTCCCCAAAACAACCTCATTATATATTGTTTCACATGTTTCAAAAATTCTATGCTTTAGATTTGGTCACTTGGGTGCTTTAACAAATGGAATTTGCTTCATCTGAGGACTCACCCGTCATATCTTTATCCTTGCTCACAGATTACACAGCACAAGTGGGCGTGGCCCTTCATGCAACCTGTTGATGTCAAAGGTCTCGGTTTAGATGACTACTATGAGGTAACATTTTCCCTTTGATATGAAACTAAAAAACAAATAGTGGACCAGCTGTCCACTCAGTACCATTAGGTAACATTTATTGCATCTTTCTCAGTCTTTCACATTTCAACAAGCATTATTAACAATCCTAGTTGCTAGTTCATTACTTAATGAATCATTTATTTGCAATTTAGAGTTTATGTCTCTGATCATGATCGTGGGACATAGTCCAAGTATCAGCATGGAGACAATGTTAAGGTGTCCTGCTGGGGAAATTTGTGAAATCTAAAAACTGGTTGTGACTATGCTTATAACTGATTTTATTTTTGGTAATGTCACATACAAATAGATATATAAGTATCTGTGAAAACCATTTGTCATTTTATAATTATTGTTGCTCATCTCCAGGGTCATCAGTGTGTCATGAATAATTGGATAATTATTTACTTTGTTTGAGTCGTATTATGAAAGAGATAGTGATAACTATTTCTTAGGCACGTCTATTTATCTGAATATTGAGCAAATATTTCTAACTGTTTATACTTGTATGATCACATGTAGACACATTGTCACTTGGTAATAAGCATTGGAACATGTGATCCGCATATTATAAGAGTTTCCCCCATGAGATGCTTTTAGCGGGTTTTCTTCCAATTCATATCTCACTACTGTCTCTAGTTGTCTTGTCATTTAGAAATGTGAGTACGTGGCTTATTTAATTTTCTATATACGGATTATACTAGGTTATTGACAAGCCCATGGACTTCAGTACAATAAAAAAACAAATGGAGGCCAAGGAATATACGAACATACGTGAGATATGCACTGATGTGAGGTTGGTTTTTAAGAATGCCATGAAATATAACGATGAAAGAAGTGACGTTCATGTGATGGCAAAAACTTTGCTGGCTAAATTTGAGGAGAAGTGGTTGCAACTTCTGCCTAAAGTTACTGAAGAGGTAATTTTTATCCTGCTATTTGAACACAAGGGGGACTTGCAAATACTTAACAGCTTTTGATCATCACTTTTCTAGAAGTTAAGCAGTATGGTTCCTTTTTGTGGTAAAGAAAAGTCAGGTTACCTTTTTTGTGATTTTATTAAAATTTTTCTTGACTTCCAAGGCCATGCACCTGTAGGAAAAAAGACGAGAAGAAGAGGAAGCAGAGGCACAGCTGGATATGCAGCTTGCTCAGGAAGCTGCTCATGCCAAAATGGCTAGAGATACAAGTAATGAGGCATGCACTTTCTAACTGTCTTTCTTAGAGATATATTTATGATGACAAGTCGGGTAGGGAGGAAGAGTTGGTAGATTTCTTCAAGCAAGCTGAAGTTCTCCTGTTGAGATGATCTAATTTAATCAAAGTGTCTTATTAATAATGGAACATAGATGAGAGGAATTTATTAAAAACTGTATTTTCATTCTTTTGGTCGGGCTGGGGAGGAAGAGTTAGTGGATTTCTTCAAGCAAGTTGAAGTCCTCCTGTTGGAACAATCTAATTTAATCAAAGTGTCTTATTATTAATGGAACACTGATGAGAGGAGCTTATTAAAGACCGTATTGTTTTCAGCTTTATGAAGTTGATGTGCATTTGGACGAACTCAGAGAAATGCTTGTTCAAAAGTGCAGGTTTGTTCCATGACAAATTTACATAAACTAGTGAATAAGGTAATAGGGTTTAACTGCATTTGTTATATAGCATTTTTTATACTGCATCTCTCATTAAATTGTATTCTTCAAAAGTTATCTTACATTTGGTTGTTACTAAACTGTGTGTGAAGCTGTTGTGATTGTTATGACATTCCCCCATATACTAATTTCAGATTTTTTAACAGAATCGAATAAGTTGATGTTAAAATTTCGGGTGAAATGTAAAAAAAAAAGGACTTCTATATAGGTATGTTGCTTCTGTTTGGCCTAACAAATGGATTTGTGTGATGTGTAGCAAGATTTTTTGGTCTATTCCATATACATACTGCCGTAGACCTAATTTAATTAACTGTATTAGGCTCTTTAATTGTCATCTTTATGCATCCCGATTCAAAATTACTTTCTCTTCCTCATCTACATTAGATAGTTGACACAATTTGGACTACCGACTTTAACAGCTTGTGAGCTGCATATTTCCGGACCAAGTTTCTTATTAATAGGCACTTCAGAAAAGTCGTTATCATCGGTGGCATTTTCTGTTAACTGATTTAAAACATTTTCAGTTATGGGATGAAATCATCTACTCTTAAGGCTCTCAGCATTTTGAAGAAATTGCTGGACATCGAAAAGCGAATGATAAAAAAAGAGGATAAGCCTATTCGATCACACTTTAGCTTCTTAAGCCATCACACCTAGAAAATGTAGGCATTTGTGCAGCGAAGAGAGGAATCAGTGAATCACACCTTCCATATCTCCTTCATTTATTGATTTCAGTTGATAGCTTTCAAGGTTTTCAGTTGCAAAACAGATTTATTTTGTTTCCTCACAAAAATTTCCAGCCGCATTTCTCGGCCTGAAAATTAACAGTATTCTTTCTAATAACTGACGGGAATCTGAATGCTGTTTCAGAAAAACTTCAACCGAAGAGAAAAGAAAGCTTGGTGCAGCGCTTACCAGATTGTCCCCCGAGGATCTCGGTAAAGCATTGGAGATTGTTGCTCAGAGTAACACAGGCTTTCAAGCAACAGCCGAAGAGGTTGAACTTGATATGGATGCTCAGGTTCTGGTTTTAGATCAGTGCAATTGGCATTGAGTTTTCTTGTAGAATCTCGGTGTGTTTATATAATCTGTTGTCTGAGTATGTATTGTTCCTTTCGCAGAGTGAATCGACCTTATGGAGGTTGAAGTTCTTTGTGAAAGATGCTCTCAAATCTCAGGGCAAAAGTGCAGCAAGCAACGGGGGCAATAACAACAACAACGACAATAACAAAACCAACTATAACAATACCACCAACAACAACAAACGGAAAAGAGAGATTTGTGATGCTATTGCCAAAACTGCCAAGAAAAAGAACAAAAAGCCCTCTGCTTGATCATTTCAGAACTTGCTGACTGTTGTTTGCATTGTTTGTGACTCCAGTTGCATCTCATGGGAAGTAAGTTCCACGGCAACATTTCTTACTATCAGAAATAAGTTTAACAAGTTTATTTGAGAAAACCACTAGAAAATCAGTTTTTCGACGAAGCAGTATGTTAATATATTAACTAACCATCTCGTGCAATTCCAGGAATGCAACAGAAATACGAATGCTTAGTAGTCATTTGTTATTTATGTAAACATTTTTTCTGTTCTCAGATAATGTGTAATATTACATAATAAACCACTTAATTTTCTCTTTGTTCATAATATCTTTGTTTGGAGTATTGCGAACGACACGAATGGATGCGTGAAGCATCTACTTCTTTACTTCAACTGGGTTGAAGGTTTTCTGAGAACGCATAGATTGATCTTGGTAACATGGCAAAATGTTCCTTAGTACAGTGCATTGCTTCTTCTTCGCGCGTGTTAGCAATTTTTAATTTATAAAAGTAAATCATCAACAAACACGTGCACATGGTTAAAAAACCTAATTTTTAATTCAGAAAGTTTTTTTACTTTGACCACGGGTTGAAATAATTGAAAATTTTGAGTTTACTGTCACGTGATCCCGGTATACGGCATGTACGGGTTACTGTGACCCACGCGCACTTACTGGCATCTCGTGTACCGAGAACTTAGCTTACGAATTGTCTTTTCTCGTAACTGTGTTATCCTACCTGTCATACAATCATTGGGTCTCAGCCGATTCTGTTAAAACCCACAGCGTCCGCCAATTTTCCCCGCACAAAACTTTTTCAAGCACTAGTAAGAGGACTGAGGACCCCAAACGGACGCCAACGGGAAAACACAAAACCGATTCCAATAAACCATTTCACGTCCGCAATAAGTTAAAGATGCTCAATTTCCCATTTACACTAGTGGTGACCGCACTTCCCCTCTTCTCCTTTACTTTCGTTTTTTCTCTCTATCGACTGAAACCGACTTAAGAAAATGAACGGTTATATTGTCACAGAGCAGTAGTAAATAGAACAGCTAAGCGACTAAACGGCGGCGTTTTTGTTTCACTTGAATCATTGTTAGTGTTTAATTTCTTTTGCTTTTGTTTGGCAATTTTTGTTTAATTTGAGCTGATTATTCCTCTTTTTTTTTTTTTTCAGAGCTTTGTTATTTGTGAAGAGATGGAAACGGATTTGGTGGCCAGTAGCAAGGTGATAATGTTGTTAATTATGAGTGCTTTTTGTTTTTTTATTTTTGTTCTGTAGATTTTGATTTCTAGTTATGGCGCCTTTTGCTTGTATAAACCGTGTTTTCCGTGTTAAGTACTGCTAAACTTTACCCTGGGT
The DNA here is from genome assembly GCA_030449075.1 of Murraya paniculata. NCBI lineage: Eukaryota > Viridiplantae > Streptophyta > Magnoliopsida > Sapindales > Rutaceae > Murraya > Murraya paniculata. The sequence continues at coordinate 2,483,531 of JAEVFN010000019.1, forward strand.
GTTGGAATAAATGAGTGATTCCAACAAAACTCTCTTATTTTCAACTAAACCGTTTCCCATGCCATTTATTTCATATCTTGGATGGATTCTTGTGGGAAGCGTATGGTCCTGTGAAATGGATGGGCCAGATTGCAGGTATGCAGCGATCGAGAAGTCTTTCAGTGTCGGGAGTCTGCTTTCTTTGTTGGTCTTAATGTGATTTCAAATGTTAATTTGTTGCATATATTGTAAGATTTCGTTATTCATGGACATGTAAATCCATTTATTACTACAACTTGGTAGATTACAGTGTTGCAGTGTCCCTGATTGTATTAAATATGGTCCTGTATTAATAAATATATGAGCTGGTATGGGATTGCCTTCTCATCGGCTTGCTGGGTTATGCTATGTGACATATTGAGCAGATTTTATGCAAGAAGCTTCAGTGGAGTAGGGGTGGTGAGATGGTGTGGCATGGCTCATATAAATTGTTTAATTTATTTTTTTGTAGAAACTATTAACATGAAAACATTCTTGGAACCTGTAAGTGTATCACAACTAGTGGGAAGTTTGCTATGATACCCAACTTAAAGAATGAGAAAAAGGAAAAACAAGTCTAAAACAAAAAGTGGAAGAGGCTGCTTCAATTACACTAGTGGTGATTGGTATTGATCAAAATTAGGGAATGTTGGCTATATGCATTAAGAATATATGCTTGTAGGATTTTTTTTTTTTTTTGATATTGCTGTTTCTTTTTGTAAATTTGATGCTGACAGTTGCTTATTTTTGGTTCATTACTTGATGCTTATGCTAGAGAGATGTTATCTCATATTGTATATGATTATTTCACTTTTCTTGATTTTTTCTCATGCATATTTAATCATAGAAATCTGAGAATGGTGTTTTTTTGTAACTGGTGAGAAAAAGAAAATGAGTCTTTTTTTTGGGTTGGGGGGGGGGGGGGGGTTTACCTGCCTCTATAGAATTCTAGAATTATGAATTTTGAGATTTGCTTTGTTAATGACATTTATGTTTTGTATTTATGCTCATTCATGTGCTAAACTTGCAGGGCAAGTTGGTCAATTTTCGAATGAAAGAGCTCAAGGATGTTCTTACAAAGCTTGGTCTTCCAAAGCAGGGGAAGAAGCAGGTAGTCTCTTTCATTATTGCATAATCACTTTTCTCCTGTTGCAATACTATCAGGCCCCAATCCTGAAAGCAGTCCAAGGGTGATCTTTCTAGCAAACAATATCCCAAAATTACAGAACACATATTATACATATGAGACAACTTAAATGATTAAAAAGTTGTTAAACTTAGGGTTCAACAAAATTACTCCCAAAAGCAAAAGTCATATTACACTAAATAAGTAACAACAGTCTCATTTCCTAAATATAAATGTGGTGAAAATTTCACAGCCAAATTCATTCAAAATTTATTTCCAATAAATTTTATTTCAAGACTATTAGGGCCTCATTTGGGATTGCGGTTGAAATGCTGAAAGTAGCTTATTGCATAAGTTTTGACAAAAATGGTGTTGGTAAATTTTCTAAAAATTATTTATTTCATAAGTTTCTCTATTTTCACAATAATTTTTAAAAGTAGGTAGAGCGTTATTTTTTTATAAGTAGCTTATAAAATAGGCTGACACACTTTCTTACAGCTCGTATTATTACCTTAATATTTTAACAAAAGGACAATTATGTCTTAATTTTCCATAAACTCGAATATGCAAATAAAAGACAATTTAAACTAATGTATATTTTGATCATTATATGGTAAAACAACACTTTTGTAATAAAATTTACCAAAAGCATATATCTCAATTAGAAGTCCCGAAATGAAGCTGCTATTTTAACGGGGTATATAGAGCATATTACTTTATTTCAAGCAGTCATTAGACATTACTAGGACTTGCGAGGGGTCTCTTTTATTAATTTGAATAGAATACGAGGAAAATACATTTTCTACCATATCCCTATATCATTTATCGCTTTTCAAACTCACAACAACTGTAACAACACAATTTACTAAAGACTGAGTTGCTTTTTTAATGAGTAACTTATTTCATCCGTATAGTAGAAGTAGCTTATTTCATCAGCGGCCACAATCCCAAAGTGGCCCTTAATCCTGAAACCGAGAATCTAGCATTGAGGATCCTTTAGTCACTCATGAATTCAAAACAATTAAAATACAAGGAACTAGGACCCCAATTTGTTCATTCCTGATAAAACTAGACATCTTAAGGTTTACAATTCTTTAAGCTAGGTGGGATCACCCAATTACACAAGATTTTGGTAGACTTCCCTTCAAGGTCTTCCTGTTTTAATTTCATTACTTGTCATATGTAACTTAGTCAGCTGCTTGAGTGTTTTTTTCCCCTTTTTTTTTATGTCAAATGCTTACTTGCACCCTCTCATTAACCTGCACTACTGCTATTGGGTTGGTAGATGTTGACCTTTAGTTTGCTGAAGCTAAGCATCCTGAGGTTATAGTCAAATTGGTTGTTCAGTTGCTTATGCCTGTTGTTTTCAGGGTATGCGTTAAATTTTTCTCTGCCTATAAAATGCTCGAGTTATCTGGACATGCATGGTGTTAATCTGTTGCATAATTTGTTTCTGCACGTTGCGCTTGCATCTGAAAGATGATTGCTGCACATTGTGCTTGCATCAGGTTTCATTTACATTTATCTTTAGGGAGAGAAAAAAAAAGGTGGGGAGAGCAAAAGGAAGAGGGATGGGCGTGGTTTTTTTTTTTTTTTTTCCGGGGTAGGGGGGGGGGGTGGGCTGTTGTGGAGAGAGCAGGGGGTTGTTGAGGTTGGAGAGAAACTTATATCAACTTGCACGTAAACCCCCCCTCTTTTTTCAGGGAAAAAGTTCCTTGAAGATGTGTTATAATTTTACAGGCCTATTTAGATAAAAAAGCTTCACTATTTCTTTTTGGCCTGCATTTGTTTTCACTCATCTGAATAAACCTTCAATCTGTTTGACTGCTGTTTTGGTTTTTAGTCATTAGATCAAAACTTTGCTTTATTCTAAAAGTTGATCATCAAACCTCATGCTTTCTGCCTGTGGTATTCTTCACTACTGACAATTGACTTTCCCCTGACATGTAAGTTGTTTTACTGAATCTTTGCTGCAGGATTTGGTGGACAGAATATTCCACCAGCTGTCAGATGAAGGGGTGGCAAAAATAATTGATGATACTTACAGGTTCTACTTTTTCCTTTTTAGTTACATATAAGCACTGATAGTATTCTGGACAAACATGTTCTCTTCATCATTTTACATTTATTTTACACAAATGGTTTTTGACTCGTAAAAGTTTTATTATTCCTACCAGTTTTCCATGTGATAGAAAATTGGGGAGCTTTACTGCAGCTATGATCCGTGATTATGCATTAAAGCAACTGTTTGTTCCAGAAAAATGCAGATATCAGAGCCTGCTGATTTGGCAACTATGGGACAGAGTGGTTTAGATCTTTGCAATGTGGAACTTGAAATGGAAGCTGAAGATTCTTTAAATTTAGGTGGGAAAATTTTCTGCCCCTGTGGAACTTCTTTGCCTAGTGAGTCTATAATACAGGTAATAATAAGTTTGATTTGGCATAGGTTGTTGCTTATATTTTTTCAGTTTCTATTCTGGAGTAAACATAGGACTTTGTTGCATTTTTGGTTTCAGAAAACTGTCGGTGCTTGGTGTAGTTTGTATGTCTTGCACAGTTAATCTACATCTTATGACTTTGCTTCATCTCAAGTTTTTTCTCACTTGTATTTTTTGTTATGTGCAGTGCATAGGTCCAAAATGTCTGGTACAGCAACACATTAGTTGTGTTATTATCCCTGAGAAGCCTATGGAGGAGATTCCATTACCCCCACCTCTTTTTTTCTGTGAAACATGTCGAATCAAAAGGGCAGATCCGTATGTATTTTACATTTTCCATATTTTGTCTCTCTATGTTGTATAGTGATTAGTTAGATCATTAACTTGTTGTACATGGTTGCTGGTATCTGTGCACTTTGGTTAAGTTTAAATTTCTTTTGTGAATTAAATTATGGTTGGGTATTTCACTTGTAGCTTAAGCCTTTTAGTTGATTTTTGCCTAACATGCTAGCAGCATGAAGTTAGTTTTTCTACCTTGTGGTTTGTTGGCTGGCACATGAAGAGGGTGCTAATGTATCCCATATTGATTATGTTTAATGTGTATTTTCATTACTAATGAGGCTGGTTAGGACTTGCATCTTGTGGTTTACACATTTGTGCTGGCTTGTAAGTGTCTAATGGTTGACATTCGGTCTGGAATGTTCCACCTGCATCTCTTGTTTCTCATTCAATATGTTGTATGAAAAAGAAAATTCATTTTTATTTTTCTTCATTTCCACTATTTTATTTCAGTATTCAATTCTGCAAGTTAAATTACCATCTCTAGGAAGGACTTAACTTGAGTAACCTTGGGAAATTGCACCTTTTTCTGTATTTGTTTGGGCATCACTATTCAAAGTTCTGATCATTAACTATTTGCTTCAAGTGCGCTGATTTTGGCTATTTGCAGACTAAATATTTTTGATGATATAAGAAAACTGTTTTGGACTCAATTAGGAGACATTACCAAATAGGTTTAAATTTAATTTCTGAGTCTTTGTGGATCAATTCTGTTGACTGTAGAGCCCCCCTCATTGAAAATGTCATGTATCCTTCATAGTAGAGGCTGTTTGTCTCCAGAGGCCTTTATAGCAGTCGCTGACCTAGATTTTTATGGGATCATCCAAATCTTGCTTTAAAAGGGGATTTCCTGCATCTTAAATTTGGCTCATGCTTTGTGAAAGAATTAAGTTTTTGTTTCTTATGCATCATTGTTAGATATTTGGGACAATTATGCCACCTGCATTTAATTTTCTTTGAAAATGACTGTTAATTGATGATTTGGTGGATCTTAAATTGTAAATACTGGGAGGAGATATGATTAAATGTTGTATGCTACTATGTGGTTGGAAATAGCTTTCCATGATTAGATAAATGGTAACCTTTTGCTGGCTTATAAATGACAGTAAATTTGATGTTGGTGTTTCATGTTTTTGAACTCATTCACCTTCTTTCCTTCTTAATTTGGGAAATGAAGAGCTTCTTGTTATACTAACATTTGTTTTTTAAATGTGTAGGTTTTGGATAACTGTGGCACATTTAGTATCCCCTATGAAGTTGGTTGCTTCAAATATTCCAACTGATGGGTGAGTTTATTGTCTCTTGCACTTGGCTTACTTTCCCCTGATGCTTACAAAGTGTTATTATCATCTGTTTATCTGAAGAATCAAATCTTAATTTTGTTTTTAAAGCTTCTAAATCTCAACATAAGAGGATTTTTATTGGCTAAATTTGACATTGCTTAAATACTATTATGTGGCCTTCTCTAATAAGTATTAAGCTAGTTGGATCGGTGGTAATTCAACATGATATAAAGTCATATGAAACTTGAGTTTTTGTATTTGGATCTTTTTTTTTTTGGCTAAGAAACAACATTTTATAAAAACTATAAGAAATATGTACAAGGATTGATGGGGCTACAAATCAACAAAAAGTAAGGACGAGAAGTCCCAATCTAACCAAAACACTCAAAAAACTGCCAAGATTAAAAAAAATTTCAAAACCCAAAAGCATCCGCTCGCTAAAAATGCATCCTTCTTAAGTCACAGAAGCTTCCCAATTTAGCAAAATAAGAAAGAAAGAGATGTCTTTGAATTCAGCAGTAATAGATGCCCAGAGGGAAGCCCAAAACTTCACTTTGTCCCAAAGAAGTGAAGGATCTTCCCCAGCTTTGTTATCAAAGATCTTTTGGTTTCTTTCATTCCACACGACCCAAAAAATAGCTAAGACTGCACAATCCTATAGAACCCTTGCCTTTTTCCTGCCTTTTAAGCAAGAAAACCTTTCCAGCAGGAGGGAGTAACATGAGGCAGGAGCTGACCAGCTTAGGTTGAAAGCCTTAAACAACTTAGACCACAAAAAATAAGCAGCAGTGCAATGTAAAAATAGATGATCAACATTCTCTGATGCATTTTTACAAACGACACACCATTATGGAAATAATGCCATATTAGGTCTTTTTTGAACCATGTCATTTGTGTTGATTTTTCTATGAGCAACAGACCAAACCAGCACCTTCACCTTGGTAGGGACTTTAGCTTTCCAAATCAAGTGAGAAGGAGAGAACGACGGAGCATTGGGATTATCATTGAGTCTAAGAAAGTAAGATTTAGTGGAGAAACATCCTGATTTATCGAAATTCCAAACTCTCTTATCCTCTCTCATATCATTAAGATAAAGCCCCTGTAGGATCCCAAGCATCTCAGCACATTGTTCAGATTCTCTATCATTCAAGTTTCTAAGGAACTTAAAATCCCAACTCCACTGCATAACAGAGTACTTAAACATGCTAGCTATAGAGCACTCATGACCTCGAGACAGCCTATATAATCGAGGGAAAAGATCACAGAGAGCAGCCTCCCCAATCCAACAATCCTCCCAAAATCTAACTCTCTGCCCATTACCAACTAGCAGCTTAATATTGGATAAAAAGTCTGTTTTCCTTTTCGAAATAAACACCCAAGGACATCTAGTACTTCCCCTAACAATATCAGCTGCATCCCAACCATTTTTATGCAACCCATACTTACTTTTTATAACATGATACCAAAGAGAATTAACTTCTAAAGGAAATCTCCATAACCACTTCCCAAGCAAGGCCTTATTTCTGTTAATAATATTTCCCAACCCCTACTCCTCCCATGGATTGCGGTTGAGAAACTACCCTCCAGCTGACCCAATGATCTTTTTTACCCTCCCCTATGCCTTCCCACAAAAAATCCCTCGTAGCCTTTTCTATCCTTTTAGCCACTGACACAGGAATTTGAAATAAAGACAAAAAATAAGTAGGAAGGCCGGACAGAAGAGATTGGATAAGAGTTAGCCTTCTCCTTTAGAAAGACAAGCTTTCTTCCACGCATCTAATCTCCTCTCAACTTTCTCCAAGACTGGAGCCCAAAAATCGGCTTTCCTGGGGTTCCCCCCAAGTGGTAATCCTAAGTACGTTAGAGGCCAACTCCCAATCTCACACCCCGCTGAAGAAGCCAAGTCAATTAATTTTTGATCCTGGAAATTTATGCCTACAATTGAACTCTTTCTCAAATTAGCTTTCAAGCCAGAAACTGCACAAAAGAAATCCACCACTTTGAGAAGATTATGAAATTTTCCTACATAGTCGGAATGGAAGAAAATTGTGTCATCAGCAAACTGGAGATGAGAAACCAAAACTTTATCTTTACCAATTGAGAAACCCTCAACCAGCCTGGATTCTTGAGCCTTGTCCATTAATCTACTAAGTACATCAACCACAATTGTGAATAGTAAAGGAGAGAGAGGGTCCCCTTGTCGAAGACCTCTAGAAGCATGAATTTTACCTCTAGGTCTGCCATTCAAGAAGATAGAAAAATTGACAGAATTTAAGCAGCCCCTGATCCAACTCCACTTTTGCCCAAAACCCTTAGCTTCCAGCACAAAGTCTAAAAAGTCCCGATCAACGTGATCATAAGCTTTCTCAAAGTCAATTTTAAAAACAAGACCAGATCTTTTGCATTTTCTATACTCCTCCACCGCTTCACTGGCAACTAAAACTGCATCCAAAATCTGTCTATCCCTCACAAAAGCACCTTGAGAGTAAGAAATGGTCTCTCCTAACACTTTTTTGAGTCTAAGAGAGAGGACTTTAGAAATTGCAGTATGCAACAAGGTGATTCTCTGTGTGGATCCATTGTTAAGTTTGTTTATTAAATGTAGCTATGCATGTGATTGGACATGTTAAGAATTTGTTTGTATTATTTAGTCATTGTCCATCAGTTTAAGCTTTGGGCTAGTTGTTGCTAACACAATTAGTTGCTTATATTCACTGGTCTTTTCCTGGTGCTGCCCATAAAAGTATAGGTTTTGAGTGAGCAAAAGATATCATATCAGATAAACATTGGTCTCTGACTCCTCGAGAAGATTGGGTTCTATAGATGTTACTCAATTCTCTGATCCAGTTATAGAAAAGGAAACCTTAAGCAATGCTGCATCATGCCATCATGGTTTGGGAGTAAATTCAAACCTCAGACCAAGCAGAAATTTTATGGTCAAGTAGAACCTAATTTTTTGTATTATTTTTAGCTTATTTTGTTTTCTCTCTCTTTCTCTCTCTCTCTCTCTCTCTCTCTCTCTCCTCCTCTCTCTCCCCCCTATATATATATGTATGTATGTATGTTTGTTTGTTTTACAGTTTTGTATACTCATTTGATCTATTTGATTTCAATATGATGTCTAATGTTCTTCAGGACAAACCCTCTGCAGAAAGCAGAAGCAACATTTCACCTGACAAAGGCACATAGTGATTTGTTACAGAATACTGAATATGATGTTCAGGTATGTTTATATTAATAATCTGTTGGAATGTAGGTTATGCTTAATTACAATTTATAACATATATTGAGTGTTCCTTGGCATAAGGGTCACTAATACCTAGTTATTGCATTGCAGGCTTGGTGTATTCTTCTCAATGATAAGGTTTCATTTAGGATGCAATGGCCATTACATGCAGAGTTACAGGTCAATGGTATGGAGCTTGGTTTGTTTTTTCTGTGGTGTAATATTTATAGTGCAGTTGCTGCAACCCCAAGGGGTTTGGTGGAGGAGTAAAAGACCCTTGAATTCAATCTAGGGATCAGCAGTTCAAAACCCCATTGGGGGTACCTACCTGGGATATTTGTATCTATGAGTTTCCTGTTGTCCAACAGTAGCCTCCAGTTTAGCACTTGGTGAACTTTGGAAGTTCAAGGGATTTCTGGTATTTAAATAACAAAAAAAAAAGCCACAATACGAATTATGGTGAACTGTCATACTAGTGCTTCTGTTGGTGCTTGTGTAATATTCTGGGTGGCCATTGGCCAAGGAATCTGTTATGTCTTAAGGTGCTTAACCCTCCTGCTATGCTTGAGGTAGGTAAATTGCTTGCTCATGCAATTAAGAAATGGTAACTTACACATGGCTTATGACTTCAGCTAGCAGGCAATTGCCTGGTGATCCCGGATCTGGGTAAGCCTTACTGAAATAGGAAGTACGAATTAGGATACTTTTTGACAGATAAGCATGCCCCTCTTTTAGAAAGGGGAAAAAAATTCCTTTGTGAATCCGTTGAGAGTTAGAAGTAATTTTAAAAATGTAGTCAAAAAATGCTTTTAGAATTCTCTTACTGTAATTTCTTCCCATACAGCACTTCTAATCTCCACTCTTCTCTATGAGCCACGACAAGGCCGAATGTTCCCCTTGTCCTGAAGTGCCCTTGCATAGGCTGGATGTCCTTTTGCAAGCAGGTCTTGAATGTAATCAGTCAGAAAGCCTAACCTTATGGTAGAGTCTAGTCCTGCTGCAGTTTTAAGTTTGTTGGTTTGATTGCCTGATTCTTAGTTTCCAATAATAGGGTCGTTGTGTCTAGATTTTTTAACTGCTTCTAAATTGATCCTTAATCTTGTAGGAGTATTAGTAAGGACAGTTAATAGACCTGGAACACAATTGTTGGGCTCTAATGGTCGAGATGATGGTGCATTAGTGAGTCTCTTTTACTTTCTACTTTATGCTATTAAGTTTTCTGTGCCAGTATCTTTATGCAAGGCATCATTTATGTTATTCTTTTGCTCTTATGTCTTTAAACTTCTCTTAAATAAAGAAATATACTTTAATCTAAGTCTTGTGTTTTCTAATTTTAGGCTTTATTTTAACTAATCTTTTTACTTCTTCTATATCAGATTAGATTTTGCATCGGTGAGGGAGTCAATCAGATTTCTTTATCGGGATGTGATGCCCGGAATTTTTGTTTTGGGGTCAGACTTGTAAAGCGACAGACGGTTGCACAGGTATGACATTCTACATGATCTATTGGGTAGGACATGGTTGAATTTTCTTGCAAACTCTTACGTTTATGTTAAGCCATAATATTCAAATCTGTGAGATTTAGGAGTATTATTCTTCTTCCATACCATCTGCCAGACTCCTAAATTCTGAACATCTAAAGATGATGTTATTGATCGCAAAAATAATACACATGTTCATGCGCATGTAAATACATAGACTTCAGTCCTTATGTACTTTCTGACGTTATTGGATAAGTCATGCCATTCTTTTTAGAGGCTCCGGTGTCAAATCTTGTTTTGTTTTTTTCCTCCCTATACGGGTTGACATACTTGTCTAATTAAATACCTAGGTTTTGAGCTTAGTTCCCAAAGAAACAGCTGGTGAGGTTTTCGAAGATGCACTGGCTCGTGTACGCCGTTGCTTTGGTGGAGTGGCTACTGGAAATGAAGATGGTGATAGTGATTTGGAAATCATTGCAGATTCAATTATTGTTAACCTCCGCTGTCCTGTGAGTTGCAACATAATTCTTAGTTTCCATTATGTTTTTTTTTTTTTAAAATAAAATTACTCTCTCTCTCTCTCTCTCTCTCTCTCGCTCTATATATATATATATAAATTTCTACTCTATTTGACCTAGGGGATTCCTGAAAAACCTCTGCATTATTCACTATACCACACAGAACAAAATGAGCCCACGTTTGAATCCACATGACAATTCATTGAATTTTTCTGTGCACTTGAGGTTAGCCTTAACATTATGGTTGGGTTTGTTCTTTTCAGCTTAGGCATTATATTAGCGATTACTTATCAACTGACTAAGTACCAGTTGTTGACGTTTCAGAATTATTCAAAATGTTTAGATTTAGTCTCATGCTCTTATTGGTCGAATGAAAATCCCTTTGCATTGCAATAAATATTGATTGTGGTGATATTAGATCATTGAAAGCAACTTCTAAGTGTGGGTCAAAACAGACATCATAAAAATTCCAAGTTCGAGGATAAGGCTTGTGTATTAGCTTTGTATGATCTTAGCTGTAGGCCTTGATTGTTAAGAAGTCACAATCTGTGAAATATGGTGCATTGCAGCTTGATGTTGCCACATTTTTCATGCATTTTAAATGTAGGAGTTGTCTACAATATGCCATCAAATGAAGGAAATAATTGTAGATGTCCTTATTTTGGGGGGCAGCAGCTGCATAACTAGATATTATGAAGTATAATTTTGGTAAAGATCCTTCATAATATCTTTAAGTCAATTCTAATTATAGTTTCTTGCTGCTGCTTGTAAACTATTTACTGCCCGTGGTATTTCTCATAGTGCAAGGCCTTCATGACTTAACCAAAGATAGTTTGATATACAGTAGCTACTTTAAAAAGAATTATGGTAAGCAAAAAATACAGAATAGTGACTCAAAGCTGTATTGTCGGTCTCAGATAGAAATACTGCATGTTCACTTCAGGGAAACAGAGTTTGACATACGGTAGCTAGCAAAAAGTACCTAATAATGACTGAGAAGCTATATTGTCAGTCTCAGATAAAAATACTATATATTTGCTTTGGAGAAACGGAGATGTTTTTAATATGTATGGCCTATCTCTTAGTCAGACCTTGCCATTATGCATATAAGAGTTTCAGATTGTGACTTTTCTTTTAACTTGTAAATCACGGATTGTAACTTTTCTTGTAACATGTAAATCACAAGTAAGTTTTCAGTGAGGATAATAGTGATGTGCTATTATTTGGCATCCCATTTGATTGTTCTTTTCACTGGCTTTTGCTCACATGTAACTGGCAGATGAGTGGGTCTAGAATTAAAGTTGCTGGCAGATTCAAACCTTGTGTTCACATGGGCTGTTTTGATCTTGAAACTTTTGTGGAGCTAAGTCAGCGAACTAGGAAGGCAAGTAATTCATTCATCTTATTATTTCTCTATGTTATGAATTTTTAAGCTTATTGAAGTGGGTAAGGTGAGTGGTTGTTGCAGTGGCAATGTCCCATATGCCTGCAGAATTACTCTCTGGAGGATCTCATCATTGACCCGTATTTTCACCGCATCACAACCATGGTAATTCGTATGCTACATGTCTCGAATTCACTGTAGTTTATTAATTCTTATGAAATATATATCTATAGAAAGTTTTGATTTTCATCTCTTGGGACAGATGAGAAATTTTGGAGAAGACCTTACTGAGATTGAGGTGAAGCATGATGGCTCATGGAGAGTTAAATGCAAAGGTGAGAACAACAGTCTTGTGGAATGGCATTCACCTGATGGTTCGACCTATGCTGCTAGAAGTGAGGTTGTTTCCAACTCAGAAACGAAGCAGCGCCTGAATTCTGGGCATAATATAATTGCCAGGATAAAAAAGAACCTCAGTGCTAATGTAGATGTGAGCAAGTATCAGAGCCCTTCTCCCAATAAACTCATGAGCAATCATGTTGAAAATAATTCTGAAAAAATCATAACAATGAGCAGCAGTGCCTCTGGGCCCGGCAGAGACGAGGAAGATCCTACCATCAATCGGGATATGAATAGTCGCAAGGATCTCAATGATATTCCTCATAGGATTGATCCTATTTTTGGAACTGGAAACCAAACTAATGGGCCGATCGGAGATACAGACATCATTGTTCTTAGTGATTCAGAAGAAGATAATTATCACTTAGCCCCTTCAACTTCCTGCCAGTCTTACTATCCAGTTGACAGTGCCGCTGCTCGGATTTGTGAGTCATACTTCGAAGATCCTGTTTTTGATGGTGGTGATGGTCCTTGTTTTTGTCCTTTCAATGAAACTGTTGATGGTGTAGGGTTGTCTAACTGGTCATATCCGTCTGGCACTCAAGTGGGATGTAGCTTCCAACTGTTTGACGCAGTTTCAAATGTTTCTGATGTTTTTGTCAATTTGGAGCGTCCGTCAGTAGCATGCTCTCTTCCAATGAATGGATATAAATCAGCTTCTAAATCAACTATAACATGTGGTAGTGGGGTCCTAGATTCTCCTGTTTGTCATTCTAACATTGACATCAGTGAGCAGTTAATAGAGAATACCTTGCCGTTTGTGAGAGAGGATCCCTCTATAGGACACTTCCTTCCTACTCAGCCAACTGCTTTGTTTTCAGAGTCCTATTCAGGAAATCACCCTTGTGAGAATTGGATTTCTCTTGGGCTGGGTAGCACCGGTGCTGATATTGGGTCTCATTCCCAGTCGGCTGCCACTAATGCACTGGAATTGGGAAGCAGTTGTAGACCAAATGGAGGTAGAGATGTATAAGTTATGCTGTATTGTTGCTAAAACCTAATTTGCATCATTCAAAATGTTAAATTTTCGTTTGTCATATTTCATTTTTTTTCTTGAAAAAAAAAATCAAAAACATCCTGAACAAAGTTTATCCTATTCTATTTTGCCTGAATTGGCAGTGATTTTATTTTATTGTGCAAAATGTTGCTAAAATTATCTTCAATTTTCCTCAAGCTTTTGCTTTTTAAAATGAATCCCAATGGGTGTATGGATTCTTCTTGACATGTTACTTTACAAGCTTTCAGTAATGTTTGGACCCAACATCCTGTTGTGCCATAGCTGGCCATGAAATGATCTGCACCAATACACATCGGCAGATTGGTGAATACAGGATGTATGTTATTTATTCAAGTATTCTTTGCAGAGGAGATTGTGTGGAACCTGTTTTTGTCTGTTCTAACTTCCTGCAAAAGTAATTTATGAAGTCTACCTTTCATTTGCAGAGAAATGTACAATGTAGCTAATGGAGAATGTTTATTATCTTTTATTGCTATAAGTGAAGTCAACAATAGGAGTTTATTTGCTTTAATTTCATCGTGTTTGATTCTAGGCTTCTTTTCTCCTTGGAAGTGATAATTGCCATCACTTGAGATCTCCAACTATGAAACAAAAGGGAGAATTTCATGGCATGCTAGAGGACTATTCTTATGCAAATCTCAGTAGGGTTAGATATATATACATATGTTCAGTTAGTATCTAGTAGAGTTTGTCTGCGCAATTATAAAATGTGGACATCTCTAGAAGACAAAAAATGTACACGAAGTCCAATGCACTAAAAGACAAAAAGAGTGCATTGGGGATTGTGTTTTCGTGTGTGTGTGTGTGTGTTCTCGACTTGTTATGTGCTTGTGTTGTGTTTTTACTGATATTGCTAATTATAATCTGTTAAGACAAAGATTTCATCTGATGTTACGGTTATACCTGCAACAGCTTCTTTGAGAGGTGATCCAAAGTGTACAAGAACAAATGATGGGAAAATATTTGATGGCCCTTTCTCATTTCCTCGGCAGCCAAGGTCTGTGAGGCAAAAGGTGCATCTGTCGTAGAGTAGGACACTGGGTGGATGGATCCTGTTGGAGTGTTGGAGTTTTTTGTTCTTTTTTCAAAATCTACTTTAGTGATGATGGTGATCATCTTGTTTTGAAAGAGGGAAAATAAACGCTCTTCCTTGGATAAATCCAAGTTTCTTTTCTTCTGTGGGGAATGCGTACCGGTACTGATTCAAGGCTGTCAAGATGTTGCATTTCCTTCAAAAATTTATTGGCAGCTCCAGAGCTGTTTGATTTGATGGTGAGTCCAAACTTTACCTTTGTGGTTATTACTATCTTTGTTGTCTAATTTGCAAGTACACTTGGTTATGTCTAGTGGTGTGATTGGTTTGTGGGTAAAATATGTCAAATTCTTGAATATTATAATGTCTTGAAATGTTAATATGTCAAAAGTAAATTAACTAATAAAATTTTAAGAACAAATCTGTAGTATTAGACTGCAACTTATGCTCACTGCACTCTAGCACCTAGCCCAAGCAAAAATGAATGGAACTCATGCATGTTCTTTCTTTTCTTATATTTCAAATAATATTTCAAGTTTGCACAAACGGTATTCTGCATTCTCGTCATGAAAGCTTTCCTAGAATTTATCATCAATTTGTTTGAAAATGTTATATGAATAAATACTGACATACCAAATGACAAAAAGAGGAACTTCAATGAGCTAAAAAATTAAAAAAAAAGAAAAAAAGAAAAAGAAAAAGAAAAAGAGAAAACACTATTACTTTTTTTTTTTTTCAGTTTTTAGTTTGGTCTCTCTTTATTAAGGATGAGGGCTTGAGTGGATCAACAGATTTTGTGCATCAAAAGTTCATCCCTCATCAACAAAGGTAGTCAGATAATGTGTTGGAAAAGAAATAGCAATATGCTTGTTTGGAATTCTATGATCAAATCTTAAACTTTAAATAAATTATCTTGAGGAGTGTTCGTTTGTAGGAGCAACAAAACAGGTGGAGCTTGAATTGAGTATTGCACTGAAACTGTTAGGATGAGTTGGCAATTTAGATGCATTACTAGAAAAAAAACGTGAAACTACTGGAAGTTAAGTTGAGCAGTTTCTTTGAAAGTTTTTTAGTTGCAAGTAGATAGGGTCTTATTAACATGGTGATGAAGTTTCTTGAATACAAAATTTTGAGAATCTTATTCTGAATAAGAAATTGACAATTTTTTGTTTCCTCCTCTCAGATACATGCAAGAAGCTCTTTCTCCTGTTGAAGAATGCAAGTCTTTTAACTCTTGAGAAACCTGTGATCATTGGACTGCAAATATTATCATATATTAGAAAAGTAGGACTGGACATGTTATCATAGGTTAGGAAAATTAGGAAACTGTGAACTGTGACCTCCCGGTTTTGAATCAAATATCTCATCATTTGGGGCCTTCTTCCCAGCATTGTATAGAAAACGTGCAAGCATAATGCGGTTTCCAGAATTTCATCGGTAAATATAATTTATTTGCTTGTAATATATAGTTATTTCAGATCTTCTCTTTCAAAGCTATGAGTTTATGGCTTTTATTAGATTAAAGAAATGATCCAGGAAAAACCAACAGAATTGTTGCTGCTAAAATGAGATTTGAGATGCATAGCAATGCAGTGATCTGTTATTGCACATATGTTAAGTTTACATTGAGTCTTGCCTATTTTGTGATTGGATGGTTGCATGGTGAAGAGATGGAACTTCATTTATCAGAACATCACAGAGAATTGTTAAAGCATTCTGTATGTACGAAATTTGTGCAAACTACTGTATATGATTGGATAGATGGTGATGGAGGCTCGATGATGAGGTAGGATTGGTTTCTCCTTAAACACGTCTCCTTTGGAGAGAAATCAATTGAATGGTTTACTTTGATAGTATTTGGGTTAAATATTTCATTTGTCTTAAGAGAAAAAATACCCAAATTTACACCGGGCATTACAGTGATTGACAACATGGTTCATGACTGCCATTTACAGCTCTTTGGATTGATGAAAATTAATAATATAGATCAATTAAAATTATTTGTTTGTTTTATCTGTTCTCTATTTTCTGAATGAAAAATAAATTATTATTAACTAAGGTAATTAACTAAGGTTTATTGATGTTTGAAAGTGGGGCAATTCTAATTTGTAATTCAATCAATTCAGACACAAAAAGAATAATTCGAGAAGTAGTGTATTCTACTGTACTTCAAATCCCACGGTAACAAGCGAAATTCAGTCAAGGAAACATATCTGGCTCGAAATCCAAAACTTAAGATGGCGAACGGGCCGGGCTAGCCATCAAAAGATGGCTCATGCATGTTCGTGCTTGTATCGGACTGTGTCCATTTGTTAGTCCATTATTTGTTTCGTATCGTATCATGTCGTGTCTTTTTTTATTTTCTAAGGCTTGGCTCACCATACGTGTCGTCCCCATCTGTGCCCGGCCTAACAAAAAGCATGGTAAACTTTTCTTTTTTTAAAGGAGAGCATGTTAAGTTGTTAGCGTATATTTTTTTAGTTTATGTTTTTTTTTTGGTCGATGGTCAAATTCAATAAAATAAAAAATTTAAAACTCAAGTCCATATTCAATAATATTAAGCTAATAATAAGAAGAAAATATAATATTAATTACTAAGTTAGATCTTACGGTATTAGCATTCTTTTTTAATAGTTAAAAACAAGAACAATAACAACAATAATAATAAAATTTTCTTAATGATTAACTTAATTGTTATTAATTTGGACTTGCATAGTCAAAGATTATAGTCTATAATAACATTACTACATATTTTATAAAATCATGATATTTATAATTTGATTTATTAAAATCATGATTTCAATTATTCATTTAATAAATTATAAACATAAATCAATTTGATTTTTTTTAAACTAAGAATTAAATGAATTTAAAAAATTACACTAATAAAATATATTAAAAGATTCAATTTCAAATTATTTATAAAATTATAAAATTTTAAATTTTCTTTAATTAAAAGTAAAATCGAGTCTTTTCACATATTGTGTTTTAATCCTATTCTTGCCATGCTTTTAAGGCCCGCGTATTTAAAATTTTTAGCCCGACCCAATCAACGTGCATGTCGTGTCATGCCACATGTCCCACCAAAACGTGCCCATGTTGTGTCATGCCTGTGCCGTGACAAGTGCTGCCTAGCCCTTTGACCATCTCTATCCAAAACAAAGTTTCTAGATTTTAATGAAATATTTGTATTTTGAGTATACTTTATGCATTTTGATATGGTCCTTTGTATATTTGAGATTGAATTGAACGTAATTTTTGTAGAATATTTGTGATTCAACTGTAAAATTCAAATAACGATACAAAGTAATTAAAAAACTTTGAAAGTACGGATGTTTTATTAAATAATATCAAAAGTACAATAAAAAAAAAAATGTATGATATTGAAAGTAAAATATGTATGACATGTTGCTTACAGTTGCCTGATGCATATGCCATGTCTTATTGCTTATAATTTCGTTACTTGGATAATTTTGTTAAGGGAGCCTTTAATATACAGCTGCTGTATGTTACAGTCCGGCCAAATCGAGTGAACAATAACCACGTGTTGGTTACTGTTCACTCGTTTTGGCCGAACTGTAACATACAGCAGCTGTATGCTAGTAAAACCCTTTTGTTAAACTTTTACTCTGAAGTTAAAAAAAAAAAAAAAAAAAGATATTCGTATTACATATATGGATCCGCTTATGTTGCAACTGTGGTATGGTACCATAGTTTTTGTCTTTATCCAATGTAACCATTGGATGATTTGAAGCTTAATCTAACATATGTCATAAATGTTTTAAATTATGTATGACATATTGGTTATTATTTCTTAACATATATATATTATGAAATATTATTTTAGAGTAAAACACGCTGTAGTTTCACACATAAGTGTCATATTGTAATCAAATTTTCAGTTTGTGTAAACATGTTTATAGCTTTATCACATAGACACATGTAAAATATTTACTTCAAAGTAGAAAATATAAGATATGACGTTTATTGTTTCTTCACATAAATGATGTCATAAACATTTTATTTATATTGTAAACAATTTTGTTTCCTAAAAAAAGGTCTAAAATGTCGTTTATGCTAGTTTTAATAAACATAATCTTTAATTTTTAATATTATCTCAGAATCATAAAAATAATACAGTAAAATTTTTTAAAATTGTAAAATTATTCTCAATCAGCGATTCAGATTTCAGCATCCCACGTTCAGAATCTATCCTTCTACAGCATTAGTGTTCAGTGGGGAAAAAGAAAAACAAAAAGAAATGGAATCTATAGCATTAGGTGAAGTGCTCATGGCCTGATTTAAGATGACAATTAATCAATCCTAATAGAATTTTCTCGTTTTTCTTTTTATTTAATTTTAGTTTTATTTTCGTGAAGACAAGTAGACACCCCATAATATTAAAAAAACAACCACGCAACCAATTTTTTTTCCTTTAAAAAAAAATCTACTTTCTTGCGTACTTTGAATTTCAGTATTTAAGCATTAGCGAGGGTTTTTTTTCACTCGCTCGCTCTCGTAACACTCCAGCACTCAGAAATCTGAATTTCTTCGTTTAATTTTGTATGAATCGCTTTTCACTTTAAGCTTTTGATATGTGTATCGGTTTATGTGTTTCTTTTTATGTAGAATCAAACGACACCATTCTAATTTGAGGGTTTAGAGGTGCAATTGTGAAAATTAAAAATGCCCAGTTGCGGTTTTGGATGATTTACAAGTTTTGTAAACTTTTTGAAGCTGAAAATGTGACTGTTTTTGGATATGTAGGTCCTATTTCATTGAAATGCTTCTTAGTTTTGTTAATAAACAACGATAGTTAATGCATAGAAGTGTTTATTACTTGCTTCTTTTGTGATTTGTCGATGACAGAGTGAAAAAATGAAAAATTCAAACCAGGAATGGTGGTATCATCTTTCTAATGCTGATCGTATTTGGTCATGATTTTGCCAATGTTAAATTGCCAACTATAGCTATGATATGATTCAGGAACGAAAATGGCTGATGGGTTTTTGGTATTAGGTTCTTTTGGTGCTTTCTGTTTTCAACTCTTGGCAAAACATGATCTTAGTTAAATTATTCTGTTTATGTATGGTAATACTACAGGAGTAATGGAGAGCCGAACTGCAAATCAGCTACCTGAAGCAAATTCATTACCTGATGGGTTTGTTGATAGCTCCACAGAGGATCTGGCTCCGCTAACCCCGAATGTGGAACAAGAAAAACCTCATGGTGATTACAAGGAGGAGGCTTTTGCAGGACTAAGTGATTCTAGTGAGTCTAGGCATGAGTTCACATCGAAAGAGTTTCAAACAAGTGAGGGTAGGACAGAGAAGACTCAGAAACTGAGAACTTTTCCTGTTCCTTTATCTGAAATGGATAATATTGATGCTACAGTGGACTCGGCAGAAGTGCCCAGTAAGGGTTCTGTGGAACAGACTGAAGGTGCAGTCATCAATCCTAATTCAGCTGCTGCTGTCCCTGGGGCTTCAGCTGGGGTATCTGGATGCAGCGAGGTGAAAGGCCAAGTTCAAGAGGAATGTCAAAATACAGACACACGTAATTATATTTAACACGAACGAGTTTTCCCCTTTTCCTTTTAATTAATAAATTGCATGCAAGTGTTTGTAGCAGCTTTTTTACCTTCTTAGTTGGAAATTTGGTGCTATTTATTTACCGGATCCGCTATGCATTTTCTGATGTAATTTTTGCACCAATGCTAATTTGTTTTGCAGCCATTGAAGAACGATCTGAAGCACAAGGGACCGTTAAGAAGGATGTTTCAGTCTCAGAAAGTGATGATACTCTGAAAAACAGAAAACCAGTTAGTAATTCATTATGTTCATGATCCTTATATTATTTTCAATTGATTCTCTTCTAATTCTGGAGGAGCCTATTTAGGGACATCCTATGGATAAAGTGTTATTTGAAGGTAACTCCCTTCTTAGACAATTGCAGCAATATCGACAATTAAGTATGAAAAATGTGTACAACCTACAATGGTTATTTCGTGTATTTCCATATGCACATTCTTACTGAAAACACTTACTAGAGGGTACAGCTCTGGTGCAAAAGGATTGCATAGCCAATCCCATTTAACTGGAACAAAATCCTTGGATTATGTTTGGGATTGAAGTGTTTTGGCTTGTAAACCACAGCTGTCATGGGATGGAATCCCAAAATATCAAGTATTAAGCATTTGGGTGGGTTGTAATGAGTTAACTACCAAGCATCAAGGTTAAACTGAAGCTTAACAATCCTAACCATACCGTCAATGGGTTGAGTATTTAAGTACTTATCTTGGCTGAGTCCTTGTCTGCAGTTCTGTTTTAGAGGTGTGTTCTGAAGAACTTGTGGTTTTGTGGCTTTTTTTGTGTGCTCCTCACTATGCTTCACGTTTTTTTCCCCCCTCATTGCATCAGGAAAATACTGAAACCAGACGTAAGAGTTCAAAGCGCACCTTTAAATCTGAAAAGGAATTTCTTGAGCTCACTCTAAAATATCAGCAAGTTCTTGCTGAAAGAGATGCAGGTAAGTTAAAATTTTGGCTTGGCTCTTTTGACTTTTGTGACTGTTGGCGTAGATGCATACTTTAAGGGTTCTAGTAAAGAGGTTTCAGCCTAGATGTAGCTGATATATGTGATTTTGAAAATAGTATTAGAGCACTCTTATTTGGAAAAATAACAAATTGGTATGAAAGATGGTGTAAATCATTTGGGTATGCTGAGATGAGGAGTTGAAGTTACTGGTACAATTTTGTTCAATATTGGAAATATTCTTTCTTTCTTTTATAATAGGAAATATGTATTTCTTTGAACCTTTTTGGAAGTGTACAAAAAAAGTGTAAGACTGACTTCTCACATTACAAAGGCAATGTTTTCTCAAGGGAAAATTTGCTTTCTAGGGGCATGTTTATTGTATTGGCATCTATTCTAGTAGAATTTGATCAATATTTTTTCAACGTCACTCATATTTCTCTTTTGTAGCCGTGGCCGTTAGAGACAAACTGGAGTCGCTGTGCAGAGAGTTGCAACGTCAGAATAAAATGCTAATGGTACCATTCTGTCTGCTTTATCTTTTTATGTTGTATGGCTTCCCTTCTTCTTCTTCTGCTTCTTCTTTTTCCTTCTTGGTGTTGTTGGGGTAGCTGATGCAGCTGCTTATGCTTGTGGTCTGCTGAACAATCAATTTAAATTTCTTACTTGATTGCTTTAATTTTTTTTTTCCATCAATATCGTTCCCTTTATTCCCCTGTGGCCTGATTGATTACCCAATCTGTTATCATAATGATCAATGATCATGCGGAACTGTAGTCTTCTTTTCTTAATGAAGTTGGGGCATACTTTTGGTCCTTTTTCCCCCAAGTGAGCTAATATCTTTGGTTTACAACGTTCTGTCGGTGTATTAATCTCTGCTACTGTTAATTTCTCTTACTATTTTGGTATGGAAAAATGTAAAGTGATCCAGGATCTACCAGTTTTTCATCCTTGAGACTCTAATGCTTGTTCATGATTATATAGGATGAGTGCAAACGGGTATCAACAGAGGGGCAGAATCTGAGATTAGACTTGTCGGCCAAATTTCAAGATGCAATTAAGGTCTGTTTTATGTTTCAAATGTAGTGGAGACTGTATGGTTTATGCATGAATTCTTGATATTTACTCTATTGTGAATGTGACCTATTGAGCTATGAATAGATATGCAGGAATGTTCTGGAATTTCGCACTTGTGGGAGTGTGCATTTGTGTTAAATCTCCTTAACTTTCCACAAACGTCCTACAACTTCTTCTGCTCCAGTAATTTATATCTTAAGTGCTTAGTTTTAGCCAACATCTTCACCTTTGCATCATTTTTGGTGTTACTATTGGCTTTTAGTTAATAATGTATACTTGTAAATTTACTTGTGGAAGGTTGTGAATTAATGATCTGAGAACTCCAATGATGTGATGATAATTCTTGAATATTAGAATCCCTGTTACCTTGTTTCTTGTTTTCTTAAGTTACAGTTTAAATTTGTTTTCCTACGATTCATCTTCCCCACCCCCCTTCCTCTTCTGTATATAGAGCTTATGGTTGTTTTCATGCTCTCTCTCTCTTTTTTGGTTACATTTGATTTTTGTATTCCTTTCTGTAATATTTGTCTGATTTTGCTGTAGGATGTTAGCATTAAGCTAGAAGAGCAAAAGGATGACTGTCTTTCTCAACTAAAGGAGAACGAGATGTAAGAAACAGGAAATTCATGAGGAACTTTAAATTTTATTTTGTTTCCTGAACTTGATGTTAGCGTGTAATATATAAAATAGACATTTATTATTGCATTACATTTATGGAGAATTAAGGTGGAACTGGATTTGAATTTAACACCATGGCAACCTTTAAGGTTTACGGTTATGTTTGTTGTCTAGGCTAAGGACTAATCTGAAGCAGCTAGCTGATCAGTATGCCCTTACCGAACAACAATATGCACAGAAGGTTTAGTTACCCTGTACTCATTTATAGGTTGTTTTTCTGACTTGGTGTCTCTGACTTCATTGATTGATATTATATTGTGGTTGGAATGTGAATGCGCAGTTAAAGCAAAAAACACTGGAACTTCAGATTGCTGAATTGAAAATTAAGCAACATGAGGAGAAATTAGTTCAGGAACAGTCCCAAATGAAATTGTATGCTGAACAGGTGTCACAATTACTGGCTACCGAAAAGAATTTGCGCTTGCAGTTGACAGCTGATGGTGAAAAATTCCAGCAGTTCCAGGTTTACCTCATTTTGTGTTATGAAGTAACAGTGTCGAATGGAACTTTTTCTGACTGTTACCTGGAAATTCGTTGTATAATGGAAATGTGTTCTTTTTCTTTTAAAAAACATACATTCTAAAATATCTCTATTTGGCATCTAAATACATATTATCATGTTACCTTGGCCAAAAAGTAAAATGGTATTTGATTTTGCAGGATGCATTGGTAAAGAGCAATGAGGTCTTTGAAACATTTAAGCAAGAGATTGAGAAGGTAAATATTTTATTTCTTACTTTTAGCAAGGTTGCTAACATTTGGTTACGTCTTTCTTTTCCTTACAGAATGATGCTAATTTACCATCATATTTTTATGCTTGTAAATTAGATGGCAAAATCAATCAAGGAGCTCAAGAAGGAAAACTTGTTCTTGAAGAGCAAATGTGAAAAATCAGATTTTACCCTTATAGAACTTGTTGAGGAGGTTAGTTGGTGTGCATGCTCATGATTTCATTTTTTTATCTTTTCTTTATTTTTCAACATTTATTATGTCAGCTCAGGAAAGCCCCCATTCCTATTCCTTGGAATTGGCTGGCTGCTCTGGATGCATCCTCTGCCAGTTCCTCCTAAAGATGGACAATTGAGGGCTTTCTCATTGCATTTTTTTCACAAGGATCCACCTCTATTGTAGACCCTTCAATTTGTATCATGTTGTTTTCTGCTTTCTTTTCAAAAGAAAAAAAAAATTATTTTGTCGATCATGGCACAAGACAATCTTGTGCTTTTTTTTCGGGTTCCTGTTCCTGTGATCCTTTCTTCAATTATCAAGTAAATGTAGTACTTAGCTTTTTTTTCTTTGCCCAAACAGCGTGAACGAATGAAGAAACAATTGGAGAAATCCAAGAATCAGAAAGAAAAACTTGAATCACTGTGCCGATCACTTCAGGCAGAAAGGAAACAAAATTCCGTGGGAAGCAACAACTCAGATTCAGCCCCAGAATAAAAACCAACAGAAGTATGAATCTTGCAAAGAATTTTGTAATTACCATTTTGAATTACATACCAAATTTCATCCTAGCTGTGACTTTACCCTTGAGAGTAATCATGACATATCGGTAACTTATTTGAATGTAATGCATTCTTCATCAATCATGTATTATTGAGCATATTAGTTTTATTGCCTTCCTCGTATAGACCATGACATATTGACATTTCAATATTATGTTACCCTCCTGGATAAAATAATCGAGATTTTTGTGAATGAATTGATAATGTTACTTCTACTGAAAGTTATGAAATTGGAATTTTTGCTCCGACTCTAGAATATACTTTCAATGTCATCGTATGCATGTATTAATCCAGCTCTGATATTCAGGCCAAAAAAAAAACATTGACAAAAACGGTGTGCACGCCGGTTTAACCAGGAGACTAATGCTGTGGACTCTCTGTTATAATCACAACAAAAACGCAACTTCGACATAAACGATACAAAATTCCCACAACCTGTTGGCTTGTAACGGTAAACAAAACAGAACTCAAAACAGTCAAGCAAAAACAGTCTTCAAACATTGTTTCAATTTCTTTCACAAAACCCAACAGATTTTCATTTGATTTGGTTCTTCTGCGCCATGGACGAAGACAATAACATCAGCAAAAGCAACACAATTGGTGGGATTGTGGACGCTACTTGCAAGTGCGATAGATCAATGTGGCTAACCAAATTGTCCAGCGCCTCTCGCCCCGCTTAAGACTCTGATGATGATGATTCCACTCGCCCTCTTGCCAAAATCATCCTCTCCATCGACCCTCTTGCATCCAAAGATGATTATTCATCTCATCCACTTAGGTAATTAAACAAATGATATAGTGCTATGCGGCAGTGTCACTTATGATAAGCTGATATTTGTTTATCATTGTGAGTATATGTAAACTTCATATCACTGTGAGTATATGTAAACTTCATTTATGTTGGTTTATGTTTGTTGTCTCACTTAAGTGTTAGAATTTGACTTCACTGTTGAATATGTTCAAGTAATGTTAGCGACTGCAACCTTAAACTGATGTACATCAACAAATCCCTTTGATTATACGCTTTTCCATCAATTGGTTTTTGCTTTTATGGGGTTCGTTCTTTTGGTTCACAATAAGCAGCGTTGTTCCTTCATGTGTCTCTTTCCAGTAATGTAATATATATAGGAAAATCCTTTTTTTTTTTCGATGACATGGGAGCCGGCGACCGAAGCCCCGGTGAACGGCGGCCGTAACTATAATGGTCCTAAGGTACCGAAATTCCTTGTCGGGTAAGTTTCGACCCGCACGAAAGGCGTAACGATCTGGGCACAGTCTCAGAGATAGGCTCGGTGAAATAAACATGTCTGTAAAGATGCGGACTACCTGCACCTGGACAGAAAGACCTTATGAAGCTTCACTGTTCCTTGGGATTGGCTTTAGGCTTTTCCTGCGTAGCTTAGGTGGAAGGCGAAGAAGGCCTCCTTCCAGGGAGGCCCGAGCCATCAGTGAGATACCGTGAACTTCGAAAACAATTTGAATTGATGAGACACTAAAAGAAATAAAATAAAGTTATATTAGTATAGAATATAGAAGGGATTTGGATGATATTTGCTCGACAGAAATCTATATAGATGGATTATGATTCTATGATCCGGGAAAAATAAATTGAGTAATTGTTTACTTTTTTGTAACTTTGAAATTATTGATAGAGACTCTCGGGGAACAGCAGTTCTGAATCAATTAAGCAAGTTAATAAAAAAAATCATCAGAAAAAAAATGAAATGGATTTTGGTTGATTTAGGGATGCGGTATGAAGATTATAGAATAAGTATGTTTTGACTTGAAGAACTGTGGAACGAAGACATAAAAACTTGATTGGTTATATCCTGTTTCGAAGAAAGACAATGTCATTTGCTAGTGACTGCTTTTATTACAGTTATGTTGTTTAAACCCAATTGGTAAAACAAAAAAGAAAAAAAAAATCTGTTTACTTAATTATTGCGATTTCGAATGTGTGTCCAAGACATATTAAAATTCAACAGAATTATTTAATCCACTTCTGTTGGCAAGAATTCTGGCGTTTCTTTGTTGAATGTTCCGGAAGAAGTAGACAGTGGGTAAATCTTTTTAATGATGTCTTCAAGCTTCCGGTAGCACAGATCTTCTCTCTTGTTCTAATGCCATTCTCAATTTTGTCCTACTTAAGATGAAAGGTCATCATAATTCTGTCGAGTTTTGTTTATATTTGTGCATCATGTACTATCAATCAAATTCATCTGCAAGGGTATATATTTTCCTGTATCTCACATTTATCCCTATATTCTCTATCATCTCACATAAGTCGCTTGAATGATGCTCAGTTCACCATGGAATTACCTAGCAATGAATCTGGAAATGCACCCAGGCGTTAGCCCATGGATATGTCTAAAGACTTGATCCCAATGTCTCTGTGTTTGCGGAGTAATCACAAGGTAATGATGGTACCAACATGGTGCTTCTTATTCTATCTAATGCATGGCCATAGTGCTTCTATAATGATTTACTAGTTTTTTACTTTGATTTGACATTATATTATTAACTTCCACATTGGTCTTTTTTCAATTTTTTTCTGTGGAAATCGAAAATTATACTGTTAAATTATGGTTCTATCCTCAAAAAAGTGAAAAAAATTTATAGAGAGCTAGCCCATGCTTAATTTCAAGGCATAGACCTCTAAATTTTTAATTTTATTTGAAGAAAGAATAAAACTATGGCTGAAGTTCTCAATACAAGCATGGTATTAACAAAAAACTAAATGCAAATAGAGCAAAGAGTGATACCACCATAGTCTCACGTTACTGTCTATCACCAGAAACATTAACCACATCCTCTGCTACAGCTCCAGTTACAAGAGAACATCCATGCCAGTTTACACACCCTCCTATCGAGTGCACATATCACTGGTGGGTTCGTTTTAGAGTCTAATGATTAACTTTCTTACATTTACCAGTTGTGTGAGTTTGATTTATTTGGAGAGGACCGCTAACCTTTTTGTTCCTCGTAGTTGATTGAAGTTTACTGTCTTTGAAGATATAAGAAGTTTTACTTAGAAAAACTCAACTAAAGGGGGTGTAATCCTATTGCATTGCAAGAAAGATCTCCATCAAAGGAAAAATAAAGTGGAGATTTCACTTGAGGCCTCAGCATGAGAACTTGGAGAATGATGGGAAACTTTGCCGTGAACTGGCAAACAAATATATGAGCAATGGTAGACAGGTACAGGTTTCCAAATTGCTTATTGTTATTGTCTTTATAGTTATTATAGGTAATCCTGTCACATTTTTCCTTTCATGAGCATCTCGTGATTCTCTCAAGAAAAGTTATAGCAAATCAGGTCTACCTCATTTTATGTCGTGCTAACTTGCAATATCAAAGGAAAACTTTTCGAAGCAAATGACTGCCACCTGAGAAGTTGTCGAATAAATGGAATTATATATCTATGTTCTCCTTCATTTGAAAAACGTAGCATTCTAAAATCTTTTAGTTTTTTATCAAAGCACAAATTATTTTGCTACCTTGGCCAAAAGTAAAATGCTCCTTGATGTTGCAGGATGCATTGTTAAGGAGCAATAAGGTCTTTGAAACATTTAAGCACGAGATTGAGAAGGTATGTTCTTATTTCTTATTTTTGCTCACCTATAATTGGTTAGGATTTATTTTTCATCATGGAATGATGCTAATTTTCCATCATATTTTTGTGTATAAACTTGATGGCACAATCAATCAAGGAACCCAAGCAGGAAAACATGTTCTTGGAGAGAAAATGTGAAACGTCAGACATTATCCGTATAGAACTTGTTGAAGAGTTTAGTTGGTTTAGTTGGTTTGCATGTTCAGGTTCTTATGTCAGTTCAATACATTACCCGTCAATTCCTCGTAAGGTGGACAATTGTGGGTTTTCTTGTTGCCTTGTTTTACAGCCATCCTCCTCTATCGCAGGCGCTTCAACTTGTATCGTGTTGTTTCTTGCTGTTTTTTGTTGGTCTTGGTTCAATGGCACAAGACAAATCGACAATCTTTTGACTTGTATCATGTCCTTGCCATGTTTTCGTTTCACCAACGTACATTTGTTACACTCTGTCTGCCCTGTTTCAGGGATCATCTGTCTTGTTACTTCTGTTCCAGAGATCATCTGTCTTGTTACTTGTCTTTATTTTGTGAAGTGAATAATCTAATACGTAGATTTAGATTTTTCCTTTGGCCAAGCAGTGTGAATGATTGAAGAAACAGCTGGAGGAATCCAAGAACCGGAAGGAATAACTAGAATGTAGAATCATCTCGCTGATCACTTCAAGAAGAAGGAAATCACAATTCTGTGGGAAACAACAACTCAGATTCAGCTCCAGGATAAATACTAACGGATAATATATAACCCAAGTGTATGAATCTTACAGAGAAATGGGCAGCTTACATTCTGAATAAACATTCCAAATTATCATCCCATCTATGACTTTACATTTGAGAGGAATCTTAGACATCAATAACAGAGCATCTTAATTTAATTGCTTTGGCTTGCATTTTCCTCACACGGGTTTTTCCATTTCAGGACTTCTGGGCAGTAATATTGTTGATTCTCCTGGATAAGTTAATCGAGATTACCTTGTAATGTTGCTTCTGCTGAACGCTCATCA
Source organism: Murraya paniculata (assembly GCA_030449075.1). Classification (NCBI taxonomy): domain Eukaryota; kingdom Viridiplantae; phylum Streptophyta; class Magnoliopsida; order Sapindales; family Rutaceae; genus Murraya; species Murraya paniculata. The sequence goes on from JAEVFN010000019.1 coordinate 2,512,203, forward strand.
AATAGGGAACTCTTGTCTTCTTGATTAGACAACTTGGGAAGGGGATCTGTAAAGAGTAGCTGCTACCCTGGAAAGTGCTTCTGCCTAGTGATTTTGTGAGCCTATAATATTGATCTTGATACGAGCCTGCCTGCGCGCCTGCACTGCTATAGAAACAACTCATGTAATTGCTTCTGTGGAGCTTTGAACCGCCAAAATATAAGCACAACCAATGTGCCATTTATTGCATGTAGTATAAAATCCCACGCTAACTTGACTAATTTTACAAATTGGTGATGGCGCATTTAAGATTATGGTTTAAAAGAATAATTCGAAGGCAGCGCCACATTAACAATTCGTTTGTTTTTTAATTTCAATCTTTGGGTCAAAGTCAGAAACAAATAATACAAAGTATTAATTTCGAAATCTACCCCCAGTGAATTTAAGGATTTATATATATATATATATATATATGTATATATATATATATATATGTATATGTATGTATATATTTATATATATGTATGTATGTATGTATATATGTATATATGTATGTATGTATGTATGTATGTATGTATGTATATATGTATATATATATGTGTGTGTGTGTGTGTGTGTGTGTGTGTGTATATATATATATATATGTGTGTGTGTGTATATATATATATATATATATGTGTGTGTGTGTGTGTATGTATTCAAAACTGTCCCATTAGCTAATAAAGACTTAAAATCCTTAATAATAATCCAAAATTTCCTACAGTACAAATGTCTATCTAAATTTTTTAAATAGGAGAAATGAGCTCCACCGGCGGACTAGAGCCTACTTAGAGATGTTGAACAATCATAATGAAGACAGAGTATTTTCATTTATTTGATTGGACAGTTTTGTTGCAACTCGCTCCGTATAAATTTCCCATTTCGGGTGAGGCTATGATATAGGGATTGAAGAGTCCCTACATTATAGAGGATTGATATGTAGGGATGGTAATTTTTGGATTTGGATGGTCTTTTTGAATTCGGACTCAAATATAAATTTTTTATATTGGACCTGTATTTAAGTTTGATTTTTTTTTAATTTGGGTCAAATATAAATTTTTTATATTGGACCTGTATTTAAGTTTGATTTTTTTTAATTTGGGTTCAGGTTTGTCGTTCAATGTTTTATGTAATTATTTTCAAAAAATCTCAAAATATTTCTTTTTTGCTCCCGTTTCATGTTTACGTTTAGGTTTCATGTTTTCAGTCCTCCGTTTCATGTCTGATATTTTATATTTACTGTTACAGACGTTCACATATTTTATATTCATTGTTGCATGTTTTCAGTGATCAGTTGTATGTTTATCGTTCAATGTTTCATGTAATTATTTTTGAAATATCCCGAAATATTTCTTTTTTGCTCTCGTTTCATGTTTACGTTTAAGTTTCATATTTCTAGTCCTCTATTTCATGTCTGACGTTTTATATTCACTGTTACGAAGGTCCACATATTTTATGTTCATTATTTCATGTTTTAAGTGAGCCGTTTTATGTTCCTCGTTCAATGTTTCATGTAATTATTTTCGAAATACCCCGAAATATTTTTTTTTTTGCCCCCATTTCATGTTTACGTTCAAGCTTCATGTTTCCAGTCCTCTATTTCATGTCTGACGTTTTATATTCACGGTTATAGACGTCCACATATTTTATGTTCATTGTTGCATATTTTCAGTGATTCGTTGTATGTTGGTCGTTCAATGTTTCATCAATAAGACGTTGATCATGTTTATGCCCGTGCTCTTTTCGGATTTCTTCTCTGGCCTTTCCTTTGACCTCTCGTGCCCAATTGATATGTTTTCACCTTCTGCGTAGAGGCTATAGCCTTGGCATGCACAACATGTTCGTCAAATGTAACATTTGCTTGAGAAAGCAATCGAGCTCGTGCATCATTGAAAGCTGAGTCTATGAGTTAAACTGCCAGTCAGAAACGAACATCTTAAGAATCATGCTACAAAAGAAAAAATAGCATAATAAGTTTTGTTGGTTTATAAAAACAACAAGTTGATTATGAATTATACAAAAAAAAAATATTGCAACATTTACCATATGTGACTTGTTGAGAATCAGTCCTAGAGTCTCCATGAATTTGAGGACATAAATTCCACAATCAAACCCATTTGGTAGTTTCGGAACTCCCTCACCAGACTGGATAGGGAACCAAATGAACCGTGTTAATAGCTTAGCATTTCGAGGTAATTTAGAATGAAATATGGGATCAAACAAATGTAATTGCCAAGTTGAAAACAAAATAACAAATTTGGTCAATTAATACATATAACGAATTGAACGACAGCGTATACACATGCAACATACTATGCATTCCGCTTGTTACTCCCGTTTCCGATTGCTTCGACCATCAGGAAGAGGATCTCAAATCTCACCATATCCTTCTTTCACATTCACGATGAACAGGAACCAATGAAAGGCACCGTCATTCATTGGAACATAAATCTACAGGGAAAACAATTCAGTTTCTCTCTCGTAAAAGCTATTTACCAAGTAAACAATCAATCAGTTAACAGTTGAAAAATAACATTTTGGCACCTTCGAAAGGCTGGCATAAAAGGTTTTCCGACACTAGTTGCTTGTGCAAACCCATCCACATCAGCTCCAACGATAAGTGCTGATTGCTACAAAAAATAGTAAGTAAACAGGTGATATGTCTCGATATTTACTATAAATAAACAACAACTTCAATTAATATAGAAATAACAGCACTAGATACTTACTGCATATACTGTCGGTAAACACTAGTTTATTGGTTCATTCTCAGGTTTAGCCCGTTCACAAAGTGTAAGGTGATATGCTATCATGGTAATAATCTAAAACAATGGTCGATAAATGAAAATTTATTATTAACCAATAATAATATATCCAAACATATTGTATGTACAATCAGTGGGAATACGCCACATACCTTTCCGTTCAGAGCCATATTAGGCAAAAAGCTCATGAAATTATGCTTGGAGATAAATTGATCATGAGTTGAGATAACTATTTCATTGAAATCACAAACATATAATAAAGTGTTAGGTAATCAAGACATATGCATAGGGAAATAACAAATACAAATCCATATAAACCACAAGTACCTTCCGTTACCATCTCTATTGAATGCATATTGAATGAGCTTCAGTTGGAGATAAATTGATCATGAGTTGAGATAACTATTTCATTGAAATCACAAACATATAATAAAGTGTTAGGTAATCAAGACATATGCAAAGGGAAATAATAAATACAAATCCATATAAACCACAAGTACCTTATGTTACCATCTCTATTGAATGCATATTGAATGAGTTTCAGTTGGTCAAGAGAAAGAGAGTTGTTTACGTAAAAAGGACCAGCTTTAAACTTAGACTTCGCTCCCCAAGACACTTTATTGTAAGGAGAAAGTTGGGATCGTTCAGGCCTTCTGTTTCTTGTTGGTCTAGTTGTCGGTACACTCATGCTAGTGGAGGTCTGGAACTCTTGCTTACTGTCAATTGGTTTGGCCAAATTCTATAAAAGTACAAGCTCAAAATTAATTCATTATCATTGAAATCAAATTGCAACTAAAGATCGCATAGACAAACCTTTTCTTCCTCTTGAGGTAGCGGTGTTAGTTTGGGACCATGACCCCCATTATATTGAAATGAATCAAGCGAAGTTTCGCTAGGTTATGCAGTAGTCCCTGCACAGCCCAACATGGCATCAAAGGCTTGTAATTGCGCTTTCACTCTATGATCAACAGAGTCATCATCACTTACCAAAATCATTTTCCCTTCAGCTTTTGACATTATTTTTCCATCTATGGATGTAGGGTTTCGAATTTTCGGACTTTTCGGTGGATAAAAAACGGATGGTTGTTTGGTTGATCCTTCATGATACTTTGATGTCAATTCACTCAATAATTTTTCAATGTTTTCCAGGGTTTGGAATGACTCTTTGTTTTGGTCGCAAAATGACCCAAACCTTTCCATTAGTAGCTAAAGAGCATCATTATTAACATTATTCCAGTTAGAACGTTCTGCCTATTCAGGCTAATGAAGACAATCAAGGTCACGCATTGAAACCTGAAATAATTCATAAAATAATAATAGTTAGTCCACAATCAAGGTCACGCATTGAAACCTGAAATAATTCATAAAATAATAATAGTTAGTCCACAATATGGTATATCGATTTCATTAAAATAGTATGCACGCATTCTATACCTTGTTGCTTTTGATGCCCCCAAGCCTTCTTTGCCATTTCAAGAATCGTCGAATCTCATCATTATTCCATACGCTGATAGGACACACTATTCTATTGATAGAAGGTCGGTCATATACAACGCATGAAAAGTAGAACAGCCGTGTGTCAATGGCAAAGAACTATATCGTAAACTGAAATAAGCAAAATAGAAGAAATAAGATACAACAAAATTTCTTACATTAAAGGAACCTTTAAGAAAACAACACAACCACTAACGGAGCTCACTTTATTTTTTTTGAACTTTTGCACACCTTTCCATAGAAAAGTAAAGTACCAACTAGCCCAATTTTTTCCTCTGATAGAATTTGTATCTTTCAGTACACGAATATATAACGAATTAATGTATATTGCACTTGTGAGACATAAAATGATTCCCAACGCAAAAAGACAAAAAAATATCTTAAATTCTGATGACAAAAAAGTATCTTAAATTCATCATCAGAACTGGAACTATTCATTAGCCTTTTTTTCACCTCCGCTATATGAATTCCTCTAGATCCACTGTTATATATTGCACGCAAATCAGTTATATCAACAGCTTGATCATTTAAGTCCACATGCGTGCCTCCATCTCTAACTCCTATTATAGCAGCAAACGTTGTTGAGCTTAAATTGTATTTTTTCCCATATAAACTTATACTTTGCCTAACTACATCACATTGTTCAATTAATGCTGCACATAACTCTTGTCTTAACCGCCCACATTTTAGGTGAAGTAGACTTCCAAACCCGGTTTCTTTTACTGCTGCTTGTTGATCACTTCAAAAAGATGAAACCAACTCTGAGAACGAGGCTACACGACATCAAGATACAAGGTTCTCACATTCAGCCTTGTCCTCATCAGATTCTTCAATATTTTTACCATGACCACTATTTTCACCGATATTTGAGGTAGATATGTCATTCATGTTATTAAGCATCCATTGATGCCTCTCCTCAAGGTTCAATTTCTTCTAATTTTGTGCAATATAAGCTCTAACGTGCAACAATGTAATGCATATATATTTAGAGCCATCTTATTTTAAGTGACATAAAATCAAATATTCAGCATGTTATATTTAAATTACATACTATTTTATCCACATTTTTAACTCCTAATTGCCTTAGTCGTTTTGCTTCTGCCTTACTGTCATCAATATTTAAAGTTACATTAATAAAATAAATTATACATTCAAACATAATTAGTCCATAAATGCATATAATTTATACTTACAAATAGTAAATCCATGCATTTTTTTCCACTCCTTGCTTTTCTTGCCATATTGATTTTACTTTCGATTTTTTCCTCTGATATTCTAAGTCGGAGTATAAAAGCTATAAGAAAGCAGTTAATCAAGAACAATTACTGCCTATCGCACCAAAACATATCTCACTGGTGCCAAATGCATCAATTGATACGCACCTAAACAAAGGCACACGTGATGTCTGTTGCACCAAACGAATGCATATACCAACATATCACACAAAACTACTACACTCGAGCGGCCAATGCTAATTGTTTTTCATTACCGAATTATTATAAAAAATTGATAAACACAGCCACATCATTTTGTCAAACAAAAAAAAAGGTAACCTACAATCTTAAAAGAATAAAATATATAGTTCTTTCTAGCATTTTGTCGAATATTGTTTGTGCATTATATTTTTACACTATATCATTAACAAATCGTTTTCTCCAAATACAATAAATTACAAATTTACTAACTTTAACAATTACAAGACTAAGTTTAAAGCTGAGTTACCTTGATAAAAATAGTGAAAGTGATAGCCTGGAGCACGACTGAGAATGACTGCAAGGTACACTGTGAGTGTGAGTTAGAAGAAAGGGCAAGAGCAAGAACAACAGCAACAGCAACAGTAACAGCGAAAGTAACAACATGAGGGTGAGCGTCAGCATGGGCATTAGCAGAAGTAAGAGACTGACCAAGACCGAGGGCAAGACAAGGTGGACATCGAGAGGGAGAAAGATGAGGGATTTATCGTGAATAATCTACAGGGGAAGGAAGGGAGGGAGGGAGGGAGGGAGGCAGGGGAAAATGTTTTCCTTCTCTCCCAACCGGTTGCGTTTCTTTTTTTTTTTTAAATTCACGTTTTATTTTTTTTTTTATTTTAAACCCCAATCGTTGGATTCATGCAAATAAATCAAACGGCTCTACGACATACCCTGCCCTGCACGATATAGCCATTTCCTATACACTTAAAAAAATTCAGAATCCATGTCGACCGGCAGGCGCAATTAAATTTCCTAAACACTCAAACAAACAACCTGGTTGTTTGCTACAGTAAATAAATCCGAGCATTATGGTATAAATGAAAGCATCAAAAAGGCAGAATCCGGAAACCGTTTCATTCATTTTCTCCCGCAATCACAAAACCCAACAATTCCGATTCCAATTCCATGGACGAAGGAAATAACAGCAGCAAGAGCAATACAATTGGTGGGATTGTGGATACGAGCAAGTGGGATAGATCAATGTGGTTAATGAAGTGCCCTGCATTGGTCTCTCGCTCCCTTAAGATTCCTTCTTCTTCTCATAATGACGATGGTGATCCCACTCGCCCTGTTGCTAAAGTCATCCTCTCCATCGACCCTCTTCACTCCAATGAAGATTCTTCATCGTCGTCTTCGTCTACTCAGGTACTCATTTTGTTTTTTATTTATACGCACGAACAAAATTATATACTGTGTCCTGTCACAGCGTCGCTTATGATAACGAATCATTTTTTTTTCCTCTAGATAAACGTCGTTGCATGTATATAAATTGCATTGTGTTTATTTGTGTGCATGCATTTGTTATTTATGTGAAATAATATTTGTGGGTTTCTTTTTCTTGTTTTTTTTTCTAGTTTTTTTTATGGGTATTGCTTGTATTTTTTAATTTTCCTTTTTCACTACAATATCGGTTTATTATTAATTTGGTTTTGGTTTGCCTGCTTTTGTTAAAGATAGTTGGTGTTATGGGTTCTTGGTTTACTTCCATTTTTGTCTTATTTTTTTCTTCTCTGTTGTTTGTTTTGTGGATTTCACAGCTATACGATTGAGAATTATGTTGATATTTTCAAATTTTTTGTTAGAATTTTAAATTAGGGATTTGACTTCACTGTGGTATTTTCAAGTTCTGTGTTTGCGACTGTAGTGTTATACTGATGTATAATCACTTAGTATCGAGGTTCTTTTATGTCGTTACTGTGTATTTCCTTTTCAAATTCTTTTAGGATTTTACAGGTTTTGCATTTGCTTCCTTGGCGATCATTGTTCGGGTTCACAATAAGCAGCGTTATTCCTTCCAGTGTTGCTTTTCAATGATTTAAGATGTCCCGGAAAATCCATGTCTTTAAGTTCTCCTTGCAACCCAGGGGAGGACTGGTGTCTGGTCATAGCCTACTTTGAATTAAATCCTACTCCAAAAGTGAGCTTCTAACAAGTAAAAGCTTAACATTTTCATTTCCCCCTCCTCCCACTGGCACTGATAGTAATTTTAGTGAAGAGAAAGTAAACACTATAGTCATCCTATAAATAACAAAGAAAGGACCCTCTACCAGCAAATAGAGGAGAATGTTTCCGTTCATTTCTTGCCTTTGTTAGTGACAACTTTTTTATACAGTAAGGTGGGTTATTCCAAACCAATTGATAAAATAAAAACATCTCTTTTACTTAATTATCACTATTTAGAATATATGTAAAGACAATTTCAAAAATATATGTAAAGTCATTTTTTAAAATTCAACGGAATAACTTTATCCACTTCCTTTGGCAAGATTTCTGGTTTTTCTCTGTTGAATTATCTGGAAGAGATGGATCATGGGTAACTTTTTTTTTTTACTCCCCTTTTTTCCACGTTGTCTTCAAGCTTTCAGTAGTTCAGATTTTCTCTCTTGGTCTAACACCCTTTTCATTGTTGTTCTTTTATTTAAGATGAAAGGCAGTAATTCTATTAATCTTGTTTATATTTCTGCATGATGTACTAATTTGTCTAATTTATCTGCAAGGATAAATTTCTTTTATTTATACAATTCAGCCTCTGGGAGAAATATTGTTCTGTATCTTATATTTATCCCTATATTCTCTATCATCTTATATAAATTGTTTGAAGGATACTCAGTTCACTATGGAATTGATCAGCACTGAATCTGGAAATGCACCCAAGCGTTACTCCATGGATATGTCTAAAGACTTGATTCCAATGTCTGTGTTTGCACAGTCATCAAATGGTAAGCATTTTCCCCACTTTGTTTCTTTAATATTTTCTCGGCATGCCAATAGCGCTTCTATAATGGTTCACTAGGTTATTATTTTGATTTGACATGATATCATCCACTTTCGCTTTGGTGTTTTTCTCATTTTCTTTCTGTGGAAATTGAACATAGAAGGCAAGCATGAGTTCTTAAGTGCTTCACTTCAAGGCAACGACCCAAATTTTCAACTTTATTTGAAAACTTTGACCGACGTTCTGTGTACAGCTTTGGCATTAACAAGTAATTAAAATACAAATAGAAAAAAGTGTGCAACCATTGTGTTCTGACATCTGAGTTTATCTTCAATAACCTGAAACCACAAAATTTTGCTCCATATCCGTGCCAGTTTATGCACCCACGAATGAGCAAACACATCAGTAATTGTTCCATTTGAAGCCTAATGGTACAACAAACATTTTTCTCTTGCAGTTTGATTGGCATTTCCTGTCTCTGAAGAAATAGAAATTTTACTTGAGAAACTCAACTAAAGCGGGTGTAATCCGTTTGCATTGCAGGAAAGATATCTGTCGAAGGAAAAATAAAGAACAAATTTGACATGAGGCCTCATCATGAGAACATGGAGAACTATGGAAAACTCTGCCGTGAACGGACAAGCAAATATATGACCAAAAGTAGACAGATACAGGTTGTCCAAAATGCTTATAGTGATTGTGCTTATAGTTATTATAGGTTACTCAGTTGCCTTTCTGTTTTAATGACCGCCTTGTGATTCTTTCAGGTCATCGACAATGACAATGGATCTCATATGAGGCCTATGCCGGGGATGATGATTGCTACTGGATTTACTGTACTTCGGCTAACTTCCTTTTTATGTTCGGTGGAATTGTGTTTTGCCCTTTGCTATTTCTGGGAGAATCAATTTTTCAATGTACATTCAAGTGAGGCTAATCTTATAATATAGACCATATAAGGAGAGCTGCTGTTTTGAAATAGGAAAAGAAGAAACCACCACCAAAGGGATCAGAAGTGAAAAGAACAAGAAGGGATCGTGGAGAGATGGAAGACATTATGTTTAAGCTCTTCGAAAGGCAATCAAACTGGACTTTAAGACAACTTATCCAAGAGACTGATCAACCTGAAGTATGTATTTTGATTGTTTGGTTTCTGCATGACCTTTTTAATACTTGCTCTGGATGCTGGTTTTTAGTTCTTTTAAAATTATTATTTCTAAAAGTAAATTAACAGTTTACCATATAGACCTATGCAAAGCTATTTAAAATGAACATTCTATCATTGAAAAGTTTTGAGGATTTTCTTTTGATCTGTTCCCCCCGCAGCAATTTCTGAAAGATCTGCTTAAGGACCTCTGTGTCTACAATAACAAGGGAAGTAATCAAGGATCTTATGAGTTGAAGCCAGAATACAAGAAAGCAGCCGATGATCCAGCTTCCTAGTATGTCCTTGTATGTTGATTAATTCCTCTGCACTAGCTTGGTATTGATATAAACTATTTCTTACCATTTCGAAATTTCTTTTCTTATGCCTTCCTTTTAAACAGAATCAAATGTATATTCTCCAATGCAAGAGAGAAGACTGAGAAGGAAACGATGAGTATCTCTCTTCCATTGCTTTAGTTTTCATTTCTAGGCTTCCCGGCGCATGACGGATCCTGGGGTTCTTGTCCATTTTCCTTGTATCCAAATTTTGGAACATAGTTAAAGCAAATGGATGTCATTTGGCATAATTGTTTCGCGTTATGAGAACCCTGATGAGCATTTTTGCTTATATAGTTATATGTGTAAATAAATATATGCATCCTGTTGCATCTATTTTTCTTTTATCACATTCTGTATCACCCTTCACTTACTAATTTTTCTAGTGGAAGCAACTGTTTTTTTTTTTTTTTTTAATATTTCTTTAAAATGAGAGGAGTGGGCAAAATTCAAATTGATTTTTCAATCTCCTATCTCTTCCAGATTTAAGTTAAAAAAAAAAATTACTTAAAAACCAATCGGCCCCAACATGCTATTCCATGCAACTACCTACTTGGCTGCCAATTGAATTTCTTCATACTAGTTGTTTGTTTGTCCAAGTAAGGTCTAGTGTGAAGATTCTAGAGAAAACTGGAAAATTAACAAAAATGTAAATCAAAATATGCAAAAATGAAATGGTCTTATTGTCATGGGCGTGTGGCTGCAGAATTAAATAAGTTTCAAAAAATATGGTTTAATCATACTTAACTGAAGGTTTAAAAATGCTTCAACAAGAGTGATTTGAATTTAGTTGAGGAGTACAAAAAGATAAAAATTGACTTGCAAAATAAAGATTTCATACGTGATTGAAATTGATATGGTATGTGAAGTATCAACGTCAAAGAAATAAATTATAATATTAATTTGTGTGCAAAATTCTGTTTAAATATTTAACAAAATAAGTTTAAAGTTCTATTGACTGTACAAAAAGATTAATCAATTCTATGCAGCATGATTTTGTTGAAGACCATGCGGCGTGGATATTTTATTTATTTTATTTAAAAAATATTTTTATCAAATTATGTAACGTGATGACAAAATAGACCTATTAATAAGTCAATTCAAAAATCTCATCCACTCCGGTCCCAAAACCAAACCCTGTGAGGGTATCATCATTACATTTTTAAAATAATAATGAATAAGTGGTATATTTTAATTTTAAATAGAATATTGATTACTCAAATTTTATTAAATTAAATCCATCATTACATTTTTTATAAATTATTTCATTTAATGGATTAAAATCATTCGAAATTGATCAAAATCAATTAGATTTTATCAGAGCCGAACAAATTAAACGAGGACGCTCATGAGCAGCAAGAATTAATGAATTATTATGTTTGTAACATTTAACAGTGATGTGCTTATAAAATTGGATACAAAATTTATGTCGCAAATGAGATCAATTAGATTTGGCAAATTGATGTCAATTAGGATTTATGGTTTGATAAATAGAAATTGTCAGTTTTCTCCTATTCAAATTAATATGTGTCACGTTATTATTTTCATAATATCCAAAAACTCTCATGTGTCACGTTATTATTTTCATAATATCCAAAAACTCTCATATCACAAAAAATTTAAGAAAGAAAAAGGTATAAATGAATTATTTACTTAATATTTTTTCTTAAAAATATAAAATAATAGTTACTATAAGAAAAATGTTTAAAAATGAAAAAAATAAAAAAATATTTTATTATTAATTTTTTATTCAGACTGAAACCTATATTTCTTATTTTTATACTATTTAAATTTTTTATTTTAATTATAATTTATATAATTTATTTCATTTATAATCAATATATATAAAATTATATTTAAAAATAAGGTAATACCATAAAAATTATGGCGTCAAAAGATTATTAAATATTATAAAAATAATAAAAAATAAGTGATATATGTTAATTTCAATAAAAATAAATAACAATCTTTCTTCGACGGAATAAAATCAATTACATTTTAGGACTTGACAATTTGATGTTGACCTTGATATTTCCATGTTCGTGTCATTTTATGAAGAGGGTAAAATAAAATTTACTTGGATGCTCTGAAGGGAAAAAAAAAAAAAAAAGAAGAAGAAGAAGAAGAAGAAGAGGAAGCAATTATCAAAACGGTACTTGGAATTTTACCCCGTACAAGATTTGTGGAGTTCTTCCAATTGACAATCTTTGCAAGATCATGAAATCGAGTAAAAAAAGTCTGAAGATAAATTATTATTTATGCAATTATTTCAATTAAAATATTGAAAAAAAAATCTATATTGTGGAATGCACACTACTCAGCCGTCGGCTACAACCATAAATAAAATTAAATTAAAAAAAAAAAAAGACACGCGCAATTATCATGGCAGTTATTGAACGCGCTATAGGGCCAAGGCGTGTGCTCAGCACGGCGTCGTTTACCTTCCCTCATTTTGGTAATATTTAGTAATAATACACAAATGAACCCATAAACAAAGATCCAAGGCACCAGCTCTTTCTCTCCAATTCCACCTAACTCTGTCTCTGTCTGTCTCTCTCTCTCTCTCTCTCTCTCTCTCGGGTCTCTGCTCTTTTAAGGTATCATTTTATTTTTGTCCTTGTTTATTTGTATTTTTATTATGATTACCGGTGACTCTTCGTTTATTTGCTTCACTTTTGTCTCGATTTTAACGTTTTTGGTTAATGTTATGCGTATTAACAATTGGGTTTATCTGAGTTTTTGTTGTAATGATCTGTACATTAATAATAATTCATTTTCATTTTTGTTACGGTTTGATGTTGGCACCAGAGTTGACTTTGTAATTTAGACCATTATAGATGTTTGATTCGATGCCGATATTAAAAAAAAAAAAAATTGCTAAGGAATTGTTCAAATTTTGATCTGTACAACTTCTGCATATTTTGTTTGTTTATTCAGATTCATGAAGGGATAGATGATTAATTTTGCTATGAATCTCAGTTATCTAATATGTGTTGGAATTTGTGCTTACTCTGTTTTAGTTTAATGTAGAGGGAAAATTGCTTTTAGTAACAAGATTTGACAGAGTCTCGATAAATTATTGTGTTCTTGAGTTGGACATACTTGGATGATTGTGACTGTATATGAAGTTTTCGTAGATACTTGATTACTCGTCACTTTTATATATAGTTCTTTTGTTTGAACCTTAATACATATTTATCTTAAGCTGGTTGTGAACCTGTTGAGATTTTGATCATAGAATTGGATTTTGCATTTTGTGACTTGAAAAGCAATGTTGACATTATTGCTGATGCCTTTTCTTATACATACAGGTGATTTTGATCTGCAATCATAATGGGTTCTTTCTTCAGAGGCCTGAACGAGGAGTCGGGAGCTTCTCAGCTGAACATTCTTAGGTGTCCTTTTTTGAGGAACATTAATGAGCCCACTAATTTCTCCTTTGCGTCATCCTTGCCCTTCCCAATGCCTGTAAGTTATTTATTTTTGCTTACTTATTCCTTTAGATCAGGCATTTTTGCCTTCAGCCGTGTACTTGTATCATCTTACCGTGCCACACTTAGTTGCGTTGCTTGTGGATTTACCTTTTGTGTTGTCCCTTTTCACAAAATTAATTGAACTCCCTGTGACTCACGCCGTCTTCTATTTTTTTGCTCAGGTACGTGCAGCAAAAGGTCCAATTTTTGAAGATGGTCCGAATTTTGATATGGCTTTCAGGCTCTTCCACGGGAATGATGGAGTAGTCCCACTTTCTGAAAGATCGTTTGTGAGACCTGATGTATCAGAGCCTGAGTTAAAAGCACCCCAGTTCAATCCTTTAGCTGCAAAAGCAGCCACCATCAGTCTTTCATCCTTTGGACCTGGAGGCCCATTCAGTTTTGATTCATTTTCAGACAAGTGGAAGAATCAAAAGAAAAAGTCGTCGGAACCTTCCAAGAAAGAGTCTTCTTCAAAGGTAGAACCACTTGCATTTGGCAAATTTAATAAACAATAATATGGCTTCTGAAAATTAAAATGTGCAGACTGTTGTTATTTCTCCCTGCATACGGATTTCAGGCTTCTTTCTGGTCTCTTGACATGTTTATATGTTGCCGTTTCAGGGAGGAAACTCGAACCATGAGGCTATGAGCAATGAGTGGCTGCAAACTGGGAACTGCCCAATTGCAAAGTCATATCGTGCAGTAAGCGGCGTACTGCCGCTGGTTGCAAAGGTTTTTCAGCCTCCTCCTGGAATGAAATATAGGTGCCCACCAGTGGTAGTTGCAGCCCGAGCGGCTATAGCACGAACTGCTTTCGCAAAGAATCTCCGTCCTCAACCCTTGCCTGCAAAAGTACTTGTGATTGGGATGTTGGGCATGGCAGCAAATGTTCCTTTAGGTATATGGAGGGAACACACTGAAAAGTTCTCTGTATCCTGGTTTGCCGCTGTCCATGCGGCTGTTCCTTTCATAGCCATGCTGAGGAAGTCTGTGCTGATGCCGAAGTCTGCTATGGCATTTACCATTGCAGCGTCTGTATTGGGACAGGTCATTGGTTCAAGGGCAGAGCGATACCGTATGAAGGCAGTATCTGAGAAAACAGTAACTCTCAAGGAAAAGTCCGTGGGAAGTGCAAGTCAGTTACAGGTTGTTGCTGTCAATGGCGGGCATTGTGCCGAACCTGTAAACTGGGATTCGGTTTCCCTCCAGGTGGCAAAATCATCTACTTCTGCAGATGTATTTTGTTGATCTTGATGTTATTTCGCCGAGTATATCTGCTGATTGATTGGATCTCTATATCCTGCAGACCGATTATCCTTTTGAATTTGAGAAAAAAAAAAGGGGTGTTCATTCCTTTCTTGTAAAAGACCTCTTTTCTGGTATTGATGAATTAATAAGAGAGATGAAAGTAAGAGACTAAGAGTCATGTGCTTTCGCATCGAGTTTATTTCTTTCCTCCTTTTTCTTTTTTTTTTTGGTTACAAAAATTTCCAGTCTGTTTCCTTTGGTGTAAAAGGAGACATCTTTTTCCGTTGTTGAGAATAATGTGGATGAAAATATGAAAATGATTTGTATTTTGTTAAGGTTCATTTTCAATTACCGTGGAATTTTCAAGTTTGGACTTGAGCCAAAATGATAAAAAAAAAAAAAACAGCAGTTGAAGCTTGCAAAGGCTGACAATTCGTCATGAATAGTGGAGGAGACGGTGAGGCGGGTACAACTTGCATTGGAATTTCAAACACAGCCGGCTCCATTCTTTGACTTGTTATTATTAATGTTCCAGCTGCTACTCCTACAACTTCACGTGTCTTCGAATTTGGTGCTGTTTCAACAAACTTATGCGACTTGGTCGTTGTCATGTCATTGTTCTCTTTATCCTCCCTCGTCAAAGTTCTAGAGGAATGAGCCATGAAAGGGTTTGGCCGGCATTATAGCCGGTATGCTGAGAGAGCCCCGGCTGCCTTTGGCGGCCAAAGACTTGGTGAAACCGATTTCTTAAGCGGTTGCACCTTTTTTAAAAAATATGTAAAAAATTAATTAAAATAATGTATTAATTAAGAAATTGTGAAAAAATGTCATTAATAGTAAGAAAAAATTAAATAAAAAAAAATAAAAGAAGGATATAATCTTATCACAATAAAGAGAAAAAAATAAAAAAATTTTTATAATAAAAGACAAATAATTGTTGCATATTTTATATGGGATGTCTCACATTTAACATTAAATTTTTCATGTATATTGTTACTTGTCTCAACTTCATTATTTCAAATGCTCCTAAAGATTTCTTTTTCCACTCATTTCATATTTGACATCCATGTTGCATGTTCAACATCTCTTATCACATATATCATGTGTTTTGTTGCATGTTTACGTGATTATACCTCACTTATTACATATTTCATTTGAATTGTTGCATGCCTTCAATAAAGTCAAAAAATAAAAATTTTTCAGTCCGTTCCATGTTTGATGTCCGTGTTGCATGTTGGACCTCACTTGTTGCATCATTCAGGTGAACTGTTACATGTTTACGTGGTTCTCATATTTAACCTTAGCTGTTACATGTTTGACCTCTGTTGTTACATAGTTTACGTGACTTTTTTACATCTAAATTTTATGTTGCATGTTTGACGTCAGTTGTTGCATGTCCTGAATAAAATCAAAAAATAAAAATTTTCCCGCCCGTTTCATATTTGACATTCTTGTTACATGTTGGACTTTAATTGTTGTATATTTCCCACCTGTTTCATGTTTGACGTTCGTGTTGCTTGTTGAATCTTAATTATTATATGTTTCACGCGAACAGTTGCATATTATGAGGTTCTCACATTTAACGTGAGTTGTTGCATGTTTCGTTAGCCCAACCCATATTCTTTAGCAAAGTTCTAAGAGTTCTATAAATAGATAGGTTTTCCAAATTGTCTAAACTCACAAAGTAAGAATCGAGTACATACCTAGACATAAACCGGTCGTAAAATCGTTTCCTTAAGGGTGGAGTTTGAAAATGAGTGGCAATGAATTTAGGGATGTCTTCAGGTTGTTCCCGTTGCCTTGGAGCCAAATGCTTACGTTTCTAACCACCCCTTGATTTGTCTCCACTAGCCATTGATATTTATAAAAATCACCCAAAGTCCCAAATTGATTTCGTAAATTTTAGTCTCAAATCGGTGATTTTCAACTGATTAGATTGAAGGTTGAGATGTTTTAAGGAAATGTGTGGTTGAAATTTGTTCAATGAAGCATAAAAGATGGGTCAATTTAGAGGATTTTGCTTCGACCAAACAAGGGTTTATGGTTTGGGTATTTCTCAAAATAGTGACGAAGTTGTGGGTTTATAATGGAAACCTAAGTTAGATCGATGGGAAATGATTAGGAGATGTTACAAAAAGCAAGAAAATTGGTTGGAATTGAAGATTTTTAAAGAGAGAGAGAGAGAGAGAGCGACTACCAACTGGTTAGCCGCTTGTTCTAAGTGGCTAGCCTCTTCCAACGTAGAACCCAATCGGCTAATCGCTTTATTTAATCCGGCTAGCTGGTTCCCCTGTCTTTCCTTATCTTCTTCCTTCTCTTCTTCATCTTCTTTCTCTAAAACCCCAAACCCACACCTCTCTTTCACTACGACCCGCCATTTTCTTAAGTTTTTCTTGCCAATTTCATGCTTTCAAGCCATTAATCATCTCTTCAACAACAATTTTTCATCATCTAAACACCGTTTTTCCACTCAAAATTCATAAATCCTTAATTATTTCACATACCTCAAACTATTTAATATAACACATAAACCCCTAATTGTTTCATATATCATTTTCAGTAGTCACCACAAGAATCAAGATTACATCCTTAGCTTTTTAACTCGAAATGAAAGAGAACGAGAGGCAGATGTGTTCAACGGCTCAAGATGATATCAACCGGTTAATGGATTCGACTTGTTGTTTGCCGCGTGGGAGATGGTAGTTTTGATTTGATGTGATTAGTAAACAAATCTAAGAGACAAATTAGTGATTTCAGAGAGAGATGGTGGGAGGCGTGAGAGTGATGTTAGGGACTTAAAAGGAGGGAAAACGTAATGAATTTTAGCAACCGGTTGAACAAGTAACTCATTTCTTTCTATTTTTAATTTACATTTAATCCCAACGCTGCATTTAGAAAGTGGCACAATGCCGGGTATTGAGGCCCGACATTGTAGCTTTAGCCCCATTTTAAATTAAGTGTTCATTCCTTTCTTTAGAATAAAATAATATAAAAAGAAGAAAAGAAAATTCGATATGAATAAATTTTAGAGTAATTTTTTAATAAAGGTATTTTTTATTTAAAAAAATAAAAAATACACATTAAAATAATATAAATAAATAAATAAAACACATTAAAATAATCTATTTTGTTCTATAATGTCTTGAGATTTATTTATTTTTAAATCTTTTTAAAAAGTCAAAATTCTAACATCGTAAATTTTTGCATGTACGGTGTAAATTTTATTTTTATGTGACCTAAATTGCTCCATGGACTCTGGATTATCTTCTCCTAAACTCTTACTAGACCCTAAATGATATTGTAATATTATGATAATACTTCAAAAGAATTTATACATTCTTAATTTTTTTTTGTTGACTAAAATGATTCCCATTAAATCAAGGAAACTAAAGCATCATTGCTGCAATCTCCTATGAGGTAAATTACAAAATGGTATTTTATACCTTTAATAAGAAAAAAAATTATTTGATTATATATTATGGTATTGATATCTAATATCATCAATTCATAATAACTTGAAAATTAGATTCTGTTATATATATATATATATATATATATATATATATATAATAAGCTTTATTATTATGAAATAAATGACTGCGAAAATTATATGTATATAACTCGCTGATCTCGGTTCGCAGCTTGTACGTAACAAAAATATGATGTCTGGCTCTTCGGAAAGAGTAGCCGTGTTCGGGCAGCCATGGCCCCAACTCAACGAAGGTTTATTATACAACGACGTCGTTTCCCCCTCTGATTCCAGTAACTCACTGAATTTTCCCTTTCGATTCTGAACCTTTTTCCCCCGCCTTCAAGTTCTCTTTACTTACTATTTGTTTTGATCATTACAGAATTGACACTGCTCGAATTCTACTCTACTAAGCACAAAAAATCAGCTCCTTTGCAAGGGTAACTTCATTCTTCTAATATTATCCAAAGTTTCGTACATTTTCTGTTTGGTTCCCGAGAAAACCGAAGGAAAACAATTGAAACATTGTAACAACGTTCACTCTTTTATATTTTTATTTGTTTCTCTTTTTTCTTTTTACTTATTTCAAATTTACGAACGATTGAGCAGTTGGTTGCAGAGAATTCAAAATGGACAGGTAAGCTTCTCAAAATGAATAAAATAATAGCATTAATGTTAAATAGTAAATCATACAATTATACTTGAGGATTGATTAAATCTCTCAATGCTGTTTAATTTTGGTTGTATTCAGATAACGGTTGATGGTAGAGTTGTTAAAGATCCCGACATTATCCTCAGGTTCCATAATCAGTGACTTTTAGCAGTTTATTTGATTTGCTATTGTTTATCTATGCTAAGTAGAGATTGTTATGTATCTTGTTCTGTTGATGTCAAATCGAATGTTTTAGTGCTGGTTCAAAACTAGTTTATCATAGACTTCCTTGGAAGGAGCCTGATGCGCCGTACTTGCTTGAGGTTTTATACGAAGATGATGATTTGGTAAATTTGCTTTGGCTTGATTTGGTCTTAACTCGTTTGTTTTCATAAGTTTTCAGATTTGTTGAAGTTGGATGGGTATTTAAATTGGTCTAAAGTTTTGTTCGGAATGTCATGCTCAATCTCTCATTATGGTTGTTTTTGTACCCTGATTGAAGTTCTCTGTCATATTCTTGGTTTGATTCAATTTTGATTTTATTATAGTAAATGTCTCAAAATGATCCTCTGGCATTTAATAAAATTTGGATATCAGACAATTTGAATCTAATGTTTCTGTCATTGTGTTACTGAGAAGAAAAGCCAACCTCAGAAAAGCACAATATTTATGTGTCAGGGGCAGCCATAGAATACCTTTTGCTTCAGTTCAACATCCATTCAAGGCCCATGACAATAATAAGTTTGTTTTCAGGTTCATTTCAGTACTAGGCTCATAGAGTACTTTTGCTACCATTCAACATCCGTTCAAGACCCATGACCATAATAAGTCTGTTTTCAGTTTCATTTTAAAACTAGGCTTCACAGAGTACTTTTACTTTTGTTCAAATCATGTTTAGATGATCTCTCTTTGCTCATGTGTTCTGTACAAGGAATAACAAACAACAGTTAGTCTGATGATATGATACGAAAACTTCTGCTACTAAAGCTTAGATATCCCATTGATAATTTCTTATTGCTTTAAGATCTGGATAATTTGAAAACTTTTACGTCAATATCTTTAATTCTTTCCTTCTTAGACAAGTTGTTAGCTCCCAAAATAAAGCCTTGGAGCAAGTATATGTTAATTACATGTGATCATCTGCCCTCGAAGTCTCCAACATAAATTAATTAAATTGTTTTGGATTCAGATTGCTTTAAACAAGCCTTCTAGTCTGCAAGTTTTGCCTGGAGGACTTTTCCAGCAGAGAACAGTTTTAAAGCAGCTGCAATGGTGGTCAAGCAAGCAAAGCTCTTCTCTATCAAGTCAAGCATCACATCCTGTTCCTGTACATCGGCTGGGGAGGGGCACATCAGGTCAGCCTAGAAGTGGCACTATTTGCCTTTTTCATTTTCATTGTTCTTTTATGAAACATCCAGTAATTGGAACAAATGTTATTTGATTAAGAGAGAAAAATAAGAGATCATGAGAGCTGAGAAAATAAAAATTAATGACGATTACTTCTATTGGTTGCTTGAAAATTCTAACAACTATAGATTCAGTTTGTGTTGCTAATCCAGAATAGTTTGTGCAAAAGTACTGCATATAAAGGATCCTGGCAGTATTCCTTCCTACATGATAAGCAGGCTGCTTCCCAACCTCATGTTTCTATTTATTGTTGGTTTTATAATGTGATAAGGCAATGCCTGGTTACTCTTCCTTGTTTTATGGTCAATTGGTTGGTTCCTTATTGGGTTTACAGGGATATTACTTTGTGCAAAGACAAAGCTTGCGAAAACTTGCATTGCAGCATATTTTGCCAATAAGACATCGGTTATTGAAGCTGACAGGTAAGCAGGAAAGCTGGTTTCTAACTTACAATTTGTTCTCGAATGGGTAGATATTATGATGAATTATAACTTTTTATGCATGAACAGTTTCTAAGCCAGTCAATAACGCTGAGCTATGTATAATAATTGATGGCTAAGGGCACTGACGGTTTAGAAATTCAATTCATATAACTTAGAAAAGACATGAGAAACATATAAAAGTGCACACGCAGATGAGAGGAACATACGAGAGATGCCGGTGTGTACCGCTGTATGGGAGAATAAGCATACAGAGATTCAGTTGCTGTGTAGAAAGTTGTTCAAAATCATTTTGAGTTAGACGTAATTTCTTAGGTTGGGTTTAGTGATTCCGAATTGCGGGATCTGGAAATCCATCAGATGAATTCAAACTACTTGGAAGAAAGTGTTATATGATGAGTGTGATAAATCCAACAGTAGTAGTAATGTTCCACAGATGAGATTAGACAAATAACCCTCACCATCCATTTTGCCTAGATGCTTAAAACCTGAACCTTTCTTGCTGCACTAGATTCTTAAACTTCTGCTTTGAAGACTTTTTAACTGTTTTGATCTTGCAAATGTGTAAAAAATAGCAATAAATAATTTAAAATATCACATAAACCTAATGTGAACCACAATTAGAATATCATCCAATTTAAGTTCAAAAACTAGTTTGCCACTTCAAGGAAACCAGCTAACAGATTTCTTACATTGGGAGATGGATGAGAGGGTGCCCTTACAGTCTGCTGTACAGTTGAAAACAAAAAATCTTAGCAGCTTTTCATCTTTTTTAAGTCATAACATTAGTCACTAATCAAACCTACAATCCACGAATGTACAGTACTGTGATGGAGCTTTCTCAGAGGAAAATTACGAAGATATATCGAGCGCTAGTGCATGGAATAGTTGATGAGGATAAGGTAACACTTAGGCCCAACTCTTATTTGCTTTTTCCTTTTTGGAGTATTATTTTTCTGATTGTAAGCTTGAGGTATTATGATGCCTTTTCCTATCGTTAATGATGTACTGGGCTAATAATTTGGCAAGCCATTCTCTATTATATTGTTACTTGTACATATATTCACGTACTAAAAATAATCTTTTGCATAAGGTTATCATCAAGCAGCCAATTGGAATTGTGCGATATCCTGGAGTGGCCAAAGGGCTGTATGTTGCTTCTCCCTCAGGTTCATCAATCTCTTGTAATCTGCTCAATTTTTTCAAGTTCTATCCAGTTGTTACCCTACAGTTTTTTTGAAAGGATAAAAGTTTCTTCTGTGATGCTTCTAAATTTTAAATTATGTTGTACTACACAACATATTCATTTGCATCTACTATTTTATTACTCACCCTTATAGTCGTGCATGCTTTTCCATTAAATTATCTTTTGGTGTATCTTTTTTTTTTCTTTAAATTATTATTATTATTCTAATCAGGAAAACCAGCTCTGAGCAAAGTTGACGTCCTTGAGAGAGATGTACAAAGAAACTGCACTTTGGTCCAGGTACACCCTTCTGTTCATTTTGTTATACCTTCCACAATTGTGTTACTACTACACAATGTTAAGCAAGCTGCAAAGATTTTTCTTGACAAATACAAGCATGTTTACAAAATGTTTGCTTATTATTTTTTTGGAACAAGTGGCAGCTGAGGACTATTTGAACAACTAATAAATGGGTTGACAAACTGACCTTTGATTCACTCTCTTACTTGGAAGTAATCGCATGTATTATGAACGCAGGATGAAAATCCGTCAAGATTTTGTTTACAAGGCATCATAGAACATAATCTATCGGGATGAACTCAGGATGAACGAGTTATTGAAAATAGTTTTAGAAAAAATATCTTCTCAAATCTTAAAATCAAGGTTAAAATGGATATTATTCCTATCTTTATCTAGATCTAGAACATACAGCCATCCTGAATTAGGCTTTTTTTACCTTTTTGTTCCTTATATTTTAGCAGAAAATTTTGAACATTCAAGTGCTAGGCGAGTCTTGTATGCTGTTTTTGACTTTTCCTCTACAGGTTTGCAAGTTTTCTGATATATCTATTTGTTTAACAGGTTGAAATCCAGTCAGGCCGACCACACCAAATACGCATACATCTTGCCTTTCTTGGCCATCCTTTATTGGGTAAAATTTATCCATGTATTTTTGTATGACATTCTAACTCCACGGTGATTCATGCCATCACATGTTACCACCGAGCAGGTGATCCACTGTATGTTGTCGGTGGCCAACCAAAGTCCTTCGACTCTGAATTTGCAGATGGAACTTTTGCACAAGATGGGTATGTCTATCAATAAATTCCTTCTTCTCTTTCTTTCCGTCCTTACAATCAAACTCTGCCCGATTCCATTTCAATGGATGTATTTGTTGCATATTTAGGGTTAGTTCTTAAACTTTTGTAAATGTAATAGTTTTACTTTCACCCTTCTGTTTTTGACGCCATGAAAGCTGAAACGGTTCATGGTGAAAAAACAGTTGATTTCATTATTGTCGGCAAGTTCTTTTGATAGTTGCATTTACTTTACTCGTCATGTAGAGGGTACGAGAGGCCTGTAAATCCTGTCCCTGGAGACTGTGGCTACTATTTACATGCATACCAACTAGTTCTGTCTCACCCAACTACCAATGAGGTAAATAAATAGGAAGGGGCATCTTCTGACATCACTTTTTGATTAAAATGCCTACATCTCACCAAGCAGGCTCATTATGTTGAAACTACTACCTGTGCAGGTAATAAAAATTACAGCACCTCTTCCATCTGTTCTCAAAACACGAGAAGAAGGTTGAGAAGTCGACAAATTAGTGGGCTCAGAAAGGATACAGGGGGTGCACATTGATAGCGTGCCTTGAGGTCGTGTCGCTCCCATCTCTCTTCAAAGCTAGAAAATATTAATTCTTATTCAGTAGAAAGCTGGGATTCATGGTGATCTTAGTATATCATGTTTCCCGCTTGTTTTACTCAATTATCTTCACAAGAGGGGGTCGTCGTATATCTGTTTCTTAGGACCGACACCAATCCAGATTTTGTATTAGAGCAGAGGGATACTATTTTTGTTCTTTTAAGTGAAAGGATGAGCTTGGAGATGACAGATAAGGTAGCCTGATAATTTTGACTTGTATTTTTATTTTTCTTTTGCCTCTCTTATAGCTCTTCCACTTCCAAACGGGTTCTCTTGCATCTCTGTTTCCATCAATCGCCATCATACAGAGATGCAAGAGAACCCATTTGGAAGTGGAAGAGCTATAAGAGAGGCAAAAGAAAAATAAAAATACGAGTAGAAGAGATGTTGACACTTAACAATCAAAACGCAACGTGTAGAAGACAATCTTTGAAAAGATGGTCAATTATGTCAGATTGGTAGCCGTAAGGAGAGCCCTGGAATTGCCTCTCCTAACTTGCCCAGATTATTTCTGTATTTCCATCACATACAACAACTACCAATTTGCTGAAATAATACAGGCACCTAACTTTTTTTTTTCTTTTACCAAGAGCGAAAAAAAAACAAAAAAACAAAAGCAAAAGATGGAATTGAAAACTGTCAACTGCCCTATCATTTCCCAATGAAAAATACAGAAACTATTATACAGGACGCGGCAAAAAAAGACTATTTGCCGCCGAGGGCCTCTCTTCCAGGAAGCCCTCTTGAAACTTCTACTACCTGCCTATGTCCCCCTTACCTCTCCACGACTCCTCTTCTCTGACGATACTTCCACCCTGCCCGCCATACTGCTCGGCTTTAGCATAGTGCATTCTAATTGCTGCCACAGGATCCGAAACACCTGTGCACGATCCACCCCCGACCAGTATGCCTCCTCTCCCCACGACGTTCACTCCAACCATCCCCTTGCCCTGCTGCTGTATACTTGAAAGGGCCTCAAACCCATTTCGTCTTTGCATCTCTGAGAATAAAAATTCCTGCCTCTGTTTCATATCTACTGAGAAGGGCTGCACTTTATTACCCTCACGGCTCCGATACACCTGATAATCCACCACTCCATTACTGCTACTTATCTCCCTTGGAGGGACAACTGCTACATTCAAATTACGGTCATTGCTCTTCACAACTGCTGCTTGCAAAGACTGCTGCTCCATTTTGGATGATGAGGCAGGATAACCGCTGAAGGCAGCAGGATACTTGGCCAGCAAAAGGGCAGAATCAGGCAGAGAAGAAAACCCTGTTCGTATTCTGCTCCCATCCCAAAATCCATAACTTCTCACAGGAACATTCTCAAGGCCCACATAATTATTACGATCAAATTTCAAGAGTGCCGCACCACCATCTGCAGGGTGATGGGCAGTAAATTTTAAATTTGATGCCTTGTTGCTTTGCTTATGATGATGGCCCTTTTCTCCATTCTCATGACCACTAAAAGCTGCCTTCTGAGAAGATGAGGGATTACTAAGAATCTTACCAAATAGCTTAACATCACCATTCTTGCTTGGTTTCTCTGTATCTGACAAACTACGCGAATGAGCTCGTCGACGATCACTTGTTTGTTCTATATTTTCTGCCAGAAGTGGAAGCTCTGTAACTGAAGAGTTAGGCATTGAACTATTACACTTCCGAAGATAGCAATCCTGAGCCAAATATGGTCCATCAATATTCCTGACTGACTTGGAAATGCTTTGAACTTCAGAAAGTTGTCTGCAGTTGATATCCCCGTTATTCTCTTTCTTCGTTGAAATTGGTAATGGATAACCATTGAGAATCTTAGGAGATTCAATATGATTCACAATAGAGTGCCCTGATAGATGCTGTCGATGGTCATCACTAACAACAGATTTGTGACCACTCTTATCTTTACTCCTCTGAAGATCAAGTGTTGATGACAACCTATCTTGGTTAAATGCTTTTTCACATTGAATGGCTGATGAATCCTGTGTGGAAGAAGCAGCAGGGTGAGAATTTCGCTGTGGCAAAGAGATGAGAGGAGGTTTATCAACAGAATCCAGCTGTGAAGAAACTGAATGGGAACTTGTATCCACATAAAGGTCAAAAGCACTTCCATTTGTATTTGAATCTTGCACAATTTCACTTTCGCCACATGCATCCACATTGCAAATTTTATCACGTACATCATTCAAACTATTTTCCGACAACATTTGTTGATGACTCTCCAAACCATTTCCAGGACCCTCGGTAGAAGCCTCTGCCACCACATCATTTGTCTCCTCTACAGCATTTGAACTTGATGGGCAAGGGTCACTCTCCTCTCCAGCAGATACTGATACTGCACCCTGTTCTGCCACTTTACCTCTTACAGCTGTTTTAAACAATTCAACTACATTTTTCTGGTCCGATACTGACTCAGACTGGTTATCCATGCCATTGATGTTGTTGCTTTCCAACTCAAAACTCCTACTTTCAGTCTTACATGCATCATTATTTACAGGTTTTACAGCCTCAGAATCCTTATCATTTAGAAGAGTCATCCCACTGTCGTCTTCAGACTTGTTCAGGTCAGTTTGCAAGTTCTTGGCTCCTCCAGAGCAAGATTCTTCCTGGTTCGAATGTATCAAACGGGATGGCAATTCCTCATCTGTTTTAGAACCCAACTTATCACTGTAGTTGACTGAGCTCGTCTCTAAAACACACGCATCTTCTGGATCACTCCCACCGCCATTGGCATCATCATTTACAGAAGGTCTGATATTACCTCGTCCAGTATGTATCAAATCCAGCCCAAGGCACTTACGAGCCTTGCTAAAGAAAACTTTGCATTGATCCCTGGACCTTGTTCTAATGCATCGTGCTATCATGGAAAAGTCTTTACCATAGGACGAGACTGCCTGGATAAAGATAGATTTTTCTTCATCTGTCCAATCAGAGGGATCCATTTCCCCACAACTCTCATCTGAGCATGTATCGTCATCAACATTCTGTGTAACATCGGATGTTGATGGCAGTCTCATGATAGAATCCACTTTCTGGCGCCTCCAGTCTCGTTGGCCCTCGCCAGGGTCAACAGAACTTGTGATGCAAGAACTCATTGCCTCTGATGACAGCGAACCACATATACCCGCTAAAACATCAGCAGCTGCAGTTTCTCTCTCACTCCCAATAACATCAAAACTGCTTGACCTTTCAATAATGCCATCACTGCCCACTGACGTTCTAGAATCACCTCGCCCACCTGACAAGATTCTAGCAGAACTAATCAGCCGACAACCATCAACTTGAGCTGCAGCAGCTATCTCAGAAGCTTCACCCAGGATATCAAGGGAGGCCGCATTCATCTTTCGATTCCTTTTACCTGATGTCACCAAGTATGTATTAGCTGATGTCTTCCCTTGCTTACTAAAATCATGCTTCTTCTTTAGTTTCTCAAAACAATCAGATTTGTGATTTTTGTAGTAGAACTCAACACAATCTGCTGTTGTCTTGTAGTTGAGGAATGAAGCAATTTTTCTAAAATCCTTCCCAAAGGTTGCCAGCTTATCAACAAAGATTTCTCTTTCCTCTGAAGTCCAGGGATTTATCATGGCTCTTTCGCTTTCAACAGAGCAAGGATCTTCAACTAGCCCGTTACTTGAGATAAATCTTGACACCATCTTCTCCTTCTTGTCCAATATTAATGCTGGCATCTTCAATGAATTCCTGTAAGCCTTGATTTGGGAATCTGATAACAGCTTGCCAGTGAAATTAATTACCTCCGCAGTTGGAACCAGGCTCAAATTTCCTGCTGCTAAAACAGTGAAAAAATAGTCAAGAAAAAGATGTCAGTACTGGGCAATTTTGCAACCAATTGCTAAGAAAAATAGAGTTAAATTAAGATGTGAGGTCAGTAGAGGTATCATTGGAAAAAGGACTCTTTACCATCAAATGTTGACAAGAAAAATTTATAATAACTAAAACCCTAAAAAGAATTTGGAGTTAATATGAAAACTACCAGAAAATAAACATCCAAGCAGACAAAATAGCAGATGAGCCATCCACATGTTTCATCAGTGCCAATTGCATACCCGAAAACCTTAGCATAATAAAAAACGCATATCCTAGTTAATGGCCAAAAGAATTGCTTTACTTTTAGGTATGATTAATACTATGCCTCAATCAGGCAGCAATTAATTGCCTCACCATCGTCAGAAGATAACTGTAATCAGAAATTGTGCCAATGATATGCTTACTATACTACGGTTTTGGGGCAGCGCACAGCGCAGCTACTCCACTGCCTTTATTTCAGGAGCTGTGGCAGCACAGCTGCCCCAAACGGATCCTACATCTTAGTGAAAACAGATCAAAACACATTCCTATATTTCTAATTATCTTACTATCCTCCCCTCTTTATATTCAAATATCAACCTACCGGAGGTCCTAGAAAGAACTCAGCTAATCTCTATCCCATGAGAGCAAGGTTGCTTAGATAAATCAACTAGTTTCATCCTACCGATATTAGCCCCATTCAGCAATGAAGATCTTATGCACTTAGGGCTGACAGGAAGTGCAAAATTGCATCTAGATCAAAAAATACGCTTCCAAAACAAT
The DNA here is from genome assembly GCA_030449075.1 of Murraya paniculata. NCBI lineage: Eukaryota > Viridiplantae > Streptophyta > Magnoliopsida > Sapindales > Rutaceae > Murraya > Murraya paniculata. Next base: position 2,540,322 of record JAEVFN010000019.1, read on the forward strand.
ATTTGAAGCATTTACACCCTCATATGGTTACTTCACAGGAAACACACAACATTCGCTACTCCAAGCGTGCAGAACTCAGGGGAAAAAAATTCCAAATCAATCACATTCCAGAAAACAGTTAGTCCATAACCTTTAATTTTGAAGCAGTGCACGAACTGCATCATTCAGCATCCACAACAGTCACATTCAAGCACTCCACACCACATCACAAAGAAATCCAGTAAAGAAATCCAGCCAGAACTCAACTTCACACCACGGGTTAACATAGAACCATAGAAATACTCTAAAGGTGCCACCCAAGTTCACATGCCTAATCTTCCAACCTATATTACAAAACTTTACAGACAGGAACTCAAAACATACAGTAACTAGTTGAACATCCTTGCTGAACAGAACACAGTGGATAACACAGAGATACCAGTATGGTAGCAACTCTGAGTCAAATGATGGATCATTACTTGTCCATTGATTGGAAAATCAAGATTGCAATGAAGACAGTGTCTTCTTCACCGATTCCTCATTAGCATGCCAGCACTCTCCAAAAAATACAATACTCCAGCAGGAGAGCAAAAGGATGTTGCACAAAATAATAATGATAATAGCAGTCCTATCTTCTTTAGTAAAACATTAAATATGAACTAATATTCAAATGAAGCAAATAAATCAGTAATTTTCAAAAGTACAACTTTGCAAAAATACAATATAACTAACACGCAACTATCAACAGATCATAAAAATCAATATAACTAGATCATATGTCACCATTTAGCATCCTGACATTCGGTGTCAACAGCAAACTATAAAACAGAAAGCAAATAAATGTCTATGTGTACACATATATCAAGGAAGAAAAAACCATAAGCATAACAATTAAAGCATTAAAGTAAAATTTTCCAACAATTTCTAACATAATTCACATATTAATTCCATCATATAAGTGCCTTAAATCATATCATAGAAACCCAAAATGAACTACCAACAAGTAACATCCAATTAAATTATAAACAACAACAAATTCAACGTTCACAGCAGTCAAAATGCATACTGGTTCTCTGAGCATAGTTTTAAAACTTATTTAAGCATAGTTTTAAAACTTAATTCTTAAACTAATTTGATCTAATGCGACCAGCTCTTATACTCTTCATCCGGTTCAAATAAGAATATTGACTTCTTCCTCAATCTCAAAGCCAAATGATATCAACTCTACAGAGGAAAAAGAGAAACAAGAATAAATATAAATCAAGAAGAAGACTTTTCTTACCAGGAGAAGAAAATCGAGAGCGAATGGAGGAACGATGCTTCTGATATCCGGTATAAGTTGTCCGCAAGCTCAACTCACATTTCTTCTGAGACCTTGCACGGTATTTCTTTATTGACAGCAAGCGCAAATCTTCCTTCCACAGGTGTTGAAAGGCTTTAAACTTAAGGGTCAAAACCCTTTCCTTAAATCTTAAAAATTGCTTCCTTTTTGCAAATTTCTCTTTGATCAAGGAATCATTCTGACAGCAGAAGACATTAGCAACTCTCAAAGGATCAATGTTAGTATGATCTCTTGGCAGTAGCTTATTAAATACGTCTGAAGCCTCATTTGCCAATTCTTTATTGGCACCCAAAATCATGTCACATAACATATTCTCCCCATCAGCATATGCACTGAAATCACTGGAGACGTGTGCATCATTCTTACTCTCTAGAATCATATCACCATCCCCACATGTGGAGGCACCAGCCACCTCTTCCCCAAAGGAGGAACCAGGCATACTGCATTTTACTTCAGTGTTTGTAGTGTGAACTGTGTCCAAAACTCCAAAACTTTCACCATTTTTAAGCAAATTGGATGGAGAAACTGGCTTGACAAAAGATGATGGTTCAACAAATTTAGAAGTAGCAGTCCCAGGACTATCTATATCCTCATACTTACTGTTCCCATGGATTTCTGCCAAGCCATGACTACAATCAGGCATCTTCTCCACAGAAAGATCCCCACAATCAATTTGCAAGGGAGTAGGTCGTACGATTGAATTGGAGACAATACCTTGTTTGTTAAATGGACTAGCATTATCCTCTACTGACAAAGAAATGGATGTCTCAGGACAAGGGGATGTACTCCCTAACACAGATTTTAATGACTTCAGTTCATTCTCTAGTGAATCAATCTCTGTCTCTGTCATCTCTAGCGTCTTCAAAATATCCCCTTTCCACACTAGCAACTTATTCATTGCCGTAGATCGAACAAAACTAGAATCTACCAAACTAGGATCATCATATTGGAGCAATTCAACAAGTGAAGAGCCTAAATTACCTATTGAATTGGTATCCAACTTCTCTAAATTAAATAGAAATCCCTCACGATGGTTCTGAGACCAAATACTAGGCGAACCACATAAATTACTAACATCATTATCAACAGACACTGCCTTGCCAAGTGCTTTCTCCTCCAAACCTGCAATGATAGCACAACTAAATTTTTTAAAAATGCTGAAACAGAAGATGAATCATATCCGACATAAGCAGATCCAGGTCTATTATTTATTTATTGAACACAGGAATTTACTTTGTTGCTCCTCCACTAAAAAAGTAACTTATCAAACACAGTAACAAACCAAAAGGTACAACCAAAAAAGTTAATAGTCCCAATGCAGAATAGACTTTCAAACAGACAATATAAATAAGAAATTTACTGGCATCTAATTCCATATCAGGATAATAACTCATGAAGGCTTGATTTTTCCAGCAAAATTAAAGGTGCGAAGATGATTTCACAAGTAATTACCAAGGACAAGAAAAAACCAAAAAAGAACAATAAGAATGGACAACAAAAAATTCAAGATTGATAGGAGTGCATCAAATTGCCAGGCCACGGAGAAAGGAAATTATAAGCATGTTTATTAACACATTGCAGGCATAAGCCACTTATCACCAAAGAAAACAGCAGAACTTAGTTCAAGATATAGCTAAATTTTCTCATAATTCTCGCAATTCACCAAACAGTAGCTGTAAAAAGTCCTTGGTATCAGTTTGAGAGGAAGAGGGGCAAGATGATATTACATTACGCTTTTAAGCTGAAATCAAATGGTAAGAATTCAATAATAACTACTAGCAAAACGTTAAAGTTCTGAGATTTTCCAACAAAAACAGTATCATACAAAATCACAACTAAAGAATATATATGTAATTTTAGATAAATACCTGGCGACGAACTGCAAGCAACTGAGGAAGGAGTTGCCGGTGAAGCACAATCCGAAAAACCCATTACTCGAGGGCTCTTCTCAGCCAAGTTTGAAGATAGAGACTGCAAAGGCTCAGCATTACTAGAGGAATTAAACACAACATCTTTGTTCGCACTCACATCAGGAACATCAACTTTCTTTTTCTCATACTTGGCCAGTCCCTCACCCCATCCGAGGCGTGGCTTCTTCCTGGAAGTAGTCTCCTCAAACAGTACACCAGATGTCACATAGGTTGCAGCATCCCCTGAAGGGGACTGGATTGAAGTTGCATTTTTCACCTGAAAGTCGGTCTTCCCTTCACTAGAATCTGCGCCACCCATGCTCTTTGAGCTACTCGAATGGCTTAATCCTGAACCTCGCGAAGACAAACTTCCTGAACGGGTCCACTTAATTTTCTTCCAATCCAGTGAATTCTCACTCTCACATCTCTGGCCTGTGCCCAACCCATTGACACTGCCAATTTTATTATCATGCTGGTCTTTCAATTGAAGATGATCCCATGTAACAAAGTCAGACTGAGGATGAGACGGATATGTTAGCATATCATCAACTGACCTCGGATTACAACTCACTTCATGCAGTCTGCCAGGGGTGGTGGCATACCCATTGCTTGTATCCCATGCATGGCCTTTGCAATCTCTCTGACCAAAAGAACTTCTATTTTCCCTACTATTCCTTCCATATTTTCCATCTCCACGTGAAACAGATATCCTGGTGCTCTCATCTTCTGGCATCTTGTCACTGGATCGATAAGGAGCATAACCATGACCAGATTCTTCAGCAAAAATGTGCCAGCCTCCCTGCTTACCATGACCTTCATGAAATATTTAAACAAAAAAGGAAAACCACAAAAAAATTAAGACAAACAAAGTATATACTCTCCCAAGGAACCAAGAAAAATAAATACGAGTTGTTAAATCCAGTCCACCCCAAAAAACCCTCTCAACACACAAAAACCCTCCAGATCTGGCAAAAATTCATGAAGATAATATAAAAACCTCAACTCCCAATAAAATAAAAAGAAACACATCACATAAAGCATAAAAATTTAGTCTAACTCAGAGCATCAACAAGTCAAATAGACACAAAAATTAGAAAACCCAAGGATCTACGGCTTTAATAACAAGCCAAAATCACAATATCGAAAATCAATATAACTAACTAACAAAACTAGTAATAATAATACTATGCAATTGAAATACTAAAACGCACCTGGGGGTCTGCGAAAATCGGCGGATCCAAAGCGAGGATACTCGCGGCTGTGATGGGAGTAGTCTCTCCATCTGTGCAGGGACCCACCTCCTCCGTTGCCCCCGCCACCTAGCAAAGACTCAGACGACGACCTATCGTTTTGGTGGTGACTACTATTGTTGTTGTGGTGCTTCCTCTCTTTGAAGAAGTCCTTCCGATCCAAAGGCAGTGGTTCTGGCGGCATGAAATTGAAGTTCCACCTAATCGCATCGGCAGAACAAGGTAACCCCTCCGATATTCGCCTAAAGAAACACTCCGAAATATCAAATACAAATCAAAAGCCTCTCTATAAAACCAGCCTTTTTTTTATCTCTTCCACCAGTAGCCAAAACCGCACCGCTTAACAAACAACCCCAGATAATCTAGAGTTTCCAAAACCTGATGCACGGCTGGATCGACCAAGAACCTGATAAGGCAGCCAAGATGAAACTGTACTCACACCGGACTGCACCAAATCTACGGTTTTGAAACCCATAAAAGGAGAAAATAAAAACCTAATTAGAACCTAGAAAAAAGGCAAAACAAAATCGAAGGAGAAGAAATGGGCGCCGTTAACAAAATGTAAGCGCGGAACAGTGAATCTGATTTGGTCGAGAGAGAGTGAAGAACGTAAAATAATAACCTGATTTAACGCCGCAGAGGCGCAGCGGACTGACGTCTAGGGTTTGAAATTTTGAAAAGCGTCCAGGGATTATGATGATGAAGGTCTTCTACGGCTTCTGTGGAGCTCCTGTGGGACTTGTGTTCTGTTCTCTGACGAATGATGCTGATTTTCTCGCGGATTTTCTCGGGAATTTTTTTTTTCTTTTTTTTTCCTCTCTATTGGGCGTTTGGAAGAAAAGAAAGTGAAAACGTTAGCCGATAAGGGACAAAGAGCGCCTTGAGAGGGGGAAGAGAGAAAAATAAAAAAAGAAAAAGAAAATACGTGAGGAAGTGTGTGTGCGGGGGATCCATTAAACCATATTACAATGTCCTCTCGCGTCCGCCCCATTAAAAATTTTAAAATATTTTTTTTCTATTTATTTATTTGTTTCTCTCTTCTTCTTTTTATTTTTTGAACTTTTTTTAATTTCCTGTTTCGGCCACCACAGTTCGCTTATTTTGTGATTTCAGAAATACCCTTTGGTTAGGGAATAATTGACGGATTTAGCCCTGTGAAGCTTGTGAATGTCATGACTTGCGTGTCGAGCTCAGATGGCATTGCCTTTTTCGAATTTGAAGATTTTAATAATTTTTTGTTCAATCGTTAACCGAAACGAGAATTATTTTGAAATAGGAAGTTGCGAGTGATAAATTTGGGTCCTCAAAAACGTACTTGCTGACATTTTAAAATACACAGTTCAAATGTTTTTGAGCGTTTGTAATATTACATTAGTTATAAATTAACCATTTTTAAAATCTTTACTCATACAAGACACTGACACTGGCAACAACTAAATGCAATGTAAATTTAGTTAAAACATTAGTTGCGTTTTATAATCTCTAAATATATGATAAATCCTATAAATCTCACTTTGATAATTAACATTAGACGCCTCCATCTCAATAATAATTATGCCGTCATATCAATAATCCATCGCAAATTCGATTCAATAATCAAAAAAATTAAACCAATCTCACAAACAAGTCGGACACCATTTTTTAGATAAGTCAATTAAATAGAAAAATAATTATTTTTTCACAATAATTTTGTTAAAGGAACATTAACCTCCGCGTATTCTTTAATTAAATGATTAGTGCTTATTCACACTCACGTTACACGTAAGAGTTTCAAAAGCTTAATTAAAGATGTTATTTGGTTTATAAAATTTATATAATTATGATTTTTTTCAGTAAATCGTATGAATAAAATAACAAAAATACAAATGACAATGTACATTCTTGTTGTTCTTTTAATTTTCTAATTAAATGCACAACTCAGAGGCACCACTCTTAAATATGGTTAGAATGTTATTCATGAAATTTTGTATGCACATTGTCAGATGTAACAACTTACCTCAAATAACCTTTATATTAGTTTATAAAAAATATAAATATATACATATATATATATATATATATATATATATATATATATATATATGTGTGTGTGTGTGTGTGTGTTGAAAGGAAAATAAATTTGGACAGTCCAACATTATCCACTTGAGATTGTGTGGCGCACATATGTCACGAACACGAAGGGACCGTTCGTTGCTACGTCGAGTCTTTGAATAGCACTTTGTATTAAAATGTTCTATAATTCGTGAAAAATGAAACAATAATGATGAAATTGCAACTCAAAGGCCAGAACATATATTAAGTTGGCTTTGGGAATCCTTTTTTAAAAAACCTTGTTTATTATGTTCAATTCCAATTTCCAAAACAAGGGCAACAAGAAAACACAATATATGGGTTTTGACTTATTTTTAAATTGAAATTTATTCATCTAATTTCTCCAAAATATTTTTTTTAAATAAAAACTATTATTAACGAATCATAAAATCTTAAAGATTACAAGTTAAATAGAATAGATAATCTTCTATTCATACAAAAGAATTTGAATATTACAAAGTAAATTTCGCTAAATCATCTACTACTTGATTATAAACCCTTGAGACATGAGAAGTACGAAAATCTGATTTTAGCATAAGCAAGTGTTTTTTTTTTTTTTAATTACATAAGACTATTGCTCAAATTACAATTCATATTTCATGAAATTAATATATTGATATTTACAATCAGACAATTAATATGACTAATTTACAAATATTATATAGCACAGCCCAGATTTTCATCCTCTCTAATATTTGAGGGATGTCTACTCCACTCATATTTTGAAATTTACCCTCTCTAATATTCGAGGGACGTTTACTTCACTCATATTTCAAAAGCAAGAAAATTATCGCCACTTAAATTGGGGAAGAAAATTAAATCCTCACAATAAGTTGTGAGAGCTCGAATCCATGACTTCATAATTGTGAAGGTGAGATTCTGACCATTGTATAAGCAAGTGTTGAAACAACTAATTACTGTGATATTTTAGCTCTGACATGACAGTTATGAAACAACTAATTAAACAATTGCCGCATAGAAGTATGTTATATAAACATATTTTCATTCGATAAAGCTTATCACAAAAGCATGCAATAATGTTTCTAATGCAAACATCATTTGAAAGTTGTGTGTTTATTATTTATTGAAATATATATATATATATATATATATATATATATATATATATATATATTTTATTTATTTTTTTTTTGAGAAGTATCATTTTACTTATGTTAATGTGAGTCTTCAAAATAAATGTTGTCGTTTTTTATATAACAAAATCGCTAACGTTTGCCGACAAACTAATAATGCTATAAAGAAGTGATTTTTTAATTTTAACATCAATAAAACCGTCTAATCAAAATTATTATATGTATTAATCTAATGACTAATTCATAAATAATAATTTTGTACTTAGAGAAACGTGCGAATATGGCGATACACTTGTTTCATATAATTCAAGTCATGTTGATTCCTTTAATAGAAACAAAATCTCAAAAAGATTTAAATCCAGTAATCAAGGCACAAAATTGGGAAAGCAATAAAATTGTTTTGCATATTAGCACAAATTATAATCATATTCAGCTGTAGTCATCGAACTGCAAAAGGTAAATCCCTTGATTTATACCGTGTTAGCTTACCATTTCTTGCATGAATAATTTTAGTAAATTTTGAGTTAGAGGATTAATTTTAGTAAATTTTATTAAAAATTGACGTAACGGTATAAGAGAACTCGTATTATTTATATCTTTGTTATTTTTTTATTTTAAAAATTGTTATTTTTTTATGTGTATTTATTATAAAATTTACATTGCGGGAATAATTTCAATAAAATGAACGCAACTTTTATGTTTAACAATATTTATAAAAGCATAATTTTTTTTTTTTTTATGAATACGAGTCAAGGACACATTCTAATGTTTTATATTTATCCAAAATGTTTGAAGTGTTTTCTTAATGTTAATGTGCATTTCTTTAAATAGAATTTTGGTACTGTTTAAAATATTTCAAATTCTCCCTCATTTTTTTGATAATATGTATTTATTTTATTTTATTTTATTTTTTGTCTAAAAATATAGTCATGTTTGCCTTTGGTGCTTCCCAAATAGGGATGGAAAAATCCTCCATAAGTTTAGGGCCCCATGGGGCCTCGCCCCAAATGAGATAAATTTTAAATAATTTTTTAGGAACGAGAAAGAAATAATCCCAAAATTTTTAATGAGGTGGGGTTTAGCTTTATACTCTCCTCCCCATCCCACCTCACCCCAATCCCTATTATATATAAAGATTTTTTAATTTTTATTTAATAATTTTTATTTTATCAATTATAATGTTGGTTAATTATTTTTTTTAATTTTTACATAATATAAATAGACTATAACATTATTATTTCACTCTAAAACATTATTATGTTTTATTTTCTCTCTTAAGGTGATGCTCTCTTTAAACATTTTTTAGTTTTGATAACATTTTAAGATATTATTTCGAACTTTTAGAGATTTTTTAAATAATTTAAATACTTTATAATATACTAATAATTTTATTTAAATCCCTAATTTTTAATTTATTGAAATTATATATCTATACTTATTATAAAATAAGTAAATAAGAAATGAGGTAGGGGTGGAGAAAACATTCCCCACATAAAAATTCTCTGTCCCCAACCTACTAAATTTATTAAAACATAAAATAAAAAATGAAAGTAAATTTTTTAATAAAATAAAAAATAAAATAAATCTCCCTACCCCCACCCTACCCCATCCATTTTCCCAAAAAGTTTATAAAGGAAGCTGAGAGATTTTATTGCAGGAAAAGAATAGATGCTAGTTGTGAAATTAGGAAGACATAAAGGCAGTGGGTCCCTTGTTTGTAACTTTGGGAAAAATAATGGGCAATTTGGCAAATATACAGAGCTCCCATGGATATTTTTGTTCAGTTCAGCTTGCACCAAGAAGGAGTCAAACCCACGAAACGACAAAGGCGATCCATCCACGTAAGCCGCGGCACGTGCGGACGCACATGTACGATCTCTGTTGTGAGTACTGATTGGTTTGAGGAGCAACTGAAAGCACACGTGCCAATGCAAGCAACACCCCCCTCTTTTAATTCGATCAAACTGACGTCACGCGTGTAAAAAGCGCGTGAGACGCAGTTAGGGCTGACGTGGCGATCTATCTTCGTCATCTTCTATTTTCGTCGGCAGCTTTGTTTGGGATTCCTTCTCGGACCTTCCTTCTATTTATTTTTTATTTTTTATTTTTTAAAAGAGATAAATCACATTTGTGATATTTTCGTAAGGGTAAATTTCAGAGCACCCCTTCATGATCGTGTAATAGCAATAACATTAACATTATTGTTAGCATTTTAAGATTTTATAGATATTTGGGTCGTTGAGAGTAATAGCAAATTTTCACATAAATTAAAAATTCATTAACAGTTATACGTACAACTTAAACAGCATAAATTATTTCCTTGAATGAAGAAAAAAGGTGATTGCTTGGGCATCAAACAATTTAAAAAGCAATCAGGAGAATCAAAGTGAGAAAAAAGATAATAAAAAATATAGAATAAGATTACATATTTGATATTTGGTAGTTACTCAAGTATTTAGTCGAGTGTTAAACTAATATTTTGATGAGAGCATTGCCTCGTGCACTCACTTAAGAAACTCAATTTAATTTTTAAAATTTGTGGGTAGATGTAAATATATATTTCCATACATTGAGGTAGGGATCTCATCTCTTAGGAATCGTAACCAATAAATTTTTGAATTAAATTATAAAGTATACAAATTCAAGGTTCTAATAAATTTTATATTGTAAATATATGTAGTCTGAAGCGTTTCAGCCATAACATTATTGTATTACTTTAAAAATTTTACCAATTTAACCAATTAATATGGTTAAAATTTAGTTAATTCAAATGGATTTAGTATTCGCTAATTTTAAGTTGTAGTTATTCTACCAATTTTGGCACTTACGCTGTATTTTTGTAAAATACAACCAAGACCCAAGCTATAACAAGTTTATTTTTCTTGCCGTCAAAAAAGTTTCTATTAAAAAGGGTAAGCTTGAGAATTTAACCAATTACACACTTCACCAGTAGCGATTTGCAAAACTTAAAAATAAAAATTGAATGTGGGCTTCTCCAAAACCAAAGAAGTCAAAGATAATTGCTTTAACTTTTTTAAAAAGAGAAATATAATAATAATGGAACAATAAAATATTTCAAACAATCTTCGAAGAAAAGGGTTCATACCTCATGTGATAGCACACCATTATAATATATGCGGCTCCTTGCATTCAGCCGTTGATTGGTAACCACTTCTTAAGTCAACTCCATCAAAATATATCTTTCATAAGGTTAACTGGTTAAGCTAAGATTGTCATTAAAAGCGACGGCTGGTTGGAGAAATGTTTTCGGTGGGTGTATTGTTTAAGCAAGTTAAGGCAATATGGTGGAATTAAAACGTTCAACTTTTGACTTTTAAATCAAACCAGTCAAGTGACGTGCTCAACCTCAATTTCAAAATATGAAAAAAAAAAACACAAATTAAGAATTTTTGGATTTTTTATTTTATTTTATTTTCTTGTAATATCTAAGAGATCGTACCGATTAAACCCACTCATATTAACTTATATTATATGGACGTAGTGTATATTTAATTTTGGAGAGTAAATTTAACTTTAAAAGTAAAACAAATTTAACTTTAAAAGTAAAACAATCAACTATTTGTGGTAATCCATATGAAAGGGAGTTCCAATAAAAATGAAAATACGACTGATTCTAAAAATAACTTGAAAATAGGAGAAATTTTGATATTGACTCAATTGAGTTTTTGAGTTACAAAAATAGACCTAATTTTGACCCAAATGAGATGAAGAACTTTGTAATCCCTAATTTCAAATCTATTCCGGTGCCTTTGTGAGGAAAGTTTTTATTCTTAATATTTGAAAGTAGCTCTGGTCATTGGATTGTCTAGTACAAGACTAGTTCATAATTTCCAACAAATTTTTTATTGTAAATATTAATAAATTTGTAATGCAATAACGTTTTTAACACTTTCTCACGTAATATTTAAAAAGTTAAAAACTGGTATGAAATAGAATCGAATTTCCTTAAAAAAAAAAAAAAAGAGGAAAAGAAAAAAAAGGGCATCACAATTCACTAAATAAGACAACACAATAAGCGCCAAAGTATGATGAAAGAAACACATGGAAAGTAGTGTAGAAGAAAGAACAAGCAAAATCATTTGGTGTTGGAATTTACTGCTTCACCATCACATGATTTGTAGTCAAATTGGGTTTGGTATGAGAAGTTGGGCTTGCATGATATGAGAAGTTGGCCCAAAAAATGACTGCCTGGCCCCAAAAAAAGATAAGCCCATTAAGCTCAACACCCTAGTATTCGCAAGCAACAGTAGCAACCCAATGAAATCAATCACAATAATAATAATAATACAACCACAAACACTTTATATGAAGAAGCGTGCAAAAAATCATAAAGCAACGTGGCACAAGGATATTGGTTCAATAAAACTTTCATAAGGACCACATAATTCGTTAATTGCAGTCATTTTTCAACTAATCCCTTTAATTCCTATCACTCTGTGCACTTTGTACGTATTTATTAGTACAAAGTGTTTGTAATTATATATTCAATTACTAAATATCAAGTAAAAATAAAATTGATGTGTCAAATAGGTGGCCAATGTCATGTTACCAAACATTTAAATCACTGTGCTTCCAAATTAACTATACTGTATATGTGATTTGTTAACATGTACTCTGAAAATAACCATTGAAATGGAATGCACTTGTGAAATAGCCACGAGAAAAGGGAAGAAGAAGAAAGATAATGAAAGCAAGAACGACGGATGCGGCCGTGAAAATGAACGTGGGATAATGTTTTGGCCCATCCCAAAGCCATCATTTTCAATCATTACCCTGGTGTGAGTGATGGACGCGGTAGGTCTTGTAAACCTGGATTTTTAGTTTGCTAGTTGTCGAGTGTCTTGACAGTGAAATGCAATCATCGATTAATGGCAAATGCTATGGTCTTTAATTGAGCCTTCATCTTGTCGATGGAACTGGAGCATTTGATGGTTTCCTAAAACTTTAAAAAAGTTGTCAATGGTCCCATAAATATCTATTAATCATTAGCGGTTAAGTATAAGTTAAAGCTGAACACCATTAAATGATCATATTTTATTGTTAAATTTTTGATAACTTCGTAGTGTCCAGATAGTAAGATACGATATTTTAAAGTATTATAGTCGGATCGTTGGGTTGTTTTATAGTACTTCAAAGTAAAGTTGAAAAATCCTAATTACAAACACTAATTAACGTTGAGAAAACCGTTAAAAAAACACTAATTACATGGTAATTAGACCTTAATGTTGCCACTTGCCATCATTAAAGACCTTGACTTTTTGCAGGTGCAGGTTACTGATATTTTTTTTTCACCCGCTGACAGGCCCATATGGAAGATGGCTTTTTATCTGGGCCTCCATAGTGGTCCAACTATGTAATCGTGAAATCTAATTTGGGTGGACGAATAGAAAGTAAAGAAGAAAATAATGAAAGTGAAAAAAAAAATGTGTAAAATTGGGGATCATTCCTTTATTTGCTCACTTCCAATAAAATCTTTAAATTATATAATAGTTTTTCTCTAATTGAGTAATGTTAGCCATACAATTTTTTCAATTATTACAAATCGTTGTGAATAAAATGACATATCAGTGAAAGCGCTATTATTATTTTTTGTTTGTTCTATTGTCTTACATAAATAATTATGAATATAGGGCAAATTTTCAATAAGAATTTTTATTTTACTAAAGTAAGATATAAGTTAAGAAATCAGAGAAATAGACACTTCAATATAATGTATTTTGGCATGTAGTATATTAAAATAGATGGATTCTTTTATCTCTTAGTTTGTCATTTACCATATTAAAGTAAGAGAACTCTTACTGGAAGGGGACTCATGCAAACAGACTCCCTCTTTTTTTTTTTTTTCCCTCATGCAGACACACTGTTAAATCATATAGTTTAATAGGGTCAGTTTTTAATATTATTAACAAGCACTGTTTTATAGTGTGTTGAAAATTAACCTTATAACGTGTATTAAACATGTATTAAAACGCATAGTTTCTTTCCCCTCACGTAGAGTGTCTGCATTAAGAAAAAATGAGGGAGGGCGCTTTTACCTAAGAATGATTACTCATGTGTGTGTGTACATTATAACTTATTTCTTTTTAGTGATTAGTGCAAGAAATCAAGAATAAAATGCATGTTGGAAAAACGTTACAAAATTGTAACTTTCTTTTAATGTTATGTTGGATGGTATATAATAAAAATAGTGATTAATACAACCCAATAAGTTTAGTGAAATCTAAAGTCTAACTCAATCGTGACTTATCTCCATTTGTTAAAGTTGAACTTCAACCTAAAATTTCGAAAATACAAAATAAATAAATAAATAAACTCTCACACTCACCAGAGACTTGAACTTAAAAAACAAGATAAGAACTATTCTCGATGATCAAAGTTGAACTTCAACCTAAAAAATATGAAAATCAACAAAAAAACCAATATAAAAAATGATAGAATTACAAACTATTGTACAAACTTAATTTATATAAATTGATGTAACATTAATTTATTGATAAGATAAAAATACAAAATAAAAAATATGTAGATCAATAGGCAGTGGCGGTGTTGGGAATTTAATCTAGCAGGGGTTAAGTCTAAATAGTAATGTAATTTAAAAAGGATCAACAAGTAATAAATACTAAAATAAAAATTCATTAATATATTCAATTCAATATATTTATAACTGATCTCGATGTGTTTTCATATGTTAAAAACGTGAAAAACAACATTGTCATCAAGAATACAAAATAAATCTTTTTCTATATATATAATAATAATATCACTCAATTATTAATCCCTTATCTAATTTTACGGACTATTTTTCACAAGATTCATAGCTGAAAATGCTTTTTTTTTTTTACTAAGTTATGATAACTAGTAAAATCAATCCAAATGTTATCAATAAATAAATTAATGAATACAATTTATCTTTTTTAGTATCAACTAATTTTCTTGTCATCTTATCAATCCCTTTCACTTTTGAAAACTTGTTATTAGAACCCACCTCCATAACGTAAGCATCAAATTAAAATTTAAGTGCCATAAGATTTATTGAAGAAAAATCATTTGAATAAACTCAGTAAGGTGAAGTAGTTTTTGTTTTTTTGTGTGAGGAGAGTTGGAAGTATAAAAATAAATACTTTGGTTATTTTAAAAATATTTTAGTTATTTTTAAATTTTAGCAGGGATTTTATTATAATAAATCAAATTAAAAATGAGATAAATATTAAATTAAATTTATAAATTTAAAAAAATCAAAAGAGACTTCAGCCTCTCCTAGTGTTAACGTGGCACCGTCACCGTCAATAGATATTAAATAACAAAAATAAATCAAGTACACCAAATGTCATTTATATTACATTCATAAGGAGACTCTTAAGTCTTAACTCTAAAAAAAAAATGATACAACTAGTTGCCCAATTAACTCATTTAAAGAATTGTTGTCACATTTCGATCGTGTAATTCTCTGATGGCGGCAGTCGAATAATCAGTGGGCCTCATTATCCCGCCATCACAGGGTAGGTATAACAAAACAATAGCGAACATGCATACATGGCTAGATAAAATTTGATTTTCTTATTCATTAAATTAATCATTTAATTTAATTTAATGATTAAATTAAATTAATCCTACTATGCATCTAGTGTATCCATGCTTCCTTTTGACTTGACATGTAGCCAATTCTATTGTTACACGTGTGCAATAATGATTATAAAGTGACCGGCTATTTCGGTAGAATTCACAACAATCCTGGCTTTTGTGCTAGTGTTCCAAGTTGTTTATTCTTTATCACAAGTCTCAATTGCTGATTGTAAATGTTCCAAGTAACTTACTCCATGTCACAAGTACTGTAGTCGATCTTTTGTTGTCTTAACCAAGAAATATTAAGCTACAATTTTATTAAGAAACCCACCCAATATTTGTACCTTTAGTATATTTAATTCAAGATTAATATAATATCATAACATAATTTTCTTAAATATATTGTTAAATGAAAATAATTATGATAATATTATATATCCAGATAAGATTAAATTTAGTTATCTAATTATTAAATTATTTAATGTTTAAATTTCATAAATTTGTTTTCATATTTTCTAAGTAATATATTTCAAGTCACAACTTACACTAATATAATCCTAATTCTAATTAATTTTTTTCAAGTGAATTTTTTTCCCAGTGGATTGCAACTAAATTAAAATCAACAAAGAAAAACAATTTGGACCATGTGAATATGAGATTGTATAGCAGGATATATATGGATGCAAGAAGCTTGGACCTATTATCGTAAAACCTGTTGAAGAAATCGAAGTGGTGTAATGGAGATGCCTTAGAGGTGGCATAAAAACTTTATGCTCTGAGTTAGTGTTAGCATAAATATTATTTCTTAATTTATATGGCAATTGAACTATCGAAACTTACATAGTTTTGTTATATTTTTATTTTTATTTTTTTAATGGATGGATAATCTTGCACAAATATATTTTTAAAAAATAAATGTAAGTGCAGAGATTTAAACAAAGGTCTCAATAGCTCTAAAACTAAAAAGACACTTGAGTGGAGCAGAAACTAACCGTTATTTAGAGACCTAGTAATTTATTAATATGTTTTAAATTATAATACCTCCTTTTTATAGACTTAAAGTCATGAAGGAGGGTTGACAACGGGGCTGGACAGGCTGAGATTTACTGAACTTGATCCTATTTAACGAACTTGATCCTATTTACTGAACTTGATCCTATCCCAAATAGTAAATCGGGACAACAATATGTCCTGATACCATCCTATATGGGATCCTAAATTTTTCCGAATGACATAGGTTTTCTATCATGCGCCGTAGATTATGTTACAAACGACATGTCATACTCGTATAATTGACATTTAATATATATGTATGTATGTATGTATATATATTTGCTAAACGACTGGTCATATATATATGACCAACATGTTAGATATATAATTAAATCAACTTGTCATATATTTCTAAAAACCAAGATTTTGGGACATTCGGGATCCTAATTGGGATTTTTACACGTCTCAAATCCTAGTCTGAATAGTAAACTAGGATAAAATTTTATCTTGAATGTCATCGTGGAAGAGCTGGGATCCCAAATCTCAATTAGGATTTGAGGAATTCTACCAACCCTATTAAGGGGAAAGGTAATGAACAATAAAATGGTAGACTAATAAATTTAGATTATGGGAGGCTTGGTTCAATCTAATAATATAAGGATTAATATAACAAATGTGCACTGTTAAATTTGATCAACAGTATAAAATATTTATATTAATAAAAGATATAAATCCTTTAAAAAAAATTGTAATCCGTTAACAAATTGGTTAAAAAGATTTTTTATAAATTAAGAAACCAAAAAAAGAGTTATAATCCCATTATATAAAAAATCATACGGTATCATATGAATTGTAATTGCAAAAAATCATACGGTATCATATGAATTGTAATTGCAGTTGTAATAGGAATTGTAATTATTATTTTAATACAAATTATAATCAAAATTAGAATTAGTCAACGGTTGTAATTGTTGACATTGTGATTTGAAATTTGGAATTGTAATTATAGCAGGAATTTTAATTGAAGTTGTAATTGGAACTGGAATTGGAATTGCGATCGGAACTGTAATTGCAGTTGGAATTGTAATTATCAATGTAATAGAAATTGTAATTATAATTGTTACGGCTATTGTAATTATTCTTGTACAATTGCAATTGTATTTGTAATTTTAATTACAATTAAATATACAAGTATAGTTGTGATCATAATTGCAATTGTAATCACAATTGTATCTTTAAAATACTTGTAAGTAGAATTGCTATTCTAATTATTGTTACAACTACAATTTTATTGTAACAGTTGATGGAATTGTTATTGTAATTGGAATTAAAATTTTAACTGTAACTATTGTAATTGGAATTACAATTAAAATTAAAGTGGTAACGGTTGTTTTAATTAAATTTGGAATTAATAATAAAAAAATTGATATTGAAATTGAAATTGAAATTATTGATGCAGTTATTGTAATCGCGATTGTAATTTTAATTGTAAGAAATTGCAACTAAAATTATAAATCGTAAATATAATTAAAGTTGTAATTAGAATTGTTCGACAAATAATTACCCAAAAAATGCCCGCGCCATTTCTCATTTTTTAAAAAGAAAAAGAAGCAGCGATAACCAATTTCTTAGAGCAGCACATTCACTTCCTCCGTTTTTCGGTTGTTTCAGCTGGGCCACCACACGCTGTAGCTGCCAGTTGGCCCCAAACTCTCAATTATTTCAAGACAACTTCCAGCCGCTGATTGTACGGAGCATTAAATCCAGCGGTCTATATTTTTTTAGAAATATTTTATTACATGCCCTTTCCCTAACCAGTGTCATTGGTACTTATCACTCATTTAAAGCTTATCTATTTCAGCTTTTGTGCTTTCAGAATGATTTCACACACTGCAAAAGCCTCTGTAAAACCACATGTGCGCCTGCTCCCTCTTCGGTCAAATGCCAATGAGCAATCACGAGAAAGAGAATATGAAGAAGATTCAAAAAGGCATTTATTTAATAGATAAACAATTGGCGAACAAACACCAGAAACAAATTGAATTGCAGACTTGCACGTAAATTATTCAATCTTTTCGCATCTCATCACGGCCATCACAATCGTTGAATAAAATGCCAAATCTATTTTTTATATAAATGTCACCTGTCTCTCTCACACACACTCTGCTTAGTTAAATTCTTTGACAACCCAGATAAGTTTTGGGATCTGGGTTGGCTTTTGATTTTAGTTTGATTTTGTACTTCTTTTTTTGGGTTTCAGCTTCTTGTTTTAGGACTTTGCGGTTAAGTTCCTTAAAAACTCAGAACTGAGTTGTGGTCTGTTAGTGTTTGATTGACACCTATACTTTAAGGATTTGTGTTTTAAGATTCCGTTTATATATTTCTTTGCAAAATCCAGATACGTTTAAGGATTCGTGTGCTTCTGGGTTTTGCTTCTTTTTGTTTTATCTTAATTGTTCACTTAATGGGACATTCACAATTTTTTGTTCTTGGCTTTTTGTCCCTCGTATTATGTTCATGTTTCTCCTATTCTTTAGCTGATCAAAATAAAGACAAAATCACTGTGTTACCGGGGCAACCGACAGATGTTGATTTTAATCAGTACTCAGGTTATGTAACTGTAAACCAACAAGCTGGGAGGGCATTGTTTTATTGGTTAATTGAGTCACCAGCGAGTCGTAAACCTGAGTCAAGGCCACTCATTTTGTGGCTCAATGGAGGTCCTGGTTGCTCCTCTCTTGCCTATGGAGCAGCTGAAGAGATTGGGCCTTTTCGCATTAGGCCTGATGGGAAGACTCTTAACTTGAATGCCTACTCTTGGAACAAGTGTACGTCAATATCTCAAGCCACATTCTTTTGATTCAGTTACCATTTTAGTATTATTCTAGTCATTAGTTACTAAATCATTAGTATGTTAATACTGTTTGTATGAAAATTAAATTCAAGATAAACTGTTTTTGATTGTCAATTTTTTGTGCAGTGGCAAATTTGCTGTTCCTTGAATCTCCAGCTGGAGTTGGTTTTTCATATACGAATACCACATCTGATTTGTACACTGCAGGTGATGGGAGAACAGGTAATTTGCTGGGGGCAGCAGTTGTTGTTAATATATATTTCCACTGTTGAAAGTATAGTAATGGAACATGTAAATTTTGTTTTAGCTTAGAATTTGGTTGGTTTTGACATCTTTAGATGCTTTTGGGATCTGGGTGTTGTAAATTTGTAGCTGAAGATGCATACACATTTCTCGTCAATTGGTTCGAAAGGTTTCCGCAATACAAGCACAGAGATTTCTACATTGCTGGAGAAAGTTATGCAGGTTCTAAGTTACTTTTCATCTACAGTTTTTAAGACTAATATTGTAGTTGTTAAGATTTAACTGGAAATGATGAATGAGTGGCGTTTCAAAAATTTGTTTCAGGTCACTATGTTCCTCAGTTGTCTAAAATTGTTTATGAGAGAAATAAGGGAATAGCTAACCCAGAGATTAATTTTAAAGGGTTTATGGTGAGATGATGAAATTCACTGTTCATGAAATTTCAGAATAAACTATTGTAATTTGCTACGACAGCAATTAACCATTATCATATCGGTAATTCCATTTTCCTTTTTTCTTCTCTTTCTATTAGGTGGGAAATGCTGTCACTGATGATTACCATGATTATGTTGGCACTTTTGAGTATTGGTGGACTCATGGTTTGATATCTGATTCCACCTATCGAAGTCTTAGAATCGCCTGTGAGTCCGGGTCCTCTGAGCACCCTTCTCTAGATTGCACGAAAGCTTTGAGAAGTGCAGAGATGGAGCGGGGAAATATTGATCCTTATAGCATTTTCACGAGGCCTTGCAATAGTACTGCATCACTAAGGCGCAACTTGGGTCATTATGTAAGCCCTCATTTTTCTTTCCTTCTACCATAGTCATAATTGTGGGCTTTTTCATGAAATCTAAAATGTTTTCATCTATTCTTGCTTCTCAACAACGTGGCTTGTTCTTTCATAAATGAAACAGAACATTTATGATGGTATCTGCTTGCTATGTCAAAAGTTGTTTTGAATCTCAAAACCATCTTGGATATTTTCAGAAGTTAGGATTTGTCTCATGTATTTAATTTTCCAAGATCTCTAATGAAAGTTGAATTCAAATTGGATGATAATTTGTCTGCAAAAATAGAAGTGCTTGCCTGATTGAAAGAGCATAAGTTGTCTTTCTGTAGATCTCCAGAGTGATAGGAGAGCTGTAACTGTTTGCATGTAAGCAGGTTGGCACTGTGTAGATGCAATATCAAGAAATGATACTATGATTTGTTTCAATAGAGAAATTAACAAAGTAATACAAAGCTACTGGTCAATTAGATGGTGTTAGGCATAATTTATGGCATCAATGGTACTTGAGGTAGTTGTTGAACATTTAACTTAAGGCTGTTAAGGCCCCCAAGTGCTACTCTCTGATCAACGATGTTGGGGTAAGAAATGAATCTTGGGTCTATTTCCCTCCCCTCACACTTGTATGAGTCTTTTCTTGTAATCGTTTGTCCTTAGCATGCTTGTGGTCCACCGACCTTTTTAGTAGAAGTGGTTGCTATGCATCATTTTAGTTCTGTAAATGTTTCTTTTCAACAGCAGCATCATTATGTGCCTGTTGTCAAAGTTGGCGTATTCAATTAAAAGAAACACGAAAAGAGAAGCGTACCTATCCACATATTTATGGGCTTGGTGTTCTTGTAAGCGTTATTGGGGACACTGAGATTATGGCATAAATGAGGTTGTGCCGTATTGATCTTGTTGTTTTGATCTTTTATTTAAATGTAGACTTTTTAGAAATTTCTTGAGATTTCACAAGATCTATATTTCAACAATTGATCAAATTGTTGATATAATACTGAGTGATTTCTAATTAACATGTAGCGCGTGTCTACAATATAGTTGCTGTTAGTTACAGGGCCCTCTATTTTCTGTTGAAAACCTCAAAAGTTTGGTTGCAGTTCCAAGTTTTTCATTATTGATCCCTAAACTTTTGTGTATTTTACATAATGTATCATAAGTTGGGGTTCACTAACAAAAAACTTTGGGTTTAACTGATATCTTGGGGTTTTAACGGAGAGTGGGGTGGCTGTAACTGACAGCGGCTGTACTGTAGTCATTCTCGTAATTATGACATGCCTTTTCTCCACCCAAACATTTGCTTCTTTGCCTTCACATGTTATTGCAGCCTTTTCTTTTGTTGCATTTGACAAGAGAAAATGCATTAGGAAGTCAGACAAGGAGCAGGGAATATGTTGAATGAAGTACATTTCAAACTAATTCTTGATTAACTTGAATGATTGCTAGATTCTTTATTACATTTGATATCTGACATTGAATTTTCTAAGCATTGAAACATAGGGGCTAATTGCTTCTTGGTTTTGTGTTACTGTGCCAATTTTGTTTTCTTAAGAAATTAAATTTAACTTTCATATGCTTACTCTTTCTCTCAAACAAAGCCATGGATGTCTAGAGCATACGATCCATGCACTGAGAGGTATTCTCAAGTGTACTTTAATCACCCTGAAGTTCAGAAGGCACTGCATGCAAATGTGACTGGGATTTCTTATCCATGGAGAACATGCAGGTATTTTTCAGTTATTCATTTCAAAGTAATATTTCAACATTCCCAATAACAGCAATTTTGAGTGAGTTTCTTTCCTAACAGTGATGTTGTAGGAGATAACTGGGCTGATTCTCCACTCTCCATGCTTCCTATTTATAAAGAGCTCATTGCTGCTGGTCTCAAGATATGGGTATTCAGGCAAGTTACCTGCCTTCTCTTCGTTCCTTCTGCCCCTTGATTTCTTGTTGAGTTCGTGAAACTTTTTCACTAAGAATTCTTATTCAGAAATAATAGTCGTCAGCAAGAAATCATTTTTCTGGCTATTCTAGTTGTAGCATTAGTAATTTACCATGCATTGAATAAGCAAGGATTTTTGGCTTACAAACAGTGCACCTTTTCATTTCCCTGCTTACTTTCTTTCAATTTTATGATTACCTGCTTCTTAAAAGCGAGATATAGACGGAGTTTTGCCAAACCATGGTGTAAACTTCTTAGGATATTCTGCTAATTAGAAAGACATTGTTAAAATCATGCCATAATTTCGGTTCACCTAGATATTCTCAACCTCAATACTCCTTGAATGTGCCATCATTAAGATAGTTGTGCATTTTCCTCTTACGTAGCTCTGATTGAACTCTTTGTCCAGTGGTGATACTGACGCAGTGGTTCCTGTTACTGCTACTCGATACTCCATTGATGCTTTGAAGCTACCAACTGTTATCAACTGGTACCCGTGGTATGACAACAGAAAGGTAAGTTGTTGGTTTAGAGATGTATTACTTACAGCTGATATGCCATTTTTCGAAAACTTTTGGAGTACGTGTTTGGTGGCTTTGTGCCAGTTCCGCAAATACCTTTCGTTGTAAGGTTTCTTCTTCTGTAAATAGGTTGGTGGCTGGAGCCAAGTCTACAAAGGGCTGACATTTGTGACTGTTACGGGAGCCGGACATGAGGTTCCGCTCCATCGCCCTCGGCAGGCATTTATTCTTTTCAGATCATTTTTGGAGAGCAAGCCCATGCCGAGCTAAACGTGTTTAGTTCTATTCATTATCTCTGAAACGAAAAAAATGGAAAAGGATTTTTTGGGAATTAAGGTAGGTTTCAACATAAACGGGGTTTGAAAATAAAATTACAGGGGTGCTAATAGTGCCATTCATATTTTAAATATTTGGATGGGGCTAATTCAACCAACCAAAATACCCCTTGAACCAATTTTATTCTTTAAACTCATCATTAAAATTTAAAAATTATAATTGTACTCATCATATAAAAAAAAAATGCCAAATATATCCTTTGCAAACCAAAGTTTATTCTTGTGTAATTGCTAAATAAAAACATTATTATTCATTAACCTATCCACTGGTTGAGTTTTAATTGAGCTTAATAAAAACGTAAAAATAATGTTTAATCTAAATCAATTGAAGAAAAGTTAAGCTACGTAGCTTTTTGGCCAAATAAATATTTTTTAGTTTATTATCTCTTTTTTTTTTTGATAAGCAATTTGTTATCACTGAAAGTAAAACATTGGATCTTGCTACTTACAATAAACCCAAATGTTGTCACCTATGACCTCTCATTTATTTTACATAATACCATTTTCTTGTATTAGACAATTGCTTTTGAGTTGTTGTAAGTTACATAAGATGCAACTTAGAACCGGCCCAAAGCATTTGGTATTAATTAGTTAAACAAAGAGATAAAATCCAAATACATGTAATAGAAAAGTTAAAAAAATAAAATAAAAATGATGAAAAAACAATTGTCTCTCTCTAGCCCTAATTTCCAAAGAGTCTTTATAGTTTATAGAAATAGCAAAATTAAAATAAGAATTCACCTCATATTTTCAAACTATAACTTAGATTACACATAATGAAAATCCATATTAAAAATCCCATTGCCGAGACATTTGTAAAAGATGTATATTTGAGAAGCCCATTGGTCTAGGATTTAAAGGATGAGAAGCCTATTGGATTTTAGGTTTTAAAGGATGACAGAAGAAAAACAGTTGAGATGGGTATAAAGAGTAAATTATTTTCTATCAATGAACATTGTGATAATAAATATTTTCACAAAAATGGTGCGCTCATAGAATGTTTTGATGGGTTCAAATAGATCCATCCAAAAAATTTTCTTAAATAACAAGAGGAAATTTCTACAATCTCCTTGGGTTTGAGGAAATTCTCACAAAATTGAAATGCAGAACTTGCATTATAACGAACATGACATCAATCGATGACTATCACATTTTATATAATCAATTTTTATATATTATTAATATAATAGTTATATAGCACCGATTAATAAATTAAAGGACATTTCAGTATAAATATATTGTTTTCTAATATCGTAACTTTTAACATTTTTCTCTACATTAAAAATAACCAAAACTCTATAATTTTTAAAAGTTGTTAGAAAAGAAGACATTATATATATTCATAGTATGTTTACTTGTGTGATTAAATAATCAGATTTCGGAATGAGAAAAATTAATAGTGTTTAGTTGTTAAAATAGAAGTGCGAATGCGAATAAAAGATGTGGGGCTCATATATTATTTAATTTAAGGAATGAGAACTTGATTCCTATTGGAGTTTAGGAATTTAGTTCCTATGCCTTAAACTTCTCATTTTACCAACTTAAATTTGATAATTTCACTTATATCCACAATTAAAATATTATATTATTATTATGTTGTTGTTGTTGTTGTCATTCTTATTGTTGTTTTTGTTAATAATAATGATGATGATGACGATAATGGTAACTATTTTAACTGGATTTGGGGGTGAAAGAAAAAGAAACAAAACCAAGATAAACAGTAAAACTTGTATTAAGGTGACAGGGTGCTCGTGTAACTAAGGTGCGTCACTTGATATGGCCTTAGGTGAAGCTCGAGAGTGAAGAGAATAGGTGAGAATGTTGTGAGAGGCTAAGATCTGGAGAGGGTCTACTTAAAGGTTTTGTTTATCCTATAAAATGGAGAAAAGAGATTAGAGGTGGAGTCGATAGTGGCCGGCGACCACACTTCGACACTCAAATTAGTTGGGTTCTATTTTTTTAGGTGTTAAGAGCTTGGCGCATTTTTATTGGCGATCTTTATTGTTTTGGCATGGATATTCTTGACCTTTTGCTCATGTGGCCATTTGGATCCTTGGGAGCATGCTTAGAGAATAAGTTTGAGGTCATTTTAATGGTTTGTTCACACAGACACGTGTTAGACATTAGCAGGTGGTCCAGTGTGCCTCAATAGAGGCTGCTCAGCAGTTATAGGTGTGGCAATTGAGGACAAACGATCCCAACTATCCTAGTGAGCTCCTTTTAGCCTTTTTTTCTTTAAAGTGTTTCAGTCTGATGTCTCCTCTTTTTCAACAAAATATTCCTTAATTGATTCTCTTTTTGGGCGATGTTAACACTTCACATAGTTGACATTTCGTACATTTTCTCTATTCTTTTTTACTTTAATACGATGTATCCCACGTACCATTTTGATTACCCAATGTACCCGACATAGGCCAACCTCCTCCTGATGACTTTACAAACTCTATATCGACACATGGCGTTCTATCATTTGCCTTCTATTTCTTCCTCAAACAACAACAACAACAATAATGAAAATAATAATAGTAATATTAGTAATAGTAGTTGTAATAATAATTTTAACAATAATAATCATTATTATTATTACTGTTAAAATTAAAATAATTAATAATAATAATAATTTATTTTGAATAATAATAGTGATAATCACAATTATTATAATAAATAATGATAATAATCAAATAAGGTCATTTTAGTAATTTATAACAACCATTTCGATTATAAGTTAAAATAAATACATCAATGATAATATAACTCATTTCACTTCAATCCCTACAATTAAAACAGATAATTTATTCTAATTTACATATCGCATTCGAATTTTAGTTTAATTTGATTCTGATTTATTTCGATTATCAATTTATAAACACATTATTATTTTAGTGTATTTTTGAAAAGTAGGCGAAAAGTAGGGCGTGTGATAGGAGGCCACATGGTGGTGAATAAATCAAATCATCCGATCCAAGACAACGTGGAGCGGTGGCGTAGGCACTAGGCAGTGCCATATTGGACCGTCTAATTTGCGAAATGAAAGGAAAAAAGTCCACATCACATGGCGTTTTAGTGGTCTGCCGCCGAATAAGTCCACTGCATCTTGCTACATCTCTCCTCAAGTCTTCCTTTCTCACAATTGTAATTTCTTCCATTTCAATCCCTTTTATTATTATTATTATTATTATTATTATTATTATTGGCAATAAATCATGGTCATTCGGGTTCCATTACGATTAGAAATCAATAAAAATTAATAAATTAAAATTTGACTATCTAGTAATACCTTAAACTGTAAGATATAATAATTCTGAAATACTGTAATCATAATATAATTGTTAATCTCAATATATTTTAAAGTAACCTTTTATGTTCTTATCATATTAGAATTCATTCCCTCTCTTCTTTAATGTTATAATATGTTAAAAATCTACGGGACTCTTAGTTTTGATTCGGGATGAGCAGAGACTTTTGGTATGGCCTTATAGTATATTTTTATATTTTTCCTTTAATTGAAATTAATAGTGATATATTTTTTAACACGATTTTTGTCTAACTTAAGTATGTTTATTGTTTGTAAAAATGTTAAATTTTTTCAAAATTTTAATAATTAAATATTTTAGGTGTTGATTTCTTTTAAATATTTAAACGAAATGGCGCCGATTTAGAGGTTTTTTTAACTTATAAATATAATTTTCAAAATTAGCGATTATATCTACTTTCACTACCATAAGAGAAATCTCCTTCAACACTCAAACAATGAAGAGAGCAAGACCACCAACCGCCCCACTAAATGAACTTTATTAGGATGGACATAATAATTTGTGCTACAACGAACATGAATAGACTTGTACTCATGATTATTAATTACACAAGATTTAGTTTTGATCTTCACTCTTAAAAAATTAATTTTTAATTAGACTACCCACTACCTTCATCATCTAAGTCAAGCACTAAAATCCTAAACTATGTGAAAGATAATTCTACATACTTGCATCTAACTCAAGAAGAAAATGAAGTAAAACAATGAGATTATTTGACTTTGGACTTGATTTTATAAATATAACAATACTTTCATATCATTTAAAAAAATCCCATCATTTATAACAAATCATTGACCCTCAAGTTATAAAACCATGTGGGCAACATTTTACTTGATTAAAGTCAATGCTAACATGCTTTACATCCAATTAAATCATTCACAATTCACTAGATAGATCAAATGCACTCTCAAAAGAAGCAACCATATTAACATTATTGAAAATGGGAAAGCAAAAGAAGAGCTTGTTCAGCGCTTTGCTCTATGTTTTGGGGCTTGCTATTGTGCTGTTTCCATCTCTAGTTTCTGCAATTTTCAAAGAGCAAGAGAAGGACAGGATCATCAAGCTACCAGGGCAGCCACCAAATGTGAGCTTCTCACAGTACTCTGGCTACATTACCGTGGACCGGAAAGCGGGCCGGGCCTTGTTTTACTGGCTGATTGAGGCCCCGGTGGATAGACAGCCCGCATCAAAGCCTCTGGTCCTGTGGCTCAACGGTGGGCCAGGGTGCTCGTCCGTGGCATATGGGGCCTCCGAGGAGGTCGGGCCCTTTCGGCTGCGGCGGGACGGAAAAAGGCTCAAATTGAATCCCTATGCTTGGAATAAAGGTAAGAATTGAGTCATATTTTATTAAAAATGTATCTTAATCAGGATTCTCTTTTAAAAAATAATAATAATGTTTTTATATTCATATAAATAAGAATACATTATTTGTATCTGGTTTTTATTGGTGGAGAGAGGAGATTGAGTTGATATTAAGTTAACAATAATAATTAAAAAAAAAAAAAGGTTCCAAGTTAATTATATGATGATTTATTTCACATATTGTAGAGGCGAATGTACTGTTCCTGGATTCGCCGGCCGGCGTCGGGTTTTCCTACACAAAGACTAGAGAAGATATATACACAGTTGGAGACAAAAGGACAGGTCATTTTGTTTTGCATCATTACACAGAAGCTTATGTACGCACAACATTATTGCTGTAATTGTCAAAAGTTGGTTAGCTAACTATTAACAAAATCTTGAATGTATCTTTGAAAGCAGGTAAAGATGCTTACACATTTCTCATCAACTGGTTTGGGAGATTCCCGCAGTACAAGCATAGGCCTTTCTACATTGCTGGTGAAAGTTATGCAGGTTTAATTCTTCAACCATTTCCCATATCTTTGACAAAATTTATGTGCTTTTCTTTATTGGTATTTGGTAGTGCTTTTATAGGGTATAAGTGCTTTAAATTAAAGCACTTTTTATGTGTAAAAGCTCTTGCAGGACTCATGAGAAAACGTTTCTCAAATATATATGTGTGTGTGTGTTTTAGTCAAAGTTAATAATAGTGAAAACAGATAAAGTGACACCTAAATTCATAAGATTCATTTTAATACATTGGTAGACTTAGAATGGACACATAACATTCCGTGCGTAAGTAGTTTCTCCATTACTCATTCTACAAAACTGACCTCACAACTACTTGGATCTCAAAAAATTGAGTATCGATAATACGTTCTAATCCTTAAATTTATGAAAAACATAAAATTAACTAAGGGATTCTGCATGTCCATTCTTTAAACATTAAGAGTTTATCGGTATATTTGAATAACCTTTATAGATATGAGTGTCTTTTTCCTTTAAAATAAAACAACCATACATTGTTGGATTACTTTCAAAATGCTAAATAAGCTTTCACTTTTGCATACTTTTAGGCCATTATATTCCTGAACTATCTCAAGTTATTGTCCGAGGCAATAAAGGTGTCAAAAATCCTATAATTAACTTCGAAGGTTTCTTGGTAAGTAAAATATTTAGAATTACATCAACATGTATACTGATTCCAAATTATAATCACTTCAATTCGGCTGACAATTTTAAATTTTGGTGCAGCTGGGGAATCCATTAATAGATGATTATTTTGATAACATAGGCACGCATGAATATTGGTGGAACCACGGGTTAATTTCAGACTCAACATACCAAGATTTGAAGAAATTTTGTCCCCACGAGACATTCCTTTTTCCGAAAAATGAATGTGAGAGTGCTCTCTCCCGAGCTTATTCAGAATTTGCAGATGTCAATCCTTATAGCATTTACAGCTCCCCTTGCTATGAATCTAGCACTCTCAAACGCAATTTACAGCTTCCACTGGTAAAATATCGGCACACATTACATGTCAACTGATAACACTAGCTAGCGTTGTTAAGTCAGAAATTTGATTGAATGGTCACATGTTGTCTCATATTGATATGATGTGATTGGTCTTAATTAATATATCGGATATAGGCTTTGTACAATTTCAGGAGGTTTTATTAGTTGAATCAATTAGCACTCGCGCATAATACTTTTAAGAGTAGTACTAATCAAACTTTAGTACTTAATAAACTTTGGTTAATTATCATCGAATTTCAAAGTTAAAAAAAATATTTAAAAGGCTATTATCTAAGGATATTGTGTCACATTTGTTGCAATTCAGCCATGGAAATTCAGAGGGGTGGATGAATGCATTGTTAAGTACACAAAAGTGTACATGAATCGTTTGGATGTGCAAAAGGCTCTTCATGCAGACGTTTCTCTGATTAATCATCCTTGGGGAACTTGCAGGTTTGGATTTTTAACAAGTTGTAAATATTTTTTTTTTCTTGCTTTTCAATTTTATTGCAAAATTAATAGCCTAAATCCTAACCATGATTCTAAGAATGTTAATTCACTTCCATCTTAACATTTTGCAGCTCTGTCATTAGAGGCAAGTGGTCTGACTCTCCAAAATCCATGCTTCCTATTTTCAAAGAACTTATTGCAGCCGGAATTAGAATCTGGGTGTACAGGTATCTATATATATATATATATATATTTTAATCCATAGTATACCAAAATAAGTTAAATAATTAATTTTAAGGTGTTTGTTTTGTTGCTCAATTATCAATGATTAAAAAAGAATTACCGTATATATATATATAAATAATTATGGGTTCACAATTTACATTAATTTATTTTTAAGAAAATATCGGAGTATTTGTGTACTATATATTTGAGGCAGAAACTGATTATGATCAGTCATTCGGTAAAAATTAATTATAAGAATTTATTCAACTTTAAATGCAGTGGTGACACAGATGCCATTTTGCCGCTAACTGCAACTCGATATTCCATCGGTTCCCTAAAGCTTGAAATCAATATCAGCTGGTATGCTTGGTTGGATGATCACTTTGAGGTTAGCAATCCTATATATTCTTCATAATTTGATATTTACTTTGGTTTATGATACGCTTACGAAGTTGGGATACAAAATGAAATATTTTCAGTTTTTAAATTAAGTAATTAATTTTTTAAAAAATTACTATCAATTTTTTTTTTTAATGTTTCAATTGAAGAAAATTTACTGATAAATATTTTATGAACTTAAGGTTGGAGGTTGGAGCCAAGTATACAAGGGGTTGACATATGTGACAGTGAGGGGAGCAGGGCATGAGGTTCCATTGAGCCAACCTCGACTGGCATTGTTATTGTTTAATCACTTTCTCAAGAATAAGCCCTTGCCAGCTAAAATGTCTTCATAAATTTGTTGCTTTATTAATTTATTAACCCATTAATTTTGGGAGATTATTAGCTAGGTTGATGATCTTCTGTACGTAATAACATAAGTAATTAACTTATGTGTTGTAATATTGATTAAGTAATTAATGAATGAACCCCACAATACAAAGGTGTTTTTAGGTCCTTTTCAAATGGTTATATAGAAATTAAACTAATCTATCCTTGACGTATTTATAAAGGTACTGAAACTCAGTGGAGACATTTTATTGCATTAAGAAAATTGTTGTATTTATAGTGGAGCCGTAAAGAGAATCAAACAAGGAATTAAACAAAGAATTCAAGAAGATAAGGATGAAAGAATCAAATATATTCTATTCTATAAATTAATTGCCACCAAGCCACCAAAAGATATCCAAATTGTGGTTCTCATTTCTGAATTCTTGTTAATTTCGGATCATATGCTTTATAAGTAAGCTAGCTAGCTAAAAAATGGGTCCATCTATATGCTGAGTAATTTATTCGTTTATCAAAATTCTGAAATTACCGAATTGACTAACCAAATATTCTTTTCTTTCCGTGGAAATTGCATTCGAATTTATGCTTCTCTATTCTCGACGCCTGTTTACAAGTTTCCCGATAGTTTCATTGTTTTAGGTTGAAGCAAGGCTGTTTATTCTTGACCCAAAACAATCTTTTTCATAATCAATTACTGAGTAGTAGCCACTGTATATATGTATAGGTGTGCTCGATAAAACTGAATACAAATTTCGCTAGTATAAAAACACTTGAACTTCTTCTTGAAGAAGCATTCATCAAATATTTCTCTAAAAAGCATTCATCAAGTGCTTTTATGGAAAGTAATTTGTTCGAAAGTGTTTTTTATTGTAATAGTCCTAAATTTATATATCCTTTATCCTTTATCCTTTGTCAATCAGGAGCTAGCTATAGACATTGGATTTATGCAGAAATGACAACTGATTAAACAGAGATAAGCATCTTTTTACAAATTCTGAAATTAGCCATTAAATTAAATCTGGTTAGAGCTGGTAATAGAGATATATTATAATTAGTATAAAATTATCTATGTTAGCATAGTGCGGATACCTAGACCTAGAACAGATTGAATATAGTGTCAAATAATTAGAAGAAAATTAACTGCACTAATGCATTTGAGCATTCGAACTCATATTTAATAATGTCGGAATAGAGTGGTTTCTCATTTAACTATTGGAAATATAATTCTCAATTATACCTGTAATTGCTTTGTGTATTTATAATTTAACTATAGCAAATAAAACATGTTGCCTAGCAAATTCTCTAACAAATTAAATTCCTTAATGATTAAGAAGTGTAATTTAGTTATAACGCATGCATAAATATCATCTAAAGCCTTTGAATACACCAATACAGGGAAAGCAAATACGGCAAAAGGGGATAAACATTTTGAAATTTCTCAAGCTTTCAGGAACTAAAATAAAGAAAAAGCAATGTCACCCATTAAAGTAGAAAAAAAAGCTGAAGCAGACATACAATAACACAAGAAAAGAAGCAACCAAAAAGCAAGATAAAGAGAGAAAATTAAACAACTTATTCTAGTACTAGAGCTATAGCAATAGAGAGAGACAGAGAGAGCACAGACTTATAGAAATTTTGAATTATGTATCGGTTCAGCAACACAGTCATCGGATTCTTGAACCTCTTTACACTCTTGGCTTCGATTCCGATCATCGGCGGCGGCCTATGGATGGCAAGGAGCAGCACAACTTGTGAGAGCTTCCTTCAAACTCCGCTTCTGGTGATAGGTTTTGTTGTGCTCATAATTTCTCTTGCTGGCTTCATTGGTGCATGCTTTAATGTTGCATGGGCACTTTGGGTGTACTTAGTAGTCATGTTGTTTCTTATAGCCACCTTGATGGCTTTAACCATTTTTGGGTTTGTGGTTACAAGCCGAGGTGGTGGAGTTCAAGTTCCTGGGAGGGCGTATAAAGAATATCACCTACAA
The DNA here is from genome assembly GCA_030449075.1 of Murraya paniculata. Lineage (NCBI taxonomy): Eukaryota > Viridiplantae > Streptophyta > Magnoliopsida > Sapindales > Rutaceae > Murraya > Murraya paniculata. Next base: position 2,572,805 of record JAEVFN010000019.1, read on the forward strand.
GATTATTCACCTTGGTTAAGAAACAGGATTAAGGATCCTAATTATTGGAGGACTATTAGAAGCTGCTTATTGGGTTCAAAAGCTTGTGCCAAAGTTGCCCTTTGGACTCCTCTTGATTATCTTGAAAGAGATATGACACCCATACAGGTATTAACATCAATTCAGATTTATTCAGATTATTTTAAAAATTCATCTCGAAGTTAAAAATGTTTAATTCTGATGAATTTACGTAAGGAACTTAATAATTGTTTACTTTTTTTTTTCACCTTTTGGGCAGTCCGGATGTTGTAAGCCACCAACATCATGCAATTACAATATGCCAACTATGGCACAAGATCCGGATTGCTACCGGTGGAATAATGCACCAACATTGCTATGCTATGAGTGCGATTCATGTAAAGCTGGGGTGCTTGAAGATGTGAGAAGGGATTGGCACAAGCTCTCAGTGCTTAACATTGTGATGCTTGTGGTTTTGATTGGGATTTATTCAATTGGGTGCTGTGCTTTTCAAAATGCAAGAAGGGCAGAAACGGATTACCCGTATGGCGAAAACCGGATGACCAAAGTCCGACCCAGATGGGACTATTATTGGTGAGTCAAATTCTATAAAATTCTCTCTTTGTTTTTGAAAGCAACCAGGCTTTTTTTTTTTTAATAAACAGTAATTAAGAAAAATAATTGCTTGATTGAATCATAATCACTTCAATAGTAAAGATAGAAATTGGAATCGTATGCTCCTTTCTCAGTTCTCAGTGTTTTTGAAAATTCTCAAGTTGCCTGATTAAATTAGCAAGTGCTTATTCAAAAATAATTTTCAGGTACATTTTTTAATAAACTTTTCTGTAAAAATCCTGTGCAAAACTTATACCGTTTACCAAGTGAACAATTGTACTATCTGATGAACTAGTTCAAATAATCCCAATTGTATCAACTTTATTTATTTATTTATATACAGAGAAACCCACATTTTTTTCTTTTTTTTTTTCTTTTTGGGAGACAATTTAATAACTTCCACTCTTTTGCTGAGGCATGCTTCTGATTTTTACTTTATAACAGGTGGAGATGGTGGAGAGACATGAAAGAACGGCTTTGGTGAAGTAAATAAACTGAGAAAAATTTTATGACTCAATGTGCTCTAAAGGATGGGACAATGCAGTTGTTTTATAGTTGTGGTCTATGGGCATTTGCAAGTTTCAAGGCCCTTCTTTTTATTATTATTTTCTTCTTTACAGTCTTCTCCATGCTTTGCTTTAATTTTCTGTGTACAAATTAATTAAAGATGGATTTTACTTTCTTTCCAAATATCACACCAGTACTAATTTAGTATCTTTTATTTTCTCCGTTTTACTTTACACTTGCTTTTCTCAAGTAAAGGAGATTTTTCAATCTCATATAAAGGTGTACAAGTTTATCAACTAGGTTACATCACATGTGCTTCCTGCTGAGCTTTGTTGCAATTTCTTTTTAGCTAATTCAGTAGGGGAAAGTTGATAAAGTTGATCTGTTGATTGATGTGTAGTGCATATTTATTGTAATCCTGAGGCTAAAGTATTTGCGGACGACCTAAAATTATCTTATAAGGGTATTTTAGGGTTTTGATCAAGGGTTAAGTTACCATAATTCTTAAGAGTTGTTTTTATTTAACTGTGAGACTACTGATGCAATCAAAAATAAATATAGCTCTCGAGTTGAAAGTGAGCCATTATAAAATTGTATGTTTGAATGTTTATTTTTCTCTCTATTGAGTTACTAATAGCCTTTCATATAAAAAAATAGGAAAAAAGAGTTACTAATAGAGTTCTCTCTATGAGTTACTAACAGAGCTAATTGTACAATTCTCAAATAATAAGCGAACCTTAACATTTTCAATCCCAAATGAGACGATATCTGTCAATTAAATGATGAAATTGAGTAACAAGTACTTTAAAAGCTACAATATTAATTATCTAACAAATAGGCGCCACATCAATTAACACATAAGATAAAAATATTATGATATTATTTTTATCAGTAATAATAAGCGATAGTATATAAATTTTTTCGATTTTAAACGAGATGATATTCGTCAGTTGAATAATGAAATTGAGTAAAAATACTTTAAACTATAAAATCCATCTAATAAATAAGTGCCACGTCAATTAACACATGAAATGAAGATATTACGATATCATTGTTATCATAAATAATAGGGAGCTGCTAAGTTACAGCAGCTGTAACTTAGAAAAACCCTAAATAATAAGTGACAGTTTTATTAGCCTTTTTTTTCAAAAAAAAAAAAAAAGCATTTGGGTTCTGAATTAAGAAAAAAAATTGTTAAATAAGGTCAGAAGTCAGAATTGGGTAGGGCCAAAATAAAGAAGCAACAACTTTGTGCGGTGAATATGATAGGTTTGGGACCAAAGGCCTGCCTGGTGGCTTCATAAATAAGGCCACAAATGGGAGCAATTAAAGTCTCCCCTTTAAGAGTGAACATTGAAACAAAACTTCCCCCCCAACCCAACCTTAAAAAAAAAAAAAAAGGGGAATTCAAACTTTTGTGTTTTAATGGTATTCATTCAGTAGACCCAGTTGATGGTTCAATTTAATGGGGATATATTTCAATTATTTGACTTTTTTCATTTAAAAGCAAAACCAAAAAAAACAAAAAAACAAAAAAAACAAAAACAAAACAAAAGAATGGCCCTTATTTGACCCTTTAGCATTTCGGTATGAGATTATGATTTCTTAATGTATACGTAACAAGTCAGTTAAGTTAGTTGGTCCTGAAAACTAATAAACTTAAGGGTATAACTTACATTTAATAATGACCAAGGTATTCAAATTATTAAACATCTATCTTAATTATATTCATCTCTTTACGCTGACATACTTTTTTTTAATAATTTTTTTTATTTAATATAACGTAACTCAATCGCCTCCTCACCAATGTGAGCGGATTAAACCCCATACAAAATATTTTATCAACTCAATCAATTGGTATTCATATTTGTTCACATACATATATGATCGTATTCATACATTAAAAAAAAACTTTGTAAATAGCATTCCTTTTGTGTACAATGTTTTCTCCTTAAAAATCAATTTCCACCAAAACAAATTAATGCATGCTTAATTTTCAACAGAACATAATAATGGGAATTGTGGACAGAATCCATTAGTAGAATGGTAGCCATTATAGAAATTCTGTAAGTCCTGCAGGCTTTACCGACTTCTAATACTTCTTCTTCTTCTTTGTTATTTGTTTCTTGAAAGTTGACTGCAACAACTCAAATATTTAAAAGATAATTATGAGCTCTGTTGACAAAAAGATAAAAGCTAATTATTTATTTATTATTAGGGATCAATTATGTTAAACTTCAAAATAATAACAAGAAAACAGTATCCAACAATGTTGGCTCGATGACCAATTGAGCTTTTTGAAAGCGAAAAGTCATCAGAGGATTTTGTAACCTAATTATCAAAGTCAACAGGGCATACTCTTTTATTTTTGTGGCTATCGAGGCTTTTTTCTAAAGAGTTTGGGTGGGGGGGATGGACGACTAGACGCACTAGATCATTATTTTTATTTAAAATGTTCACTAATCTCACAAAATTTAAATTTTATTAGTCTCGTACAAAACCTTAAATTTTACTATATTTGTATTTTCTATTATTTGATCATTAGTTGACTTTTAAAATATTAATTTTGGCACTTAATTAACAAGAAAATTTTGGCACTTAATTAACAAGAAATAAATTACCTTCGATATTTTTGTTTTTGTTTCGCTTTTTAATGGATAAAAAATAATTTATAACGGGTTAAAAAATTAGTGGATTAATATTTGAGATTAAAAAGATAGTTTTGTACTTCAAAACTTATGATATAGTACAATTTTGGGTAAATTTGAGTGTAAATTTTTTTTAATCCCCTTTGATATCATCATGGTGTCGTCATTTAAACAACCATGTTAATAGAAATGTAACAAATAACATAGTAGTAAAGTGTAACGCACTTCAATATTACTTACGCCCGTTTATTATTTCACAATTCTCAAAATAGTCAAACAATAAATAACTCTATTTCTTTTGAATTATTTTGCATTAGTAGTTTAATAAGCTATATCTCAACGCATTCGATAACCTTTTTTTTTTATTTTGTAAATTTAGTAACCTCTCGTGAATTCAATAATTTCTTATAAATGTTATTGTATTATCATTTCACTTGATGAGTAACATAGGATATATAAATCATATGACATGATATTCCCAAAATTTCAAAAGAAAGCATCTATCTACTTGCAACGTTTTGAAATTGATTGGCAAAAATCTTATAAACAAATCGTTGGATACAAGAAAGTAGAAACTTGGCAGCTATAATTAGGATCAAGATCTTCTCTTGATATAAGTATCTTCTGAGCAAGTTTTATTGATGTTTAATAAATTAAAAAGAAAATATTATTGAATCCTAACTATACATTACTACTAAAATACAGATGATAAAAAATCTGTAAAAAATCATGAATGCTCAGATAAGGAAAAGATCCCAATCCCTATAATTAACCCATGCAGCTACCTCCAATGCAAGGCATGAATTGGCTTCACACAATTAATTAGGTTTCTGACGGAATTTTACAATAATTCATTAAATGGTTTTAATTTTAATTAACATGCGCAACTACATAGTTCTAGTGGTTATCCATTTTTATTGAATTAACTGGTAATAAAAAAAAGTCATTAAACTATTTAATTTTTTCTAATTATATATAATTTTTTAGAACAGTCGTCGGTCCTTTTCATGTTTTGATAACAATAATAGACTAATTATTGGATGAATGACATATATATTGATCCTTCTTATAATTGATCGATCGCTTAAGGCTCTCGATAAATTTTTAATATGCTATTTCATTTTTGGTGTTAAAACCATAAAAAAAATAGAAATGATACATTGTTAAAAATTAAATGCGACTTTTCAATAAACAAGCTAATTAGTTTTGATATATGGAGATTTTAGATAACCATATTTTAAAGTTAAAACAATGAATTTTTATATGTCTAACACTGGGAGTGATATGAGTAATTAAAAATTTATATGTTTAATGAATGGACATCGGCGATAAAAATAATATCCTAGAGAGGCCAAAACATCATTTTCGTGATGAATTAATGGTAAAAGCGATTCTATACTGCCATATGTTGTACATTCCTCAATTAAATGTTGTATGCAACTTTATCAACTTGACGATAAAATCCAGCTTCACTATTTTGATGTCGTTTTGAGTCATTATTGTTGTTATTATTTGGTGCAAAGATTTTAATTTATTGTTTGCGAGTGGTCGCAAAAATTAGAGAGAGTTTGACATTTAACTCCTCAATAACTTCTTTATATTTATTATTTAGGTCCTTAATTCATTTTTAGTTTAAATTTGATTGTGCAATCAAATAAATTAACATTCATTACTCCGTTAAGTAAATAAATTAACATTCATTTTAAAAAGTTATTAGTCCGTCCCCATTTATTAGATTTTATGTTAACTATAAGAGTAATGATACTGCCACAAACTCTTGTACAAGCTAAATTTGTACAAATTGATTTGACATTAATTCATTGGTTGAAAGAAAATATAAACTAATAAAAATAAATCATGTGGACCAAGTGATATTTAATTCAACCAATTAAATCATGCCACATCAGTTTGTACAAAATAAATTTATACAAGAGTTTGTAGCTATATCATTACTCTAAATATAAACATATTCACCTCTTTGAACATAAAAAAGTTTAAGGGTTATTAACATTTAAGTCCTACAAGAATTGTAAAATATCAAATAGCGACAAAAAGTATTGGTGCTATCATTTTGTCACTCAGTCTTTGTATAATTTTTTATTTTATTATATTTTCATTAACACAATTAGTTGACCATTAGTTGAATATTAAAATAACAATAATACCTTACTTAAAAAATAAATTAAATTTCAAGTAAATAAAAAATTTAAAAACAAAAAATAAGATTTAGTGTGTGTGTGCTTACGGTCCAACTCCCACTCCTTCTATTGGTGTCAATCATTTGCTAGTGAATCTTTGTAAAATCTTTCATTTTACTACATTTTTATTAACATTGTTAGTTGATTAGTAAAATACCAATAAACGTCAACATGACATCCGCATTGGACTAACAGTGTTAACAAAATGTAGTAAAATAAAAATGTCGCAAAGATTCAATAGTACCAATAATTTTTGTAGTCATTTGATATTTTATAATTTATGTAGTAGTTAAACGATAATAATCCAAAATATAAGTATACACTTAATTTATATGATTACATGATTGAAAATACCAGTCTTAATATGAAATTACTAAAATATTACCAACATAACTTTAGTTTTCAAAATTTATCCTTCTCTTTTCTTTACTTTTTTCTTTCCTCTCTCTTATATTAATTCCCCACCGTTCCATCAATTTTTCGCTTACCAACTATTGATTTTTGATATTTGATTTTTTGTCGTTAATCTAATTTTGTAGTTGTTGTAATGGGATCAATCCTCAAAGGTGGGCGGTCTATTATACGCATGTGAGAGTTTTCTTTTCAAAAGTCTTAAACTGAGGAGATGAAGTGAATTTTATTTAACACAAACAAATCTAAGCCGCCAAAATCATTTTGTTGAAGAATGAATTAGTTTAGTTGAAACAAAACTTGGATTTATTTATTTTTTCTTGAGAGAAATTGGATTGAATTTTATGCAACCATGCATATCTCTCTAGAGATAAAGCACATATTTCATATGTCAAGGGGTTCACTTCAAGTTGGCGTACGTACCACGACATCAACCAAAATTCAATGGTTTTTAGGGGCATTTTATTTAGTTGATCACATGCATGCATCCGAATTCTAGAAGATAGTTAAAGAATCAAAAAATTAATTTAGACTTTAAGTAGTATTAAGAATACTAACAATTGAGTCCCTATTTATACACTCAGTTATCAGATGACATAATATTAATTTTATCAATTATAAAATTCCTATTTAATAAATAAATGACACATAACAGTTGTTGGTTGGGACTTAAATTAGGACGAAACTGTTGAGATTCTTAATATTATTGTTAGATTTTACCCACCCCTTGTTTATTTATTCTTTTTAAAGAAAAAATAAACATTAAAGAAAATTCCATCCTTGGTGGTTTCGACGGAGAAATATGCAAATAAATAAATAAAGGCAACGGAGAAATAAGGACATTGTACATTTCTTAGTTCTCATGCACGCAACTACAGGTCTAATTCTAGACCGAAAACGAGAGCCACAAAAACGATATAAACCTCCGGATGACACTTTTTTGATTTGAAAAGCCACCAGGCATCATCATAATTATGTTCTTTGTTACGTCAATTTTAAGTAAACTCTCGGTAATAACCAATATTGTCTTTTTATGTGCTTAATTACATATGATTGATTAGTTCCGACACCCCGTACATGAATTTAATAATGTTAAAGTTATGGATTAATCAAATAATATTATGTTGTAATATTACTCATAAGGCTTGGTAATTTATGGGGTCGGACTTGGGGTTTCAGCAATATAAATAAAGGGTCCGAGCGTAATAAAAAGTCTGAATTTTCACCTTCGCCCAACCCTAATTAGGTCAAGTTCGGACTCGGATCCGAGCCAGACCAAATAAATAAATAAATAAATATATATTTATTTAAAAATTTAAATTTACATTTTAATATATTAAAATTAAATATAAAAATTACTTTAATAAATATCTCAACCATAAAATTATATAAATAACTAAACATAAATAAAAAAATTATGTCTAATTTAAATAAAAACATATTATTATTATTATTATTATTATTATTATTAAGTAGTCTGGTCGGACCGGATAAAGCCCGAACCTGACCCAAATTTAATCAGACTTTTATTGTTAAGCCTGAACCAGAATTTTGATCGTTAAATTCAGGTTAAAGTCTGAAAAATTTAAACTGAATCAATTGAGCTAAATTTCAGGTCAGATTTTTTTGTTATTCCTATTACTGACAATAAGATTGAGCACCATCACTATTAAATCATAGCTCTCTCTCTATATATATATATATACACACACACACGCACAGGATTATTCTGAAAGCTCAAAAAAAGACTATTTAATTTTTTTTTTTTTTAAAAAAATAATAACGGTTCAAAGACTTGATGACGAGAAGAAGTCTCATGCAGCGGCCGGCGTGTTGAAGAATTTATTATCATACAATCCCGACAACGAAAAATAGCGCAAGTGGCGCGTCCTTTTCATTTATCATTAAAAAAATTGCTGACTCTGTTTATTTTGAGGAATTGTGTGGGACACGCGCGGCTTCTCAATTGGCTGGGTTTGATAGGTTTTATCGGAGGAGGTTCCACTCATTAACAGAATTTTGAAAAATGATTTATAGGAACTAAATTACATAATAATAAAATATAAAAAATTAAAATTTCAAACAATTTATGAATTTATAGAGGTTATTTTAAAAAAATTTAACGAGAAGTAAATTAAATAATAATAAAAACCACCCATTAGAGTTACTTTAGGTTTTTATTTTTTTCAATTAAAGTGTAGGCTTCTATAAGTGGGACTTATAAATTATATTATACGATATTATATTATTTAAAATAAAATTTTTCGAACCTCACAATGGCATCCATCAAACTTGATAAACGACAGATCGTTGATTAACGAGTACACCATATAATTTTTTTTAAAAAAAAATATTTACGAACAAAAAAATGCCATAACTCTCAATTTTCAAATTACACGCTTATTCATATCACATTGTCGTGCTATTTACGGGGACAAATAAAATTATTTTTAGTTGCTCTTGTCTATAACCTGACATACAGTACACTCAATATAAAAATTTACCAAATATTTAGTTAATTTTGAGTCTTGCCTGTGCTTAATCATGTTTTTAACATAGTGTAAATAAATAATTTGATTAGTTTTTCAATTATAATTTTACTTAAGAATACGGTTTGTTTCGTCTCCCTTTAATTATTTTTTTAAAATACGTAGATGAACTGGACATATCATTAGCTTAAACTATAGAAACCAATTAATGAACGTTTATGTAATATCTTACGGCAAAACCAACATAATGTATTCTACTTCACAGGCTCACAGTGAGAGTGAACTAGGAATATAATTTATGGTAACAATTAAACATTTTTTAGAATTAAGAATGTTAATAGGTTAAATCAGTAACAAGTCATGCACAATAACGATAAGGATAAAATCACAACAAGTGGAAGCAGAAAAAAATATTTGTTTATTTAACATTGATTGCGTGCGCAAGACTTTAGAAAGAACCAATAAAACTTCGTTATAGGAATGAACGTAATGCAATGTTGGGTATTTAAAAATTAAAATGTATTGAAATAGCGACAGAAGGATTAGTTGGCGACACAAGATATTGAAGAAAACTAAAGAACTAACCTCTGGATATATTGTCACCTAATGATGGAAAAAAATACTCAAAGAGGAGGGGAGAGTGAGCGAAAGCGACTCCTCGTGGGGTAATTGTCACTGCTTATGGGCCCAAACCTATTAAGAGAAAGTAATTGCAGTATAATTTATCAACTGATCAGTAAGTTTGCCAATGGTTGATGAAATAAGATGCTAATTCAGAAAGTAACATCTTAGTTTAGTTTATTTAGTGTTTGATAAAATGTGTTGTAGCGGTAGTTACATGTTTGAAAAGCATAGTACATGTGTTTGTTAAATTTTATTATAAAAGTGTTGTATTGTCATATAATAACCAAAATAAACATAAGTTTAAGTTACCTTTTATTTATATATATATAAGTGTTTATAGAAAAAAAAAATACAAAATTGTCATCTTGTTAAGATATTAAGGTTATAATAAGAATTTCAAAAAAGTGTAGTAGCTTTTTTAATAAGTTGCTTATAAAAAAAATTATTTATCTCCTTTTAGAAGTTGCAGTCAAAATAGAAAAACTTATGAAATAAGTAGCTTGTAAAATACCAAACACTATTTTTATTAAAATTTAAGAAATAAGTAGTTTATAGCTTTCCAAATTCGATCCCAAACGAGGTCTTTGTAGTTGTGTACATATATTATGGGAGAGTAACACTTAAAATTTTATTATGTTTTATTTTTACCAATTAGGTCTCTAATATTTTTTTCTAATATATTACGGTGCTGATGTATTATAATTTTAACGTTTCTATTCTATGGTTGAAGGATAATATGTATAATTTTTAACATAAAAATTCCTATTTGTCTGTGACAAACACATCACATTAGACTCGTTGCAATAGTAAAAGAGTCCCAAAATTGCGTTTTTTTTTTGTTAAATTATCATTTTAACTCTTGATATAATTAGTATGATTTTAGAGATGACACACACACACACGACACATTTACAGTAACTTACAGGCAGTTAGATTACAAATTGATCCGACCAATTGGCCCCACTATGTTACTAATATTTACACTAATATGACTGGTTGTAAGTTACTGTAATGTAAAAGAATTCCAAAAATGTGTTTTTTCAATTACCATTTTAACTCAAGGATGCAACTAGTATGATATTAGAAATGATCTTTCTCTCTCTCTCTCTCTTCTGTGTGTATGTATGTGTATATATATAGCAAGACTCTGCGGGTCAAGTAAGCAGTAAAAAACATGAATATATACATCAGCAAAGGCATATATCTAAACCAAAAAAGAGCCAGGAAGGAAAAATTAAAAACGGCCTGTCGTTTTGTTAATATTAAATAAATGCCTTGTCACTTGACAAACTTGTACGCCCAATTCTTTATTTTCGTGGTTTTCTTAAATTCCATCAGTTAAAGATACACGCCAAATTACAAAAAGAATGGGCTAATCTTCTCTCTTTGGCTGACTTGGTCAAAGTCCTTGCATTGACCACTCCAACTCTCTCAATACTAATAATGATAATCATGCAAGAAAAGTCACTCTCTGCGTCCAATGCTAACAACACACGTCTATAAAAGTGCATAAATTAAGCACCCAGTTTCATTCTCATTGCAAGATTAAGCTTCTCTGCATACCATCAGCTCTTAAGTCACCCTTTGCATTTTCTTATTCTCAAAAAAAAAAAAAAGATTCAAAAAATTCTTTCTCGAGGATTTGTTGACGCCTTGAGAGTCAATATATAACTGGAATTAGCTCTGGCACAGCAGAAGAGTAAGCTGAAGCTATGGCGGAAAAAGGAGTTTATGAGCGTACGTTGGAGGAAACTCCAACATGGGCTGTTGCTGCTGTCTTTTTTGTGTTGATTGCTGTTTCAATCGTCATTGAACATCTCATTCACATTATTGGAAAGGTAATAGTTTTAAATTTTTTAAATTAATTTGTAAACAACCACGCATAATGATATTGATTATACGTATATATGCTTTGTACTTAGATTAAAATATTTCTGGGTCTCATTTTTGCAGTGGTTAAATAACAGACACAAGAAAGCTCTCTACGAAGCAGTTGAAAAAGTTAAAGCAGGTATTACTTATTAAGTAATCAACTGATAATTGGACTTGCTTTTCTTTTCTTTTCTTTTTTAATTTTTTAATTTTTTAATTTTTTTTTTGTGTATGTCAGAGCTTATGCTATTGGGGTTCATATCATTGCTGCTAACAGTTTTGCAAGAACCAATTTCTGGTATTTGTGTATCAAAGAGCGTTGCAAACTCTTGGCATCCTTGCACTGACAATTTAGAAAAAGATAAATATAGCGGTGATAACAAAGAGAGTCGCCGGAAACTTCTTTCGTTTCTTGATTCCGGGACAGCCAGCACTCGCCGGAGTTTAGCAACTAAAGGTTATGACAAATGCGCGGATGAGGCAAGAAGTTTTTCTTTTGTTTAATTTTATTTTCTTGTTTTACGCAGTAATACTGATAACCTACTTGCTTTGGCTGCTATGTTCTTGTCCATTTCTTGTTTTTACTGCAGGTGGTTAAAATTTAAATACCACGAATGCAAACAAATGATATATTTAATTAACTTCTTAAAATCTTATCTATCTCCCTATATATTTTTTTCAGGGCAAAGTTGCGTTTGTGTCGGCATATGGGATTCATCAGCTCCATATATTCATATTTGTTTTAGCTGTCTTTCATGTGCTCTACTGCTTATTCACCTTGGCTCTGGGAAGAACAAAGGTTTAAAAAATGAGAAAATCACTTTCTTTTTGTTTTTGCTTTTGCTCTCTTTCTCATATCTTTAAATTAGTCAATGGTTCGTTTGCACGGCTATGTGGCAGATGAAGAAATGGAAGGCATGGGAGAATGAGACGAAGACAATTGAGTACCAATACTACAATGGTAATTAATTATGTCAACTTCTAAAGTTTAGAGAAAAAAATGCCGAAATCGATCTATATCAATAATAAGCACCCTACAAAAACTAACGAGTTGTCTACTTGCCTTAAGTAATAAGTTGCCACAGTCCCATTTGGTAATGTTATTAGGGCAGCTTGGGTGGCACTCCCAAACGGTAACTTATAGCTACCACAACATGGTTTTTTGCTTTTGTAGCTGGGTAGCTCTACCAAACGCCCTCTTATTATGTAAATTTTGATGTTTAATTTTCGATCCATTGGATCTAAATAGATGACCCTTTGGGTGGGACAAACAATTTACATCAATATATATCTCCTACTTTGAAATTAAATTAATTTTTATAAATAATTTATGTTATTAGCAAATAATTAACTAGGTGGAACCAGTTAATGCCACTACTTTTGCCGTTGACATTTTTTGTTTGTGGTTCGATCCATCGACTTTTCTTGTCGCAACATTTGTTGACTTAAGACTTTTGTGAGTTGCATGCAGATCCAGAGAGGTTTCGGTTTGCAAGGGACACTTCGTTTGGTCGTAGACATTTGAATATTTGGAGTGAATCATCAATTAGCTTGTGGATTGTGAGCACATAATTACTCCCCTCAATTGTATGTTAATATCAAATTTTAAATTAAATTAAATATAAAAATTCATTGAAAAATTTTCTTCTTGGTGTTAGGTTTGCTTCTTCAGGCAATTCTTTGGATCTATTAACAAAGTTGATTACCTCACATTGAGACATGGATTCATCATGGTAACTCAAAAAAATCGATTTGCGTTGTTAAAAAAAAAAAAATTTAAATTTAATAGCATTGCTAAAAATTGCTAAACGGGTAAACTTTACACTTTGAAGTTTAAATGATTCCAGGCACATTTGGCTCCTGGAAGCGAAACGAGATTCGATTTTCAGAAATACATCAGCAGATCACTTGAAGAAGATTTCAAAGAAGTTGTGGGAATAAGTCCAATTCTATGGCTCATTGCAATGCTGTTCTTGCTCACCAATACACATGGTAACTTTAACATTAATTAACCATGCATGCGATTAATTTTAACTAGACTGAATTGTGAGTGTTACATACAAAGTTCCAATTTTCTAATCTTTCTTCTTAATTAATATTTGTTAACAGGATGGTTTGCTTACTTGTGGTTACCATTTATCCCCTTATTTGTAAGCTTCTACAACACCAACTCCAATCAAATCAACTTCTTTTATTGTTAATGCTTGGCGGCTTGTTTTGTTTACAAAGGCGGATCAAATAAAAAATTCATACTATATAAGCTGAAAATATTTGCAGATAATTCTGTTGGTGGGGGCTAAGCTTCAAGTGATTATAACAAAACTGGGGCTGAGAATTCAAGATAGAGGTGATGTGGTGAAGGGGGCACCCGTTGTTCAGCCTGCTGATGAACTTTTCTGGTTCGGACGCCCGCGATTCATTCTCTTTCTCATTCACTTGGTTCTTTTTCAGGTATTTTCTTTTTTAAATTTTAATCCCGTCTATTTGCATATGTCTTTGTTTCATCCAAACCCATTCAGTAAATCAAGCTTAATCTATTCTCATTTGTTATCTTTCTGTCTTTCCCTGTTATTTCAGAATGCATTTCAGCTGGCATTTTTCAGTTGGAGCACTGTAAGCAAATCTTATATTATGCAGTCATTTCAGGGTCTTTGCTACACCAGCTCAAATTAATTTATGTCATATCCTGATACATTTGTTGTGTTTTTCAGTATGAATTTTCGCTTAAATCTTGCTTCCACCAGAAAACTGAGGATATAGCTATCAGAATCTCGATGGGGTAAGTTTCATTACAGTAACAAATGGTTACTTGTTTCAGAAGTTTCTGATAATAATTTTAACACATGATTGTCCATGCTTTCAGGGTGCTCAATCAGATTCTATGCAGTTATGTGACACTACCTCTGTATGCCTTAGTGACACAGGTAGCTAAACAAATCTGTATAAATAAATGAGAGCAGTGTTATGAAAATTAAAAAAAAAAATTAAAAAGAATTGTGATTAACTGCTTTGTTTGATTTGATTATGCAGATGGGATCTACAATGAAACCAACAATATTCAATGATAGAGTGGCGGCAGCACTCAAAAACTGGCACCATATTGCCAAAAAACACACAAAACACAGCAGGCATTCTGGGAGTAACACACCAATGTCAAGCAGGCCACAAACTCCGACGCATGGAATGTCACCCGTCCATCTCTTGCATAATTACCCGAACCGCAGTGGCGACGGCTACCACTCGACCTTCGAGCACGAGCAGTGGGATCCCGAGAACCAGCTTCGTTCTCCGAGCCACCGCGAGACCATGAGCGAGTCTCCTCCACATTACGCAGAATCTAGCGAACAAGAAATGGCAGTCCTTCAAGAGCCTAGGCAAATAGAAATGCAGCTGCCTCCAGGTCCCGGATTCATTTATACACAACATGAATTTTCATTTGGGAAATGATTCAGCCGATGAACATGTACAAAATGATTGGAGATTTTAAAGGACAAATGTTGCTAGTTCTTTTATGTGTCACATTTATTGTACATCACAAAAAATTGGAGCCTGCTGCTTGACCGAAGCCTTGCAGGATCGTTTGGGTATATGTACAGGTTGGATTGACCCTGGGATTTTTTCTTTTTTCGTTTTTTTTTTTTCAAAATTTTCCGGCGTGTACTGAACCTTCATATGAAAAAATGCGTTAATGAAACTTTTCTGATAATTTTTAAGCCATATATTTGTGTCGTGCATTGATATGCTGTGTAACAGTCAGAAATCTATTGATATATCTAAGTTTTGTGATGGCACAATGCGAATATTTGAGTCTAGAAAAGATAAATGTACCTCTAAATATTCATGACTTGACTAAATGATTTTGAAGTGATTTTTTAGGGGTCACCAATGTTCAATTTTTTTTTAAATTATATAAAATTATTACTTAGATTATAATTTATATTGCATAAGATTAATTACTGCCTTCACAATTGTGAGAGTAGAGTAGGATTAACTCAAAAATCAAATAGACTTTGGGGATTCTAACCTTTTAAAATCACAGTAATGAAAAGCATATCATGTGAGTTTTCAGCGAAACAAATTTTTTGAAATATTGGAAATTGTTATGCTTATGCCTACTTATTGCTGGAGAGGGTTGAAATACAAATATTAAAAGTTTAGAGAAAATATTATTTTATTTGATATTTATGTTGATTCGGATAATTAATTTATTATATTATATTAAAGTTGGAAAGTTAGCTTTAAGTATGCTGCTTTGCTTTCTCATCCCTTCTCTTTCAATGAACCGATCGATCACGTCGTGCGCGGCTGTAATAATATTCACATTGATAATGATAATAATAAGTGAACAAATAATTAAAATAAAAAATTACACTCACCGGCACTAGCCAATCAGAAAAAAGGAATATCGGAAAATTTATTAATTAAGTAATTATATTTATTCATTTATTTATTTACACTCATCTGATTCTTTTAAAACTAAAAACCGAACAAAATTACAAAAACGCAAGCAAGAACCATCTCATCGTCATCATTAATCTTGATTCTCGTCATTGATCATCGGCCGTTGATCAGTGATTCTTCTTTGCTAATCATGGAGGTGCGGCCAAATCTGACGGTTGAAAATTTACATGCAACTGCCGATGCATCATCGAAGCAGCCAGTCTCTTCGCGTAACACCGTCGATACAACATCTGTTACTCAAAGGTATCCTTTTTCTTCAGTTTCTCTTTTTCTTTTCTTGAATTTTCCTTTTGGCTCGTGAGAAAATTTAGTGAACTCGAGAAAAATTTGTGAATGGAAAATAGCAGTGTTAAATCTTGTGTTTAAGTTATCAGATGAGTAGTTAATTAGTCAACAAAGCTTAGAAAGGATTAAAGAAAAAAAATTATGGTTTATGAATTGTTTTAATTATTTATGTGTTTATTTTGACCGAGTGAAATAGTGGTAGCAGTGGCACTATCAAATTTTAGTTGTATTTGTTTTGTGAGAATTGTGGAAACTGGAAAGATTGGAACTTTTGAAATATTTTGGTAAGATTTGTTGGAGTACTTGTAAACTTTTAGTTGAGTATTTCATGTGTAATTTCAATTATATGGTTTTTTATGTTTTGTTTTTATGGTTTTCTCAGGCTTCAGAAGGAATTGATGTCTCTTATGGTAAGTATGCTTTCGAACTTTTTGGGTTCTAAAAATGGGGGAAGAATCAAGAAATGTGAAATGAGTTGTCTGTTTCTGTTTTAATCATTTAGAACATATGTTGTGCGAGGTGTGTGTGTATTCACCATTGATTTGAGAAGCTGTGAATCATATCTGCTATTGTTCGTGCATTTAGTATCTAATAGTGTTTGTTTGAACAGATGAGTGGAGGTGATCTTGGGGTCTCGGCCTTTCCTGAAGGCGAGAGCATTTTTACTTGGATTGGCACAATTGAGGGTGGAAAGGGAACTATGTATGAGGGTTTATCATACAAACTTTCTTTGCGTTTTCCTCTGGATTATCCGTTCAAGCCACCCCAAGTCAAGTTTGAAACTATGTGCTTCCATCCAAATGTTGATCAGTACGGCAACATATGCCTAGACATCCTTCAGGTATCCCTTGAATTTACAAAGTAATTTTACTAGATAATGTGCTAGTAAACCCAATGCGAATGAGATACATGTCTATTTTAGGGGTTTTGCGACAAATACATCTTGTGATCCTTTGGGCATTTTATATCCTAAGTTGATTATCTCAGATGGATGCAACTAATCCTTCAGTGCTATGCATTTGTTTATAGACATTGTGTACTTTTGTTTATAGAGGGATCTCAAACATCAATGGTATAAAATGGTGCTGGTGAGGTTTTAAAAAGTGTTGATGTAAAGTTGTCTTGATCTAAGTAGGTGGATGGCATTTGAGGTGCTTAATAATAAAATTGATAAGATTTGGTTTAGTGTCAGAAATATAAAGTACATCCAAATTTTGCATTTTGGAATTCCTACAATACGATGGAAGTCTTGTACCTCTTTTATTGGCATAGTATCCCATTCTATCCTCTACTGGTAGATTTTAAGATTTGGCACCATATTTCTTTATCTGTATGATAGTGGCATTCTTTATGTTCTGTTTAAATATTACTTTCTTGAAGATGATTGATTTCTTTCTATATGTTGCCATAGGACAAGTGGTCGTCAGCTTATGATTGCAGAACAATTCTTTTGTCCATTCAAAGTTTACTGGGAGGTCTGCTTTTTCTTCCCTGCATGATTGGGCATAAAAATAGGTAAATTTTGCATTCTTTATTCTCTGTTTGCCTAACCATTTAATTCTTTTACCTGCAGAGCCTAATCCAGAGAGTCCTCTCAACAGCTATGCTGCAGCTCTGTTGAACAATAAGGAAGGTTGTATACATGTGTTCTCTTTATCCCCAGTTTATTGCCATTTTTTTTCTCTAAATTTTATGCATAATGATCTGGATAAACTGAGCTTTAGAACATGAAATGCCATATTTGGTGTTCTTGCTAGTTTAAATAACATGTGGTATTAAACACCATGGAATCTTTGGTGGTTATTGTGCACGAACCAGTTAGCATGCATGATTTCCATTTATATGATGATATCATGAATATGCTCTACGGCAAAACTATTTTCTTTCATTGGTTTGTGTGTCTGATTCATAAATTGTAAATTCCTCTGTAGGAGACTTATTTCGCCTTGAAAGTGGTGGAATCTGTGATCTCATTGGAGCATTAAAAAGTTTGTCTTTCTTCTTTGTTCTACAGATTACAGAAAAATGGTCCAGAAACAGTACTTTGCTGGAGAAGTATTGGAGAGCTAATTTCAACAGCAGAACAGATGCAAAAATGGATGTTAGGTTTCCACATTATTTCTCTGTAAAGCTCAAGGGGAAGGGATTGTTTCAGTTTGGACCTTGTTTACAGTTATTCACATTATACCCAAGGGAAGGTTACTCAGGCTTTTGATAAATTCTCATGTAATAGCAAAATAAAGTTCACATAGTGTTGTAATTTTGTTTGAATCAAATGAAAGGGACTTCCCTCACATATGCAATTGGGGGGACATGCTTTTGTTGGTTCAATTTTCTGATTTTTCTACAACATTTCAGAACTGTTTCATTTGATATTTTAGTACTAAATACTTAAAAAGACCGTTCATTTTGTTATGAGTAAAGGTTATATGAGTTGCATAAAAGCACCTGGATCATATGATCAATCTAAAGCTCTTGTTGCCATTGCCATGCCTGGTCCCAGGCGAGAAATTCACATGGTCCAAAGTTATTGTATGCATTCCAAATGTCCCCATTGGGAACAAAGTATTAACAGAAAAAAGAAGTACAAAACACAAAAATGAAAAATGAAAAGGACTTTTAATTTGTCATCTAGGAACACTTGTTTCCATTTCTGATCTATATATATATCCAGCGAGAACACAGATGAGTCATCCTGAGAAGCCAGAACTCATAAAATGGCAATACCTTTTGTACTTTTGAGGATCATAATCCTCAGGAAAATGCAAAACAAAACTGTCCGCCAAAATCCAGAAAAAAGATCTATCCCATTCGTTGCACGTGATGTAGTCAAGGAATGAACACTATTGATTTGCTGTCTGGCTTTGTAAGTTGAGTCCTCCAGCTTTCAGACATTCTCTGTAGCGTCTTTTTTAGACTCTTCTACACTCCGTGCCGCAGCCAACTTCTCAGCGGCCAATCTTTCCTCCAGCGCTCTAGCCCCCCTTTCTCTGCAAAGCAGTGGGAGAAGTCAGAAGGAAACTAAAAACCCTTTGTTTTCCCTCATAATGACTACCCTCTATACCTTCTTTTGATGTTAGCCAAAAAAATGGAAAGGTATAGTTGCTTTATACTTTTTGTCAGCGATTTAGTACTGTAGTTGTTGTTATTGACAAAAGTTACACACTAGTGTTGTTGCAGCCACTGTCTTGTACATAACTCATCACAGCTGCGTCTTGTACAAACTCATTGCAATCTCAAATAATTTCTTAATCCCCTTTTCCCAACTAGGCTTAAAACCCATATTCCATTTTTCTACCAACCTCAGAGCCATTTGACATATGACCTAAAGTTGGCTTCATGTAAAAACCAGCCCTTTTATGAATTGAGATATAAACATTAACATTTTGTTTCACTTGAACATGCAATCGATGTATTAAAACATAATGAGACAAGGAAAATTACCTTCTCCTAGATGCCTCAATTGGGTCTGAACCAGGTAATGATGCACCTCCCAAAGTATAACCATGACCATCACCAGAAGTTTCAGTTGTTCTTCCACACAACATCCGATGAAATATTGATGCGATGGGATCAATGACTGGTCTGCTTGCCAAACAAGAAACACTTAGATTGACATTTAATTTAAAGGAATAAAACAAACTTGTTATTTGTGAGATAAGATACTAATAAGAACAAATTAAAATACCTAAGAAATTCAGGAAAGAATGAAGAGAATGCAAAATCATCACTGGGATCACCACTAAGTTTTGTTTCTGGTTTTTTCTGCAGGTATCTAAGGTAAATCCAGCCCGTATATGTGCCAAATATTAAAGTAGGAAGGTATGCTGCTGACTCTGCTGTAAAGAAGCTTATGGCAATGGACAGCAAGAGCATAAGAGATGGCAACCACTGCAAAGGAATGTAAAGAGCAACAAGACTAGGATGTGAGGGACATCTCCTCAACTCCCACAGATTCAAATTGGAAGATAAGATTAAATAAATTAGTTAAAAAGGTGAGCACCTTTGCTTTTATTTTCAATAAATACAGCTCCTGGTCAGGTACAATCTGCTTGATACCGACCAAGAACCCTGCAAGGACCCCCTGGAAGCCAGAAAGCGGCATGTAGCTGTCACAAATAGAAAAGAGAATCAGCAATTACAAGGGCAGAGAACAAGTGCATGTAGCTATCACAAATAGAAAAGAGAATCGGCAATTACGAGGGTAGAGAACAAGGAAAAATAATAAAAAAGAGATAATCCATAAATAAATTACAATAACTGGTTTGAATGCTTAAAACATAAAACGATATGCAACTGGTGAGAATCATTTTATTGAATGAAAATATTCCCAATGCACAGTTTTTGTTGTGGGTGATTGTCAATATCTTGTTTCTTTATTCCTCAGCCACCAGAAGAAGTTGAAGTATGGTGAAAGCAGCCAGAAGAGAAAAGCAAAACAAAAAAGAAGACAAAATGTGATACTAAATCATAAGTAGTGGAAGCAAAATGGTAATACTTACAGGTAGGTTTCCAGCCTTGTTATGTAGTACAAGGCAATGGCAGTAACGAAAACACATAAAGAAGTAAGAAAGTTCACTATAAAAATGAACTTCAGGAACTCCCTAGAACCCCACACAGGTTCAAGCAGCTTCCCCATGAAAAGGAGACCAAGAGTGCTGACCACCACCTAAGGAAACTAATGATCATCAGGAAATGAAAGATATTTAATACAAGAAACCTACCCAAATTTCTTCACATCAAAAGAAGGTCATACCCCATGCACTGTTTGCTCAATGTAACCAGCAGTTAAGAGGTTCCAAGCAAAAGGAATTGTCCTGCACAAAGTATTAAGAAGACAATTAATATCTCATTGCTCCCCATCTCCTAATCGGATTTTCTTTTTCACCTTCAGGTTAAATCACAAAACTACTCTTCTGACTAAAGATCAAAAGAAAAAGATATGCAAATTTACATTTGAAGAGAAATATAAATACACCGACACACAGAGCAGGACCTGAAATTAAATTTGAAGATCTTTGTTTCACACACAGCAATTTTTATTAGGTTAGCACAAATCAAAACTTATCGATTTGCAAAGAAGCTCTATAGGATACACTATTTCAACTATCAGCTAACCCAAACACTACGGCGCCTAAGCAAGCATCGACAACTGAAGTTAAGTTGACTTTTGATTTTAATTTAACAAGTCAATTTCTAATAATTAAAAGCCTAAATTCACCAAATGTAGAGATCAAAAATTGAGCTTACCTAGCAGGAATTAAAGCAATTTCTAATAATTAAAAGCCTAAATTCACCAAATGTAGAGATCAAAAATTGAGCTTACCTAGCAGGAATTAAAGCAAGAACATCGACGGATGCAGGCAAAAGCTGAACTAAAATGTGACCGCCAACAAGCACCACCCCTAGTCCTTTGCACAGTTTAGTGAATCCAGTAAACAAGCTCCCGCCCTTAAAAAAAATGAATAAATAATAAAAAAATGAATAAATAATTACATAAATAAAAAGCTTCTAAAATTACAGTAATGAAAATAGTTTATTATTAAAAAGATTTTCGACGATCTGATATTGAGTTAGCGCGAGGGAAGGAGATTTACTGCCGGCGAACTCATGATTGGACGGTCGCCGTTAATTTGGAGGTGAACGCCGGTGATCTACTGAGTTGTGATTTGCTGATTCTCAAAGGGAAAAAAAAATTAAAATTGCAAATTAAATTAAAATTAAAACTAAAATGAAGGTGGTTTGTGCGGTTTTCCAGATCGCGAAAGACGAGCGGAGAGAGAGAGAGAGAGAGAGAGAGAGAGAGAGAGTGAGTAAGGTATTTAAAGTCCGTGATTTGTCTTCACGTAGACGTTTTGTTTTTCAAATTTTCATTATTTCTATTTTATATCTGAAGTTAAGTGATACCTAAATAAAATAAAACTGTTCATCAATTTTATTAATTTAAGATCTATATAAAAATGTAATTTACACGTTTTCAGAAGATTTTAACAAAATAAAATATTTTAAAGTAGTTATCAGTACTGGCTGATAACTTAATCGAAGTTTCTGTTCCCTGTTACCTCCAAATCTTAAAAAAGGTAATAATAATTTCTTATTTTTGGCAAAAAAATGATATGCACGCTACAAAATTAGTTTTAAGATGGTCTGATTGTCCTGGTGGATTGTTTGAAAAAGACATACTCTCTTACCGCCCGTTTAAAGTTTGATTTTAAAGGTGTTTCTTAAAAATGAAAAAACAAAATTATTAAAATCATTTGTGGCAGGCACATACGATGATAAGGATGCCCACATCCTGCAACCATCGACCCCATAACGTGTTTCGTGAATTTATGTATCAAAAATGTTAAAATCAAATGAGTATTGAAGGAGGCATTGATGGCATCGTTTTAACTGAAAATGAAATTACAAAATGCAAATCATAATAATTCATATTCAGAAATCAGTACATCTCCATCCATCCCCTACACTCACAATTTTCTGCAACAAAAGGAACTTTTACTGTTGATAACGAGTGATCCAAATAAGCAGAGTGTTTTGAGGCATTCAATTAGCAAGCCTTTCAGAACTTTACTACCATCGGCTCGAGAATCATCATCAAGTGACTTTGATCGTGCAGGAAGCATTATTACTACCATCCGCTCAGCATTACCTAACTTCTAAACACGACATATAATCAAACTTCCGATTTCTTACGATCATACAACAAGCTATACTTAATATACATGATTATATACTATCACCCACGTACATACCTCTCCATGGCCTGCAATGTGATTTCCTTATTCAACGTCCGATTTCTCGCAACTTTCTGATATCAAAATGGGCAAAGTGGCGGGGCCTAGTCTCTAGATTAAAAAAATGTTTGTGAAGTTAGGATTCTATGGTTCAATGCAATGGTTAGAATTATGTATTGGGGCAGTCGCTGGCAATCGTTGATACCATCTTGGCTCTCTTTTTATCAAGTTTCTTTCCAGAATAGGCCATAACCATCTTTTACTTGAAACTATGATGAAAATGCTTGTATCTCTTTTACTTGCGAAGGAACTAAGAGTTTGAAGCACTGATTGCAAATCGCTCGGTAGCTAATACCGGGCCTACGTAGGCTTTAGATAAAGAGACTAACATTCTCTGACAAGCGAGAGCTGAAGCTGTGACAAAGACAACAAATGAAGCCCAGCATAACCTCAGCATCAAGACTGGATCTCTCCTCACAGGATCAAGAATCTTTGAAAAAATTACTTTGAGCCGCCTGTCTTTCAAGAAAGATTGGTAATCATAAATGGTTGCAGATAATCTGGAAGATGGCTCTAACTCTCTGTTATCCGACGCACCCGCTACTCTTAGTTGGGAACTACAACGAGTAACTGGAATGCCTCTTCCAAGAGCTTCACACATCCATTGGTACAGAGCATCAGCAATGAACCTGCATAGTTCACGGCGGAAGAAGCTTGCTTCTTTGGAAACAAAGGCTCTGACCAATGAAGCTCCATCCTATTCACCAAAATGCACAGTGAGAACCAAATTTGAAATGCACAAAATATGAAAATGGCTAATTCCTGCTAGTGGAGAATAGCACGGTGCTTCATGCCCATTCACCCTCCTTACGTTGTAATAGAATGAAATCATGAATTTTCCTTGAAAGCAAACCACGTAGTGGAACAGTAAAATTAGCTACGGACTGAAAAGAATTCCATTTACCCATGTGTATAGAACAAACAAGCTAATGCCTCCTAAGTTTCTTTAAAATAACTATAAATTTATTCAAGTGTCAGTTTGAAAAAGCAACCAATGGCTACAAACCTTGGCACATATACTTAACCACAGGGAATTAAGATCATAGTGACTAAAAAGTATATGATAGTAATAAATATTTTTTTAAACAGAAGAGGTTCAGCTTAAAGGCACTCACTGCGGTCATTTTCTTTAAAATAACTATAAATTTATTCAAGTGTCAGTTTGAAGTTTGAAGAAGCAACTAGTGGCTACAAGCCTTGGCAAACATATACTTAACCACAGGGAATTAAGATCATAGTGACTAAAAAGTATATGATAGTAATAAATATTTTTCAAATAGAGGAGGTTCAGCTTAAAGGCACTCACTGCTGTCATTAAGAGTCTTCTTAGCACGACACCATCGTTAGTTCGCAGAAGCCTCAAGACCAAATTCACAGCATCAAAAACACCAACTCTATTAGGTAAATACTCAAGAGAAGTTTCAGTCTTTGGTGCTATTACCCGCTGCAAGCCTTTCCTGTACATAAACTAACAGAATTGAGTGTAAAAACTTTTATAAAGCATAGTATGACTGATGAGCTTCAGAAATTACAGAACACACCTAGTCGCACCGACTCTTAGGAAAAGAGAGAGCCTCTGCCACTGGAATTCCTTCTTTTTGTTGAAAACCACCTGAATGCAGCAAATAAAATAAGCAAAACAAACTGAAGTACCGCAAAAGTTAACTTAGGACTTTTTGTAAAATCTATTACAGTCAACAACAAAGAAACCTAGTTTCCAGTATTCTAAATAACAAGGAAAATTAGCAAAATGAATGCCAAGAAGTGTGGTCAAGAATACATATAACAGCCCGAGCCCAACAACCAAGTAGATATTGTCCGCTTTGGGCACACAGCCGTCATGGTTTTTGTTATTGGGCTTTGCAACCCAAAACGCGTCTACTTAGTTAGGAGTGCCCAAGGCTTATAAACTAATCCAGGAACTCTCTAGCTAGTGATGTGGGATGTTATAATACAAATCATGCTTGACATATCTTCATACTAGGAAAATAAATCCCCTGATGATAGTAAATTTCAAATCCTCCCACAACTTGCTTATACTAGACCAGTACTGGCTATAGCGTTTTCTATAGTTAGCATTGTCAAGCAGAATGTCTTGAAATGGACATTCTAGGGAGCCAACTCTTTAAGGACCATAAAATATAAGGTTCAGCTTTATATCAGTCCATCATCTGAATCCTCTTAACTAAATACTACCAGTTATGTTCATATTTTATTTATTTTATTACCAAGAGTATAATAAATGCAATAAAACATGATATTAGTCGTCTATTGGACCAAAGTTTTTAAGGAATTTAATACCGAATGTAAGATTTTTCTTGTAGTGATGGAATTTTCAGTCAGAAGTTTCTGAATAACAAAAGGGTATGCAGCTTCAAATGTCTTGAAATGTGGATCTCCAGCTATTGCCAAACCTGAGACAACAAAATGAACTATGAATAAAGAATTGAAGCAGACTTTAGCATGTGTTTGATCCTATCAAGAAAGAAATGAAACGAAAAGTGCAATTGAGATTACATCGTTATAAAATCTTACAGATCCAAAGGAAATGGGATGAAGGAAGAGGGCTGGTGATAACTTATCTTCCAAGAAAGGTACAAATCATAAGCAAAAAGGAATTAAACAATATTGCCAATGAAAACTTACCTTCCAAGGATGCAAGAGACCGTAGGACAAGTGTATAGTAGGGTGGCATGCGGAAATGGTACTTGAGGGCAATAGACCATATTTTACCAAGTACCTTCAAAATCAACACAAATGTAAATAATTAGAGGAACCACATATAATACTTGAATGGAGAACAGGTAATTAGAAAAAAAGGCATAAATTAATAAAACCGCATAACAGCCAACACCGAGAAGTTATAACAATCCTTTCTTGGCTAAAGTTTATGTATTAAAGGATCCATAACTAATAATAGATTCCCTACTATGAATTGCATTATCAATGAGACAAGGAAAAAGAAGAAAGAAGAAATGCTGTTTCTAATACTCACCAGCACACGATTAGGTCTAGACTATAACTGGATAGACCAAGTAGGAAGAAACAGCTGGATAGACCAAGTAGAAAGTACTATTTTATTCATTTAATTTTCCTTAATAAGAAACAGAACCAAGCAAAAGAAAAATCCTTGGAAGAAAGTCAATAGAATTGGATAAGGGACTACATCATTTTTCCTTACGATTACGTCATCTTAAACCTTTTATTGATTTTTCCAGTATGTATAGGAGTAGGGAGTAGCCTATGGGGTAGGCAAGGGACAATGCCAAATAAGGTAGACTGTATTGCAGGAAACATTTGGTTAAAACCCAGAATAGTGAACTCTTTATACTAACTAATTACTCAAACCATAGTTTCTTAACATCAAAGAGAAGAATGTTGCATCCAGTACACCACTATTGATATCCAGTGGATTGATAAACAATACTAGCCTCAAGGTTGTTTGACTAGGCATGAGAGGAAAAGCAATTACGGATCTCAAGATGTACTTCTCACCCTGCTGAACTTGACATCAGGGATTCCGTCCTTAAATTCTACCTCTCCCAAAGCATCCTCCAGATCCTGGATTGTTTTAAAACTCAAAAGTCAGATTCAACAAAAGTTTCAAAAGTTTCAACGGAATGAAAAATCAAACTTTGGCTACAAATTATTCAGAAATAAAAATTTCTTTCTATTTATTATCAAGAAAATTTACACTAGATACAGGAATGTGCTAAAGCAAAATGATTAGACAAAAAGACAAAATACCATGGTAACACGTAGTGTATTGGTTCCTGGCCTCACAACATCCATTTCAGTCAGAGAATGAACAAGGGACTGCCAGTCTCCATTTACTATGTGTACAATGGAAGCAAGCATGGCAAACTGATGCTTCCTTTCCATCCGACAAAGCAAACCAAAATCCAAAAAACTGTCATAGCAAACCACCAGTAAATAGATGATAACTTCATCTATCACACAAACTAGAAATTTAATCTATTATGAGAGGCAGGAAAGAACAAGTACCCTATTTGTCCTGATGATGTGTAACGCAAGTTTCCAGGATGCGGATCTGCATGCAATATGCCAGTTTCCAGGAGTTGGACAAGTGTTGCCTCCACTCCTTTGTTAACCTAGAATAGTTGATGCAGAAGGATCTATTATTATTGAAACCGCTATTTTAATTGATAAAGAAATCAAATTCTCAACAATCACACAATTATATAAACTATGTAAGTTCAGCTGCACAAATCTTGCTTGAATTTGTACCAGGAGTCTAGAAATTTCTAGAAAGCTTTAGATGAGTAAAGACATCACAGGAACTACGTAGTTCATTCTCACACACCAGATCAAGAAGACGACATTTTGCATCAAGCTTCTGCCGGTCCAAATGTGCTGAGCTACCATCTACAGAACTACCACTAGATAAAGCGTATAAGTCAGTTGGACTCTCACCAACCATCCACTCCATTGTTAAAACTCTCTTGCTACTTAAATGTTTAAAAACTTTTGGAACACGGATGAATGGAAACGGCGAATGAGATTCCTGTAAACAAGGCAAACTACCATTAAAAAAGAGAAAGGAAGACTTCAAGAGCACCATATCCAGAAATTCACTTGGAAATAAAATGAGAAGATTATCAACTAAAATCAGAATAGAATAAAATCTAATTTTCAGTAAAATCATTATCTTTATCTAGCAGGCTTGCATTCAGCTATACGTTGACTTTTTAAAGTGTAGCAAGTACTTTGCAAAAACTCAGTTACTTAAATAAAACATAAATATTGTACTGAGCAGTTGAGACTTTTCTACTCAGCTTGTCCCACATCAAAACTTCGCTGATATCTTTTCCCAATGGAAAGAGGCTACCTCCCAAACCCTCCCTCTTAATTTCCCGGTCTGAGTATTTTATTCCTGAAAAGCCCCATCAATGAAAAGTTTTGGAAAGAAAACATGAAGAAAAATAGGGTTGCCGTATTAAAGATAGTGTT
Source organism: Murraya paniculata (assembly GCA_030449075.1). Taxonomy (NCBI): domain Eukaryota; kingdom Viridiplantae; phylum Streptophyta; class Magnoliopsida; order Sapindales; family Rutaceae; genus Murraya; species Murraya paniculata. Next base: position 2,600,680 of record JAEVFN010000019.1, read on the forward strand.
ATTACATGAAAGATGTCAACAGAGACTCCTAAGTGATGTTAGAGCAAGATTAAAATCCCAATTCAACCTCAACCATCAACTAATGACATCCATTCCAATAAGGAGCAGTGTCAAGAAATATTCCTTTACAAAATTCTAAAATTGAATTCACCACAGTAGTGGCACAATGAGTAGCCGGCGATGGAAAGTCAAACTGTTATGAAACATATATATATCATTGTAAACCTTCTCTGTCATGCAAGATTAGATAAAAGACCTAAAAAGCTTAAATGAATACCTGAAACTCAGAAGCATTTGCAGCCTCTAACATGTAATCCAACTCCCCAACCAAGCCTTTTCCAAGCTCATCGGCATATAGGCGAAGATCACTTTTCCTCTTTGCTATCTTTTGCAATAAACCCAACTGAAACATTTGACCTCTAAATTATCTTAGCAATCTCAACTGGAGCATATACAGCGATGGGCCAATAGGCAATAGAGTTAGAAACAAACCCCAATGCGAAGAATATATATATCTCGCACAACTACGTGATGCAGATTAGGTCGTTGAACTTTCACAGCAACACTAGAACCATCAAGTGTGCTTCCACGGTATACCTAAAACATGTTCCACGTAAACATATAGGAACCGACCTCCGCATTGAAAAGGCTCCAACCAACTAACCTCCATATTCATGTACATTGGAAACATTTGCGTGTATTACATAATAAAATGCCTATTCATTTAACATTAAAGTAAAAAGAAACCTGACCAAATGACGCTGCTGCTACAGGTTCCTCAGAGATGAAGCTAAAGAATGATTCGACAGGAGAACCTAATTCTTCCTCAATTATTTTCATTGCCATAGACCGGGGAAAGGGAGGAATTTGATCATGCAGTTCAGACAATGCCTGCAATCATAACCCAACATAAAATCAATCTTTCAATTGAATTTCTCCAGGCAACAATACAAAAATACACAAAAGGATTGTCTATTATTCAAATACGAGATAATGTCCATATACATAATTGCTGTACATTTATTTATGTCAACACATAATAAGACTTATATAACAGTATCCTGAAGCGATTGAGACTCCAAAAAAACAGTATCATAAAGTGATTGAGATTCATAGAAGACTTTCCAAATTCATACAGTAAGAATTATCGTAACCCAACAATATAGGATAAGAATTATCGTAACCCAACAATATAGGATAACTACCTAGCAGACCAGAAATATGAGAACTAAATAGAAATAAGTTAGAGTAAACCAAAGAGGACAGAAAGTGAGAACATTTAGATTCTCTTCATTGCCAGGATCCAATTGTAATTCATATTTTCATAAATAGCTGAGCTGAAACACTTTGCTCAAAGGGAAAAAAAAAAAAACCACGTAAAAGCTTAAAGAAAAATGTCTTTCATCAAACCTTGGAAATATCGGACCCAATAATATCTGGCCTTGTGGAAAGGGACTGACCAACTGCATCAGCAAGCAAAGGCATGTAACTAGCATATTGGTAATCTTGTAACTACAGAAGAGAAAAATAAAATACCCAGCATCTAGTTGGAAGAGAAATATGAGAATGCAAGAAAGATAAAAGATGCAGCAATTTTTTTTTTTTTTATAACAGAAATATATGTTTTAAAATTTAAAATTCAAATAGATGCCATTCCTTACCTTTGATAAAAGTAGGTCCCAAATTTAACACTGTTTCTTTCAAAACCATTCCAAAATTGTATTGTGAGATGTCCCCATCAAAATCTTTCTCTAAATCTGATCTCAAGAGCTTTCTTATTCTTGAGGTTCGAATTCTGAGCACAGCAGAAAGAACGCAAGAACCAACCTTCCAGAGAAAACAAAAGCAAACGTCATAGGTATATACTTCGGAGAAATGTCTGACAGAATAGATAATCGCTGACAAGTTTTACCAACAACTTAAAGAATAACTAATTTAAGAAGTAGAGAAAATCATTGTACGTTACAGGTATACAGACGGAATGACTGGTACAGTGAAAACGGCACTCCATTTAGTCAAAGAAACATAACTGGGCAAAACAATGCCACGTTTACCCTATGTAAAAACATGCCACGAACAATGCTAAATGAAAAACAATAACAATGATATTACGCTAAGAATTGATTAAAACAATCTGGCTAATATTCAATCTACATGCATCATGTTAGAGAAACCACTCAATCCAAAACCTTAGACTGCAGGGTAAGGGCCCAACAATGGTATTAGAGACAAGTCTCAACAAATCAAGAATTTTCTCTAATTAAAACTAAAAAGTAATCAATTGATCGTAAAAGATTTAATTATTTTTACAGACCTCAAGAAGTCGAAGGCCTACTATATGAGGCCTGCAATTGAAATAATCAGCAACATCTTGTGGATTATAGACTTCTGGAAGTGGCTTCGACCAAATCTTTAACATATGGTAGAAATAATTAGCATATGCTTCCAACGCTTTGAGATCAGCCATTAACAAATCCACACCGGTGAGTCCTATCAAGACAAGCCATATCTGAATCAATAAGAACTAGATATGAAGAAACTGCCTTCATTCTCTGAGGCAAATAAAAGACAAAGCAAGTTTGAAAGAAGCCCCTTTCAGCTAAGCATAACAACATTTCTGACCTATTTGCAGCTACTTCGCCTCTGCCTAATTCTGAAAGCACAATAGTTAAATGTTGGGTAAGCCCCTACTTTATGTGAAATCTCACCCACTGAACACACCGCGGGTGCAAAGTGCATTTATGGCCAGCCAAGCTACATCCAAGGGATCCCTTTTACTCAATAGTTAATATTTACCAGCTATCTATCCATCCACTTATATTTGACATCTAGTGATTCCATTCTACAAATAGTCTAAACATCCCAGCAGTTTAATTCCTAGTATACCCTCAGTCTTAGCCGTTTGAAAAGGTCGTGCCTCTGCTTAATTTTAAAACACTTCCGCTACAATGTTTGGTAAGCATATATAGAGTTGCTGATCTCATTTCAAAGCAACACCAATTTAATAATAGCCACAGGCAGGCCGGAAATGGAATCTTCATATACAAATAAACAATATAACATATGAAAAGAAATAAACGAAAAAACACGAATGACGATTAAGAAAATACAAATTTGCACAAATAATAAAGAAAATTAAATTAAAAATGAAACTAACTAGACCTGGATAAGAAGGCTGCGGCCAATCACGAGGCTCCAGCTCAGCAGCCCGGGGATCCTCGAGATTTCGAAGCCAAAGAACATCGTCGAGGGTTTTGGAAAGCTGAGGAAGGCGAAATGTCTGATTTGCCCATCCAATTCCTTTGCTAATTCTTTTCTTCAAGAACTCCATGTCTTTCCGCACTGCATCACCAAAGTGACTAAAATCTCCAATCACTCTCGCTTGTTGCCTCCGCTTGCTCCTCTTCGGCGTCGTTTCGATTGAACGGAGCGCCGTTATAGACGTCGAAGCCGAGGCCAGCGAAATTGACATTTTTTTTTGAAGAAAATGGCGGGTGATTTTGCGGTTTATTATTTGTTGTTTATTTATTTCGGATAATTTTTGTGATTGGTTGAGGATCCGGTGAAGGAGGAGAAAAGGGAAAGTGGAAGTGGTGAAGAGTTGTGTTTCGTGGCAGTGGTGAATGAGCGAGTGGAGGGAGAAGCCGAGAGAGGGAGAGCAGTAAGAGTTGGGGATCAGATGCAGGAGCGGAACTGTTTGCAAAGATTTTGGCCAGTGTAAACAAGACACCTGTCATAGTCAATAGCGAAATTGTGATTTGGGGGGATTGGATTAAATTTTGCAGTTGGAGGAGTAGACCGTTAATTACCGCCAAAGGCAAAAACCTGAGGTGAAAGGAATCGCGCGTTCGAACCAAGATGACACGTGACAAGAACATATTTAGAAAATAATTCTGTCACCGTGTGGAAGTTACTGCTGATATATTTTTGGGCTCATTTAGTTCGCATGTGATTAAAAAATTTAAGAAATTATGTACAAATATACTTATTTTAAGAAATTTTTAGCTTTAACTTAGAATTTTTAGATATCTAATTTTAAAAATAATCTATTAAGTTAAAAATGACCTATCTTATTTATAAACTCAAGTAATTTATCTTTATAAATTAATGTAAAACATAACTTAAAAGTTGCAATATAAAGTTTCGTTTTTCAAAAAAATAAAGCAAATTCGTTGGGTTATTAATTGTCGTTGGTTCAATATTATAAAATTAACATTGCCAAAACTTCGCATTCTTCTAAATTCCATCATTTTCATGATCTACGTATCGATCAAGTGCTGCTGTCCATGCTTCAATACATGCGATATTACAAAGCTCCAAACTCGTACATTTTTATTTTGAATTTTATAATCTACAAATACATAAAAATGAAATTTTATATGATTTTAAAGCATGTTTGGTATTTAGGTAAACTATAATTATAAAATAAAAATTAATAATGTACAATAGATATGATTCAATTTAATTTCCAAATAACTATAATTATTCAATCTCAATATCAAATAAAGCTTAAAGAAAAATATTTATAAAATATCCTAAAAAATCTATCACATATTAAGTTAAAATATAAACTCCCGCTAAGACGAGAGACAAATCTTTTCTTATTTGGAACGATTGAGTCCCGCAAAAATAGAATATTGAGGAGGGTATGAGTGAGCATTGAGTGGGAGCTGCATGCCCAAATCCATGCAAATTTCCTTAACATGTAAAGGAAACAATTTTTTTTTTTAAATTTTTCCTGATATTTCCTCTCTGGCAGTCTCAGTACTCAATCTCAGCCACATACCCATTGGATATTCCACCTGGGCACCTACCGGATTTAACAATCCAACGTGGCCCAATAAGAGAACATACCCAATAAACCTTAGCCAATAACAGTCCGCTTTCAGATTCGCCTGTATCCCACATCGATATTCTTACTTCCTTCATTTCTCCTGCCCTTTATCTCCCCTCCCTTCTCTCTCAACTCTCCCCCTATCTCACACAGCTCTTCCAAAATGGCTTCCAACACTTTGATGAGCTGCGGCATCCCCTCCACCGCTTTCCCTTCGGTCCTCTCGTCTTCTAAATCCAAATTCGTTACTGCAGTTTCACTTCCAGCGGCCGCCAATGCAACCTCGAAATACGCCATGTCTGCTGACTGGATGCCCGGCGAGCCCCGGCCGCCGTACCTCGATGGTTCAGCCCCAGGGTAAGCGAGCGAGCATTTAGAAGATTTTACCAGTTGAACTAACTAGCTAGCATAGCTCGCAAATTTTGTTGCTAATGTTTTTTTGTGGTGCACTCGTGTTTCTGTTTCACAGGGACTTTGGATTTGACCCACTTCGGCTTGGCGAAGTTCCTGAGAACCTTGAGAGATACAAGGAGTCTGAGCTCATTCACTGCAGATGGGCTATGCTTGCTGTTGTAAGTTTTAAATTCTTTTGTTTGTGCGTCATTTCTTGATTGACATTTTCAATGTGCCTGAATCATATATGTTTTAGTTTAGTAGGCAATGTAACCCTGAATTGTTCCAAGATTTTGTTATTATATTCATATGAACTTAAACCATTTCGGATTTAGTCCAAGGGAACCACTAACCACTAGTTGGTTTCTTGCTCTGGAAGCAAGATATCAAGGGTTGAGTCAATATCATTTCAGAGTCGATAAAGTATCAAAAATAAAATAAGGTGGCTGAATGTCAAAATGATTTACTGAAAATTTTTCACGCAGCCGGGGATGTTGGTGCCAGAGGCATTGGGATTGGGCAACTGGGTGAAGGCACAAGAGTGGGCAGCAATTCCCGGAGGACAAGCCACATACTTAGGCTACCCTGTTCCATGGGGCACTCTCCCCACAATTTTGGTCATTGAATTCCTTTCCATTGCCTTCGTTGAGCACCAACGCAGCATGGAGAAAGACCCCGAGAAGAAGAAGTACCCCGGTGGTGCTTTCGACCCCTTGGGCTTCTCCAAGGACCCCCAGAAGTTTGAGGAATACAAAGTCAAGGAGGTCAAAAATGGTTAGTCATGGCACTTTTAAACCAATAAAAATTTTCACAAGTCACATTGAATTGAATTGAAATGAATCAATTGACAGATATTTGATGGTTATCTTTTTTTGTTTTTTTTGTTTTTCCTTTCAATATTCAGGGCGTTTGGCATTGTTGGCATTTGTGGGTTTCTGCGTGCAACAATCAGCATATCCAGGCACAGGACCATTGGAGAACTTGGCAACTCACTTGGCTGATCCGTGGCACAACAACATTGGGGATGTTATCATCCCCAGAGGGATTGTGCCTTGAAGAATTGCATTGTTAAATTCATCCATATCCAGTGTAAAATTCCTGTTAAAAGAGCCTCTAATGAAACAGAATTGGTATCTTTCTGACTGTAAGATTAGAACGTAATTGTCTTCCAATGATCTTCAAACTAGAATCTAATACTATTGTGATTGCCGTAATCAAGAGCTATTTTTCAATTCTTTTGTGAATGTGGGAATGTGGTGATGTGGGATAACTTTGAACATAAAAACAATGAAAGAAAACAAGAATACGATAACTGAACCTTATTCATTCAGGAACTATAAAGTATTACGCAGCAATTGAGTTCAACTTAATTACAAGCACACACAAAAGGGGCCACTAGGGCCGTCTGCACACTGAGCACCGTTGAATGCATCCCCTAACGCAACTCGACAAGCCTGGGTACAGGTATCTTGACTGCACTGAACCGGTTGATCGTCAGCAATATCGACCAAAACACGATCAGGGATGAGCTTAGGACGAACAACGGCTTCTGCATTCAAGAATGTCAAGGCCATCAAAACAAAGATCAAAGTGATCATCAATGGCAACGATGCTTTTTGTTTCATTTTCTTGCTAATAAGATAAAGCCCTTTTTTTTTTCTTCCTGAAGGAATTAGATTACTTGTATGCAAAGTTTCTCATGGGTTAGGGTGTATATAGAGATTGGAATGCTCTATATATGTCAAAAATATCTTGTTGCAATCCATATATTAATATCATTTGAAATTGGATTTGCAATATTGGTATATCATCGTAAATTGGCAACTCATGCACGTTGAAGACCAAGGTCTTGAATCATATTTTATATTTGTAACTTTGTTAATGCATGTAAATGATAGAGATTATGAGTCCGCAAAATCTTCAAAGTAATTTCTAGATTTCTTTCTATGAAAACCATTGATAAGTAAGAATCATAGAGAATTATTTTAAATGGAAAGAAACAACCAGATTTCTTTCTATGAAAACCATTGATAAGTAAGAATCATAGAGAATTATTTTAAATGGAAAGAAACAACCAGAAAATTAGTGGTAATAGCTTTGATTTTAAATCAAAAATAGAGAATCTTTAGAAATTCTTCTGCTATAAAAGCCCTATTCATGTAATTATTAAGTTCAGGAAAAAGCAAAGCAAAGCAAAACAAAACATTTCTATTCAATAGAAAATTGACAAAAGCATTTTTGTGTCCAATGGAAGGAAGGTTGACACTGAGAGTGACACTAATCTTAGCTTTGATGGTCTTCAGTTTCATGACCATTAATGGACCGGATGTAGCAGAGGGTTTTCGAATTATCATCGAATGTAGCCAGCCTCAATGCACGCAGATTTGCAAAAATGCGTATAAGGAAAAACTTGTATCGGCTTTCTGTAAGAAGACGGATTATGGAAACCTTTGCGTTTGTGTTCATAAACCTTAAAAGTACTGTACGGCTTGTCATGGTCATGGCTCATGACTATTACTGTAATCTTAATAACAAAAGCAAATAAAACCTTATTCATTACATACCGTCTTTTCTGTTCTTATTGATCATGTGCTTTCGAGTTCATACGTTTTTCAATGTAAATCAGAATTCGCATATATATATATATATATATAATCAGATAATGTTACAAGTATTACTAATATCCATAATTCCATATCATATAACAAAATGCTTTTGGCAGCTACAATGGTCTATTTTTCTCGATAAAGAAAGTAAGACTGAAGTCTGAAGGCGGTTACTTACTATATTTTAGTGTACAGATGTGTATAAGAATTCTGTTAGGACTAAAAGGAATGTGACGAATAGCGAATTGTAGAGGCATGGAGATGAAGAAGTTACATCTGTACAGAGAAAAGCAGTTAAACTTAGCAGAGAACTAAATTTGTCTCCGAAAATAATAAAGGGAAAACAGAGAACATAATAAAGGTTTACCTGGCACTGGATTTACAATTGATTCAGTGACCTGCTGGGATTTGTGGTTACTAATTTCGAGTAAGCTCTGTGAAATAAAAGCCGATTTCCCAAGGTAAGACCTTGTGAGCTTCTTGACCACTGTTATTTCTTGAGTACTGCAAAAGAGCTTGAATTTGCTCAGTGTTCGCCGTGGAGATTTTAATAAGATAAGCATAAATGATCAGGATACATACCTTGGACTAAGGAGGTTGCTGGCACTAATTTTTCCTGAATAAAGAGCATTAGTCCTAGTAGCATTTGTCAATGTTTGCAAAATGAACAATCTTTTCTTGTTGGGCATGGAGTTTCTTGCCATGATCACATTTGCAGGAACAGTTCCGAATCTGATTTTCAATAAACACAACTACTTTAGAATCAGATTTTGACATAGGGAATATATCAGACTGTACATTACATCTAATTTTTTTCTTAATTGTTCTTTTCACATACACATACATGTCACCAATCATTAACTTGAGTATATGATAGCATAGGGATGCTACTTCAACATATGAAAGATGTTAAAACAGAATTCAATTCTTAATTCAGTGTTGAATTGCAGGACTTACGAGCAAGATCCAGGATAGCCATTGATTTCTCGGCAACCACCTTGTGGACAAAGATACCTGAGCATTTCATAAACAAAACAGAAAAAAAAAAAAAGAAGAAAACAAATATACTTAATCGAACTTCTTTTTCAAGAAAAATAAATTGAAATGGTTGGAAACTGAAGCAATGTATTTTGCGCCTACATGAAATCTCTGACTGATTTTGATGACCAAGACCGGTTCTGAGGCCCCTCTTTGGAGTACAACAATGCTGTATCACTTCTTACAAATGCAATATCTCCCAATTCCTCAACCAGGCACCTAAATGCTCCTGAATCTCCAAAATACAAACTACTCGAATCGCATGAACCATTTTCAATGCCACAGCCACTGCATATTCCCATTCCTTCAAATTCTCCCGGGGCACAAACCTCAGAGAAAAAACTTGAAGCAATTTCGATGTCACTTATTTTTTCCGAATCAAATGATGATGCTGATTCTTTGATATGGTTAACGGGATAGTTCCAGCCAGCCGCTGTGGAGTAACTTCCATGGCAAGATTTATGTCCCTTGAAATCCATCAACTTGATGCCATCATTTTCTTGGCAAACCTTTCTGTTTATAACTGCAACAGCATCGTAGCTTTGAGCATGGTCACAGTAGACTTCATTTGCAATGGCTTTCATAGAGTAATTGAGAAATGCTGTGTAAGCTAGCCCTGCTTCTAGATTTACTATATCTGCTTCCCCTTTTCTTGCTGAATCTAAACACTCTTGTGCTGTGTCTCTTTTGACACTGCAAAGAAATTAAATTGATTAAACATTAACTTAAAATCTAAAAATAATAAAAAAATATTTTATTCCGTTCAAATTAAAATTGTTTCCAAATCTCTCATGATACACCTAGACCTAGTGACAATAGTACAGTGCACAAGAGTGCTTGTGACATTAGAAATTAAAGGGTACAATTTTCTCCCCAAAAAAATATTATACCATTTCCACGTGTAATCTTCAGATTGGTTGATGATACTGACGAGATGCTCACAGTCCTCCTGCTGATCCCTGACAGCACACCATTTGATTGACGTCTCTGATCCTTCCACTTCATCAGCCACCGCACCACTTGGCACAACCTGATCACCAAATTCCTCCCTTCCTTCCTTCACGGTCGATGGCGCCGGCGCCGGAGATGCATTTGGCACTGACAGTAGGGGAGGCGAGCTTTGTGCAGATGTTAAACTCGTGGGCGACACCGGAGTTGGAGATGGCGCGAAACCTGAAACAGAAAGGCCGATTCCAGATTTTAAAGAATTAGGAGTAGCTTTTAATCTGCGACTAATTGAAATTTTAGTAAACACTAGGGATTCAAATGATATTTTACCCATTTACACAGTTTTTACATTTGACCCCTTAACGTTTAAATTATTATATTTATAAAAAGTTTTCTATGTTATGTCATTGTATTGTTGACTCTATCAATTTTACTTGTTTTATGTTATACTGTACGATAACTTATACACTTTTGGCTCTATGGTACCTACTAAACCAAATCTTGATTCCACTATTATTTACATATATTTTTATTTTCATTTATTAAATTTTTATTATCTATTATTTTCAATCAATATGTAAGAATAAATACACTCATGATAAGGATAATCACCGAATCTTTCACTGTCTGAAGTGTTTGATGATGGTGCATGCGAGGGAGGAAAATGTTGAACAGACAAGAAGCTAGAGTTGGGTTCCGGGGCCGGAGACGGCGCAAAACCTGAGACATTATTGAGAGGGTGAATTTGCAAAGTTTACGGAAAAGAAGAATCAAAAGCAAAAGAAATAAACATACCCTGAATTGGAGAAAGGGAAGAGAGCAAGTGAAGAAGAAGAGCAGTTGCTGTTAAGATCTGCATCTGGGGATCTTAATTGTGTGTGTATTGTGAATTGTGATGGTGATGTGAATAGAGAGAAGAGGCAGAGAGCATTGTAGAGCGTGCATGGGCTCGATGAGTTCATTTCATTTGTGAGTAAAAATTGATAACTTCAAAAGAAAGAAATGGTTATGGGTGCGTGCGAGTTGAAAAGACTAGTTAAAGTGATTGTTTACTAAATTTTGCTGCTTCTTTACGTTCTTTCATTGTCAAGAAACTGATCATGCAAGCAATGTTTCCCTGGAGGGAGTGAGGCAACTAGGAGAGGTGGATTATATTATCGATCTCTTTTTATGATTAAATAATCTCTAAATATATGATATTTTATGATAAATTCTATTGGTTGGAATAAAAATTTTGTATCTAATTCATAAACATATCTTCTATTTTATAGTTTGTTAATAGCAATATCAAACATAACGACCCGAAAGTAACCCACCCAGAGCAGTCATGGTTTATTAGACTTTCATCAAAGGTCTAATGGATTGAAGGTAATTACATTGGGCTTCTTGGCCATTAGTTCTGGGGTAGAGTTAGTGGCACCCCTATAAAATTCTTATAAAACCCCTTTTTTTCTTTCTTTTTTTCAAATTTTTAATTTTAACCTGGATTGAAAAAATCGAATTAAGATTGTATCATCCTTCTATGGATTAGAATAGGGTTAGTGTAGGTGCTCAGAATTTTGAAAACTCTCAAAAGAGCAAGAGACTAATAGTTTAATTTTAAGCTTCAATGTGATTTTAATAGTTTGTTAATTGATATAATAAGTTAGTTATCTTTTCAGATTGATGATTATTTTGAGAACTTTTAGAAACAAATAGTTGTATTTGAAAATAATTCTCATCAACAGCGTGCGTGAAAGTTTGAAATCAAGCTAGTGAAAATTCTGCAAATTGTAATAACAGGTTTTGGGGTTTTGTTGACAAATAAGAATGTAGGGTTATTTGTGCAATCAAAATGGATATATTTAGAAGTAGAAGGCCCAATACTTTTTTTTTCCTAAAACTGGCCCACTAAGGGTGTCGTGAATGGAAATGCTAAATACCCCAACTTTAAGGTAATTGTTAAGTTGCTGCCGCTCTGTTCACCTCAAGATACTGCGGCTGTAAGGTACAGCTGCAGCAACTTAAGGGATCCCAATTTTAAAGACCCAATATTGTTAAATGGTATTTTTTTAAAAAAATTTATTTATTTTAGCAATATTCAACCATTTTTCATTTCAACTGTCTCCACGTGCATCATGCACGACAAAGGAATGAAGTATTAATTTCACAATCATAAACGTAATTAAGCCTTAGTTTAATTTAATTAAATCAACATTTCAAAAGAATATCAAAAGAGTCAATTTATGTACTGAACTAAAGCACAAGTGGATTGTCGGTGTAACTTGTTTTTGGCGATGATTGATGAGTGACTTGACTGATCATCATGTTAGGCTTCATATGCGTACAATTGTGCCCATTAATCTCACGAGAGAAACATGTTGAAACGGTTGTGCTGTTATAAAGCAATTTGATTAATTTTTTTCTAGGTCACTCTATAATGCTATTATAAAAATTATAGTATTAATAGTGGTATAAGTACGAGCGTAATCAATAATTTACAAAATTAAAAGTTAGTTAAGATTTTTTTTTATTTTAATTGTTTAAATAATCATCAAATCTGTTAAACATTACTTTTAAAAAAATTAAATAATAAAAAAAGAAACAAGTATAGTCTATTGAAATTTTTATATTTTTCCTTTGAAAAATATGTATTTTAATATTAACATAACTCAATCTTAGTGTATCCTCTTATTATTAACTCTTTTTCTACAAAAAATAAATAAATAAATAAAATTGATAGATTAATAAATACTGCAACAATTAACTCAACTCAATGTTAGCCAATAAACGATTTAAAAAAAAAAAGAAAAGAAAATAAATTATATTGTTCCAATTATAAAGGACAAAAAAGATCCATATTAACATGTATCGTTGAAGATTGAATAATTGATATTTGTTATGTATACATCTAAATTAATTTTTATATTTGCATACTTAAGTTTTAATCTTTTTGGTGATTAGGAAAATATTTATCAAATTATAAAAAAATAAAATTATATCTATCAACTTGAATATTATTTATTAATTATTAAGTAGTTAGTTACTTATCCTCTAAATTAAATGGTGAAAATTAAAAGATTTAAATCCAAAGACCCATTATCAATACGACTGAAATTTATACGGCATTTAAAAAAAAAATCTTTTTTTTATACATACATTTAATATGAAACCCCGGGGATGGCCTAGCTAAAATCAATTTTTTTATTTTATTATTTATCTTTAAAGTTTAAAGACAATAACTAATTAAAGAAAATGATTGGAGAACCATTCGGTTAAGCCCATGGAAACAATTATTTACTTTAGTAAAATTAACCTGTAAAGCATTTTTTAAAGTAAACAACTTTATTGTTGCTAAGTTTTTAAAAATATAAAGACACAAAATATTTTTTATATTGTACTCTTTCTCTTTATTTGTAGTAACTTCTCTTGTCAAACTGTGAAATATTAAGTTATTCACCAGACGACGTTCTTGACACATGAATTGAAGTATGAAACTCCAAACTCGAAGGCACTAATCCTACTTGTAAGATTTTATTTACTGGTTTTACAATACTGGCAATATTAACTTAATTTTCTTAGTTTAATTAGAGAGGCTCAAGTCCTTCTAAAAGAAAAAAAAAAAGAAAGAAAATTATAGTGTTTTCTTACTCTTAATTAATAACTCAGTTTATTTCTATCATCATTCCAAAATAATCAAGGAAAGCGTCTCGATCATCATCAAAATTACAACACCCTCTAATTACGATTTATCATAAATATTGATTTAAGCCCATTTAAAGTTCCACGGATAAATGACCTCCAGCAATACTGCCAAAATTAAAATTCTCTAGCTGCAAGCTCCTAATTCCTTTCACTCTCCTCCAAACCTCCCATCTCAATCAGACGAGGAGTTTAGCTCCGTGGACAATCCTGTAGCTGATGAGTACTTTGCTTCTGAGCCTGAGAGTATCGAGAAGCATCATCGTGACTTCAGCGTTGCTGACTCGCACTCCCGTTCTAGGAAAGGTCGTAAGCACCGCAAGCGACGTTCTGGGCGTTCGCATTGATGATTTCGCATTTATATTTCCGTTACTCTATAATTGGTTTCCATTTCCTTTTGTTCTTTGTTTTTTTTCTGTTTGGAGATTTTGATTTATGTCCCCCTCCATATGTATTTTTCGTTTCATTTTAATAATCTATAGGTAAAGGGGTCCCGCCTAACCCCCCACCCTTGGGTGGTAATAAAAAAAAAAAAAGCTCCTAATTCCTAAACCCTAATTCTTTCAAATTGTGCTAATGTTTAGCCCAATAAGAACAAAATTATGTGTTACATAATGATGATGCTTCCTCAGAATCAAGTGACAGCTGGGCCTCGCGTTGAGTTCCCCTTCTCGATATATCAAAATTTTTTGTTCGTCAGATATTCTTTTGCCGGTTGCTCGGTCCCTTTTGTTGAGTTCCGACTTCCAAAGTGTGTCATTTCATTTTCCTTCGACTATCTTCAAATTAACACTTTCCCAATTCCCATTAATTGTTCTTATCATTGTTATTTTCTTGAATATTAAACCAAAGCACAGAAGCTATATAGAGCTAGCTAGGGTTTTGCAGTTTGCACACGCGTGTTCGTGTATATGTTTGTTTTTTTTTGTCTTTCTCTAGAAGTCTAGAGCCAGCAGATGCATGCCGTATGGGGGCATATGGAATGGAGAGAGGCAGAGCAGAGAGCTGTACATGCTTGTTGGAGACTTTGGTTAATTTCGAGGTGTAATTAATCAATTAATTAATTAGTTATATAATATATAGCAAATAAACACAAAGCTTAAAATCAAGCAATATATTATTAATATTTATTATATTATGGAGAGAGAGAGAGAGAGAGAGAGAGAGAGAGAAAGAGAAAGTGGTGCTGCAGTGCTAGAGCACATGGCTGTGTGCAGCAGTTTTTGATCACCATCACCATCATCATGTATATATAATCTAATTCTAATAGATAATAGCGTCAACGTGTTTTGTGCAATTCGAGGAAAAAGTAGAGACGAAGAAAAGCCTTACAAATATATTATATTTACGTTAATTATGAGTAATCTTGCAATGAAAGAATTTCAATAAAAAGTAAATTAAAACATAAGAATTTTTTGTAAAATTTTTTAACTTATAAAATAAGAGACTCCTACATTATAATTACTCTCTTATATATATTCTAGTTAAGTGTATATACGCAAGTTAAGTACATAATATAAGATAGGGTTAGAGAATAATGTAACGAGGACATGCACTTAGAAACAAAACACAAAAACAAAAAACCCTAAAGAGGGAGGAAAAAAAAAACAAAGAGAGGAGAGAGAAATAGAAGGGCAATGCTGCGTGATGATCACGATGCTTAATCTGACACCAGGATTCCCACACTTGTTCTTTCCAGCACTCTACACGATAAGATATATAATATCTTAACTTTATTTCCATTTTTAATAAGCTGCTTCTTCTCATTTTTTTCTCTTTGATTGTTTACCATTTTCTCCATACAAGGAAAGTGCAATTCCCAAATTTGCAGCCTTTTTTTTTTATTTTTAATTTTACATGCAAGATCAATCGCTCTCTCTCTCTCTCTCTCTCTCTCTCTCTCTCTGCCCCTCCTTCAGTCTTCCCCATTTTTTCAAATTTAATTTTATATCACATACATTTTTATTTGTGTAGCATTTGAAGGGTGGTTTCAGACTAGCTAGCTAGTCTACATATAATTTAACTGACTTTGAATATTAATTAAGTAATACTCCCATAATATTCCTTTGATTTGCTTTCTTGTACTCAAGGTTTCTCTTCTGTGTTTCATTTCTCAAGGAGATGGTTTTTTTAATTGTGCCCTAGGGCATGCGCTTGTTTTGCATACTCATTCTCTCAGTAACCTAAATCTGTCCTTAAGTTTGAAGAGTGAATTTAAATTTTTTTATGGTCTTATGCATAGAATAATATGCGGAAAGGTCGTTTCTATCCCAATTTAGCATCTGGCTTTTACTAACTTTTGGATTAAAATAAATTTAAAGTGGGCAAGTTGGGTTAAAGGTGAAGCATTTTTAGGGGACATGGTAAAGACCTAATTACTATAACTATTTAATTTTAAAAGCATGCGTTTAAACCAGCTAACAATAGTAACCATTCAAGGATTTCGATTCAAGTGTTGAGGCTGCTATATGATTTTCTGAATTGAAATGTCATTTTTGAGTACGTCAGATTGTGCTTGACTGGTTGCATTCACCAATAAATGGAGACACTCTGAATAATACAGTTTATTGAGCATATTCAGTGTACATAGGATCATAATAAGGAAATGCAGCCAATGACACTCCAAGTTCCAATAAAAATGTATTTGAACAGAAGCAAAATGATTGTGTTTAATTACATTAATTGTGTTTGCTATTAATTTAAAGAGTAATAATATAGTCACAAATTTTTGTATAAATTTATTTTGTACAAACTGATGTAGCATGATTTAATTAGTTGAATTAAATATTACTTGATCCACATAATTTGTTTTCATTATTTTATATTTTCTTTCAACAAATGAATTAATGCCAAATCAATTTATACAAATTTAATTTGTACAAAAATTTGTGGCTGTATCATCACTCTAATTTAAAACAGTGATACAAGAAACTAAAATTTAACTGAAAATTTAACTGCTTTTATGTGCTAATTTGAAGTTTTGGACTCCATCACTCCATTAGAACAGATGTTAGCCGCATGATCTGTAACATGTATTTTAAACACCATTTGATTGTGGGGTCAATGGCAAAGCAGGATTTGGTCCCTTAATTCCAGAATTGTTTAGAAATGAACCAACAAATTTCAATTTAATCTCTTATTTCCTGAATTGTTTAGTCCTGCGGACCCAGCCTTAACATAATTCTGCCCTTGCATTGCAGCATAGGCCTAATTTTAACAAAGCAGTGACCATGATATACACATTTCGTTTCCTAATAAGGGTTTTAGTGTAAATTCTCCTCAATCTTGCCCATAGTAAGATGCCTTTCAATATTTCATTCTTTGGACTGGCTTTTCGGGGTCTCTTTTGGCAAGTCTGGCAAGAGGCCATTAGGTCATTAATGGACCCTTGGGTTCTCCAAAACCAAAAGGTTTTAAGTATTAAATATAATATACATAACTGTATAATGAATCTTTCTCCGAATAGAAGTTTATATCCAAAGAATATTTTGTATATTACATTATCCAACCTTCAAAACAAAGATTTTAAATCTACCAAGAATATATCAAAAAGGATAATGGACAAGATATGTATGCCCCTCTCTCTTATCCTTGTTTTTTTAATAGTATAATTGGAATTTTCAGGACCCTTGAAATGTAAAAAAGTTAATGAAATGTTTTTTGAGTTATAATAAAGATCATTGTTCTTTCCAAAACTAAAATGCTTTTAAATTAAAATCCTGCCAAATTGCTAATTACCAACTGTCTTCTCGTTAAAATCTAGCTTACAATTTTGCAATAGCTTGATACATAAGCATTGTGATTCATGTTTTCATATATAGTGGACCATATGTAGGACTGAATAAAAAGAGGAACATGGAAAGAAAGAAAGAAAGACAGAAAGAAACCGATGCACTAACGAAATTACTATCATATTTAATCTATGTACATAATATAAACTCAGTTGGAGTCATCGATTGGACCAACATATAGACTCTTAAATTTTCTTTTCTTTTTGAATGTTACTTTTTGACTGATGATCACTTTCTCTTAGATCCTAAAGTAAGAATTATAGAGGTTTAACGGATAATTTAGAAATAAAAGGTGAATGCAAGATAATTTGGAAATTGAAATATTTTACATTCTATTCATTCTAGGTGTATATTAAAAAATACTGTTGGTAATTAAAACTTTAGTGGTATTCATTTTAAAATTTTTATATACTAGTATTTTCTAGTATTACAATTAAGGCGTACTTGACGTCTAAATCATTGCAATTATAATATAGAATAACACAACTGATTTACCAGACATAATTTGATATATAATTCGCACTACCAAACACTTATAAATATTTACAAGATTAGAATTATGAGTCTCTCGTATTAAGGATGAAGGAGACTTACGTATGCTAACAATAGCACTCAACGACTGACTATACGCAGCTAACATCGATCTTTTAAGTAGTGTGTATATTTTTTTTTACCCCACCGTAAGTAACTGATGAAAGTTCATCTATTTTTCACAGTAGTAGTATACTCATAAATCCCTTTTAATTGCTAAAGCTCAAAACAAGGCTTCAGAAGCCATGAAGCGTTTTAAGCTCAACTTGCTAGCCGGGTCAAAGTCATACGTTATCATCTGCATTCTTCGAAAGCTCTGTGTGGTTGCCGTGTGCCTCATGGAGCAGTGATTAGGAGACTGCCTATCACTTTCTAAATAATTGAAGAAAAAATGGAAGCCAAAAAAGAAAATGAAATAGATCATTTGAAATGTCAAATGAATAAATGAAGTTAGCTAGTGGATAAAATGATGTAGGATGTTTACTTTTTAGCATGGTCATACAAGATTTAAGGCACTTGCTTTTGTTATCCATAGTTTGTAATACTACACTAATTCAATTTTAAAATTTCATTAAAGACATTTAAGAATAAGGAAACACGCGATAATTGTTTATTACTCATTTGAAAAAGGTGGTTTATGAACAAATTCAAGAACTGATAAAATTCCATTTGATGTGTTATAAACGTAAGATTGAAAGAGAGTTTTTGCTACTATAAAAAAGCCAGAATTAAGAAGACACTAATTTTGTTTTTTAATCTTCTTCGAAACACTAGATTAATTCAGAGATATATTTAGTATTTTTGAAATATTATCTTATAATCTACTCATATTTTACTATTAAGAGTTATGATAGTAGAAATCGACACAATAACAGTACAATCAAATGGTTTTACTTAGCATGGTTCGAAAATGAGATCCACTCTACTTATAGTCATTTATAATGAATGATATTTAGTTCGATATTAGGACCTAAACTCTTACCCTTAAGACATGAATCACTCAACCATCATATGATCCATTGATGTTTTAGTCATTTTACAATCAAAAGATTATTTTATGATACGTTACATAATGTAATGGAATCCTGAATTACAAATCTTTGTTTTAAAATAATAAGATGAATCAACTTATAATTGATATAATGAGCGCGCAGCTAATTAAAATTATGATTAGCTAAAATTAAACATTACTGAAATATTAAAATCACAACAATTTCACATCCAAACTAGCTATGGCCTTTGCAAAATATGAACAAAAATAAATGTGGCAGGTAATAATTTTTAACAGTAACGAAGAGATGAAAAATGTAAAGAAACCAAAGGTGAGATACATACAAGACGAGGCTGACACCCTGTTCTGTTGTTTTGATGTCAACCCTAAAATTCAATTGGTGGCCGTATTTGGACAGCCAAAGATTCTTACAATTGAAATTGACTAATCAATACAACAATCAAATAATAAAGTTACACGTATTATTGGAAATCCTTTGTTAGCTGGTCGTTTCCAGATGGGTCTATATATATTAACCCTACTCTCTGGTAGTTAGTGAAGCTGGACAGTATTTATATATTGAGTTTTTTTTTTTTTTAAACCACCTAAAGGTGGGGGGTTAGGCGGGACCCCCTAACTTGTTATTATTAAACTAAAAAATAAATCAAGACTACATATGGAGGGGAGCATATACCAAAACCTCCAAGCAATGGAAATAAGCAATAACAACCAACAAATGAAAAGCATACATAAGTAGATCAACAAATGAAAAGCAATGGAAATAAGCAATAACAGTAATTAATGCAACCGCCCATAATACTTCTTACGGTACTTACGGCCAGTGACTAATTTGAGACCTTTCCTGGAAGAATGCGGCCCAGCAACACTGAAGTCAGGATCACATCGCCCTGTACCCTCAGGGTCAGACGCAAAATAACCATCAGCGACAGGATTTTTTTCGGAGCTAAACTCCTCATCAGAAACCCGCACAACATCCAAAACAGGAGAGCTCCCATCCGGAAGACCAGCAGCAGCATCGCTCTCGGCAGCAGTCTGCACACCATCGGCTACAAATCCAGGGATATCAGTACACTGAGAATTGAAGGCCACCTGTAGATGATTCTCCATCGAAGACGGGGAGCGAGCTAGACCACTCGAAGCGGCACCAGCAACAGCAACAAGCTGAGAGGGGCAACCCGGAGCACCCGAACAGGCAGGGAGAGTTGGCTCACCCACCGAGTCTCGCAACCCAGAATCAACATGACCCACAGGGGGAATCGATCCAGAACCAGAACACGGACCCGGATCCACAATGGGTGGAGGAGCAGGAGCCTCCCGAGGCTGGACAGAATGTTCTGCAGTTGGGGCGTTGCCCTTATCTCGAGTCGCAGGGCCTTTAGCCGCACCACTGGCCGGGACAGGCTTACGAAGCCCCGGATTAGCAACGTAACAAGAATCTGCCGAGTGGCCAAGATGCCTACACGAGGAACAATACGCAGGGACCCTCTCAAAGACTACATCCTGCCAAAAACCAGAAGTCCCCTCGCCAATCCAAATACGGGACAGTAAAGGCTGCGAAACATCGTACTCCGCAAGAACGCGAGCTACCAACGGCCTATTAACTGAGGCCGTGTTATGATCAACCCGTAATAGGGTGCCAATAGCAGAAGCAATAGAAAACAAAGCAGATTTACAATGGATAAAATGAACAGGCAAGTACGGAAGGGATACCCATACCGGAACAATAGGGGACTTCTCCGAACAGCGGAAATCAGTGCTCCACTTAAAGATGCACACGCCTCGACCATTAACATACCAAGTCTGGCGCTCCCAAACACGCGAATAATCTTCTTCCAAAGAGAGTTTGATCAACACATGCCGGTTGTTAAGCAAGGAGACTTGACAACTTCCTTTCAAACCCAGGGTAACAAAAAATCTCCGAATAATCTCCATAGAAGGCCGGCCAAAAAAGAACTTACCGACAAGAGCTAATTTAAATGATTTAGCCATGGCTTGTATTTCTGCTGCTGTAAAATGGATGGCGGGCTCGCCACGATATAGAGAAGTCGGCTTAACCGGTACTGTGGGTTCCGTAGAACCCGTAACTGCATCAAAGAATGACTTATGAGGCCTAGGGGGGGCTGTTGGGTTAAGGATGGATACTGGGTTCAAAACGGAGGCAAATGATGGCTTAGAAGGGGGAGGTTGGTTACGGGTTGCATGGTTGACATGGGCGTATTTATATATTGAGTTTTAGTTTAGAGTTCTCTTGTTAAGAAAAGAAAAAAAAAACCACTTAATTTAGAGGTGACCAATATTTTAATTAGTTTGGTGAACTGGCAAAACAAATCCAACCGAACTAGAAATGAATAATTGATTCAAAATTTCTTGAACCAATTCTAAATAGTTGTTAATTAACTTGAGTTAATATTTAATTATGGCTGAGCATAGGTCGATTAGCAGTTAATTCATTCAACCTGCATAGAGTACGAGTTGGGATAATTTTTTATATGCATATTCTTTTTTCCATGGCTAATTTTACTCGAAAAAAACATATTTACGATGGTTGGATGGAAAAAAAAAATATTTCTATCTATGTATTATTGACGACCAACAACTGTCTTCAGCTATTGAAAAAGTACATTTGTAACAGCATTTCACTTGTTTTGACTATATTCAACATTCACCAAAAATGATTTTTCTTGAAGTGATAAAAACCCAACCAGCATAAGTGCAAGTTAGATTGTTTGGGATGTGCTTATCCAAAGACCTGATTTTCATATGAGAAAATAAATCTAATTATTATTCTAATAAATCAAATAATACAGTTCTGAAGCTAAGACTTACAGCATATTGCATAACCTAATAGGACATATGTATCTTGTGACAATTTTTATGATGAAAATGGAAAATCAATAAACGAAGGCAATTGATTTACTCAAATACATAAATTTTCTCTAAATCAATTGCATGATTTTCCAAAATTTATTAACTGATTTTCGAAAAAAGGATTTCAACAGTGCTATAAAACTAGACATTTTTTAACCGTGCTATTGTTTTAGTTCGATTTCTTGAAGTGCCACACCAATAGCATTTGAGTGTGAGAGGCTCGTTTTGGTTTGTCATATGGATTATACAGACTAGACGACTCATTAAACTATTTAAGAATTTAACACATGTTCAGAGAAAATTAAGCAAAAGACCTTTAGATCAATATGCGCTGATACTCTATTAAATTACCATTTTTAGTAAGAAACCAGATAACAGTATTTAAAATTTGCTTTCTTCTAAAAAATAATAATAGCACTAATTAGTCGATCCTAAATTTTTTTAACTGTAGCCGTTCTTTTTTAAAAATTTTAATGCGATGCTTTTGTTAACTAGCAGGTTCTAAAGGATTCAATTTATATTTTAAGGAACTAGTAGCAATTACATTTACATTCAATGAGAGCAATTTGGAAAAAGTTTGAACCTTGTTCGAATTTTTTTGATCTAGTGAGTTATCAAGAGTACTTATGTAATATATAATTATTTCCCTTTGTAAACTATTGGATTCTTGCCCTAACCCTAATTGCAAATGTGGTTAAAGCTAGGTTAATAAAATGTTTAAGGAAAAAAAAAAAGAATAATTATACATGTACACACGCAAAAAGATGAACACAATGGTAATAATATGGGCGGTTGCCGAATGGACAGAAGTAGTGCAGGTGAATTAGGTAGCAAAGCAGCATGGATTATTCTAAAATCTAAACAGAAAAGGATGAAGCTGAGAATCTCACTCAGTTTGCTTAAACAAAGTAGAAATATATGAAATGAATTAGTAATAAAATATGATTGTATAAAAAGGATATTAAAGAGCTAGCTGGCCAGGAAAAAGAAATATAAAAAAATAAATTATGATAAAATTCTTCTTTATTTTTGTTACTTATAAAAAGAAAAAGAATAAAATAGGGAGGGGGGCATAGAGGAATCCATATATGTCCAAACACTTGGAGACAAAAATGAGCTTCAGAATAGAAAAGCAACCTTTGCTTTACGACCCAGAAAAGGAGATTTCAAAACTCACCAAACCACAAGGTTAGCTTAGGAAACTGCGTGGTTACTAGCTCAACTCACAAAACGCAACACATCCTCATTTTTTTTTTCTTTTATTTCTCTCTCTCTCTCTCTTGGCGGTGTCTATATTTAGTGGCAAAGCTTGAGGGGGTTGCAATTACTTCAACCCCACATCTTCCTTCTTTCTCTCACAAAAATTTAGAAAATAAAATTGAAAAAACCACAAAAAAATTCGCCTAGCTTCTATCTTCCTTCTTCCCCTATGTTTAGCTTCTTGTCTATGCTTGTTTCATGCCAATTTCAAAGGGCATGTGTTGAAATAACTTGGAACACCCGACGATTAATTTGATTATGACCCTCATGAGCTTCTAATATATGCCTCAGATCTCTCTTTCTCTATTTAAGTCTTCTCTAGTTCTTCATATTTATGATCATGAAGCACCACAAGGCATTTCTTGTCTATGCATACATTCAAAATCCCATTAATTGATGCACATATTCATTAACACATGCATATATGTGTTACAAAATCATGCATATTACACATATGTCTGTATATTTATAATTATGTGCCTGGCTCCCTGTATGCCATTTGCAGAGTCAATCGAAACATCGATGGCCTCCGTGGATGGCGTATGAGGAGCCATGCATATTCCGTGTATAATATATGTCCATGGATATGGATTCTTGAATCTTGTTTTGCAGGTTATTTATTTATTTATTTTTTTCTTCTCTTTCAACTTGAGAAGGGCAGCATTGTAACTTTGTAAGACGCAGGGTTCCCTCTTTGTGCCTAAAAGGTACAATCAATCTCTCAAGTTCTTCTTTAATTCTTTCGAATTAATCCTTTTATGGATTTTAGGGTTTCAGTGATGAGACATTGTGTGAAAGCATAATTAATATCCATGACACCTGTAACAAGGAATTGTATATTACACTGAATTTGACATTGCAATAGTTTCATCAGCTAATTAGATGTTTCCCATTTTATTGATCCATCATCTTATTACACACTCACGTTTTACTGTAGTTATTAACCATATAATTGCATGTGTCTTTGTTAAATTTCCTAATTATTAAAACTAGAGGTTCAGTATTAACAAGTTTTCTAATTAATCAGACAATAAACACCGCATCAATGTAGCTTGTGATGGGTTGATTTTGCCTGAAGTGGAGAGAAAATTAAATTAAGACTGTCTTTTGTTTGAACTGAATTTGTTTCATGAACCAACTACTGTTGCTTAACATTTTTCATATTTATTAATCAATGCTCTCTATCTTTAAGTGCAAATTAAGGTCTAAAGGAAAACCAGAAAATTAACGCATTGTTTAACATATCAATTATCGGCTTGGCTTTGGTTGGATTTCGCCAAGTCCAGCAGTTGAGGAATTGTGAACATAATTTGAAAAAAAAATATTAATCCCATTGATCATCTAGGCCGTTGATTAAGACCATTGTCCTTGTTAGATCATGAGGTCACTGCTCAGGCATGATGAAGTGAAGAGTGATTAAAATGCAAATTAATCACTTGCATAGTGATAGATAGGGCAAAGCAGCGCGCCCCTCAAACACCCCCCCCCCCCCCACCCCACCCCCCAGCCATAGCCCCCCACCGAAACCAAGAGTCTGTCTTTCTTTTGTAATAATTAAATATAAAAAGAAAAACTAATATGTTTCAGAATTCAGAAACACACATGCATTTATTGCCAGGGAGTTTTGATTGAGAAATTAAGAAAAAGAAAGAATTAGATATATTTTCTGGGGAAAGTGAAAGAGAGGGAGCACTGGGCAGTGGCGGATTATGATTATGATTGTAGCTTTTTACTAGGGAATCACACATATGGATGGACCACTGAACTGATCATCAGCTGATCTATCTCTTTTATTGGCTCTTGGGGAATATATGTTCATCATACGGTCAAAGCAAGTCAATAAAGTTTTGATCGGGGCAAGCAGAAGTTTTGTTGCTTATAGCCTATAGCCTTGCCCCTTGGGACCACACCACATACACCTTCAAGATCTCCTGAAATATCAATTAGATTCTCAAGATCACATACCTTTGCATGGTTTTTGTTCACTTTTTATTTTTATTTTTTCTACAGATAGATCCAGCTTTAAAGCTTAATTTACAGAAACATTCTCTCTGGTTTTGACTGGACACAGGTTTTAAATCCTAATAAAATTTAGAACAGTAAAAAATTAAATAATATGATCCAGAAAAAGCTTTTATTATGCGGTGGGGGGGTCCACCATTTTACTCTCTGCGTTCCAATGAAGGAAAAAGATCATGTTTTTTGATTCTTGAGATTGCTGAATTAATATTATTCATAGTAATTGATGAGCATGCTTTGATTTCTAATGCAATGATTTCAGGTTTCGAAAAGAAAATCTGCAAGCCGCAGTGATTACATTTATTTCCTTAACGGAGATAACGTTTTGCCAGATTAATTTGTTTCTTTTTATCAGTATAGCTCAGAGATTTACAGTAACACATATAACACTTGCTTATTGTAAGAATAAAGACTTTAGTGATAATATTCTGATTAGGTTGGTTCAGATTCGTGGTAAGAATTTTTATATCTTGGTTAATGGGCATCACCAGTTTTGTAATTGAGGTAGATCATATATATATATATATATATTGAGAATTATTATTAAATATGCCTGTTAGCTTTTTCTATTTTATTAGGCTGGAAATAGCCTGATTGTCGAGTTTGAGGGTACTAATATTCTCTGGTAATATAGAGGCCACTTTGTTCCAAAAGAGGGAACAAAATGTGTCCTCTTTTCCAGCCTCCAGAAAATTAGACTTATAGGTGAGAGAGATAAAGTGAAGAGATGGTGATCTTAAAGTTACTTTGACTAGATTTTTCTGCATCAGAGAAGATGTAATGTCTCCAAATCTCAGATACTCCTCAAATTAATCGTCACTGAAAAATTATTTAGTTTTTATTATTTACCCTTGGGCTATAGGAGTGACCATAAAAGTGTCGTACAACATGTATATTGTAAATTAATTTATTGCATTTGTATTATAATGTTCTTGGCTAGATCAAATAGGTCATGCAAACCCTTGAAAACACTGTTCCTTTTATCAATATGCCAATTAATTTAGATGAGTATAGAGCTTGATTTCTATTGAGATTGCATAGTTTTAGTTTAAAAGTTACAATGGTGAATACTAGTTGTTGTACTGTGAAAGTTAAGTTAATTTTTATATTAGTTTTAGTGAAAAACTTATAATATCTTTACTACTTTTGTCTAAATTACTATTTAAAAATTATATTTATTATACAATATTGATATTTATTTCATAGTTACAATTCTTTCTTTCTACAACAATTGTGGAATTAAAAGTTACAATACTTCAACACTAAATATGGCTTAAGTCATAGAAACTAAAGGAAAAATTCATATTCAAAAGTTAGCTTCAAAGTTAAGTTGTCCAACCCTGTGCTTATATAGTTAGCACACCATTTATTTTCAATTGATGCGAGATAATCTCCTTTAAACTATATTTCCTTTTTCTAGTTGTTGTCACGTACATAAAAAGATAGGTGTATCCTAATTGTGCGTGGTAAACTATGAAACCATGTAAAAATTTATGGACCAAAACTATCATATTAAAAGTTAACTTATGAGTTAAGTACTGTTACCCAAGTTTATCGATAGAGAATTGCCATCATATTAAAAGTTAACTTATGAGTTAAGTACTGTTACCCAAGTTTATCGATAGAGAATTGCCCTCAGACTAGTCCAGGAACTAACCTTCAACTTTTAAGTATAAATTTTCTTTTTAGAAAATTAAAAAAGTATGAATTAAATAGTGTACTTTTGTCATGTAATTTTTTTACATGGTTGAAAGCTGTCGCAATGTGAGACCTTCTCATCGGAACGATATCTAACTTTTTTCCATAAGAAAGAAAAAAGATTGAAAAAATGAGCAATAAATAAAATATGTTCGTATAACATTAAAATACAAAGTTCACAAGATAATTGGCAGAACAGGAAAAAATTTCTGATAATAAATGGTGAGAATTGCCTTCATTAACTAATTAATCATGTCTGAGTCCAGTATTAATTTGCAAGGTACGACTTTTAAGCATTGCTTTCTTTCCTTTATTTTTGAACAAATTTTTTTCTTTTTGTGATTTTTATCTAATCTCTAATTCTCTATTACACACAAAGTTTTTATCTACACAAAGTTTTTATCTACTCATAAGGGGTACAACTGTTGGCTGCCGTTTTTGTTCATGCTTTTTGAGGAGCGTCTCTGGCATACTTTCACGTCCATGATATCGCTGATGAGCCCCGGCTGCGATATCTCCACGTCGTCATCATCGATGTTGATCTCTTCGTTCATCATCTTGATCGCCGTGGACATTTGAGGCCGGAGTTTGGATTTCTCTTGTACACATAGTAAGCCAACCTTCAGGAATCTAATGGCTTCATTTTCTGAGAAGTTGCCATGTAGCATAGGATCCACTAGATTCATAAGCCCCTTAGAGTTGTACATTCCCCAAGCCTGGTTAGAGCCACAGATATTTTGCAATTCAAACACATTTTAATCAAATTTGTATCCTAGTTAAGGTGACATTAATTAGAGTTACATAACTATCATTAATAATACTATAAATAATTTTCGTGTAATTTGTTTTGATTAATTGACAAGTGACCTTATCGTACACTTTTGATTTATTTGGTTCGACGGATTTGTGAGAAACATAAGATCTTATACCAGAGATGATGAGTCGATCGGATTCCGGATTTGTCGATCCTTTGCCAATTTCAACAGATTAATATTAAATTGAACAAAATCAACACTACTAATTCAATATAATTTGTGTAACATTTTATATATATTTTTTATTTACCTTGCATCAACCCCATCTCGCTCCTAAATTAAAATTATTTCTTTGGATTTAAAATCCTTAGCCTCTTACTTTCATTGCGAGAGACCAACCAACTGAACTATCCTTTGAAAATATGGTTTCATGTTAACTGATCATACCTTCTCCACAAGATAATACTCTCCAAGTCGTACATCAAAATCAACTGTTGTTCTTCCACTGACTATTGCAAGAAGTAGCACTCCAAAACTATAAACATCTGATTTTCGAGTTAAACGTCCGCTTATTGCATACTCTGGAGCTAGATAGCCTCTATTCAAGAAATAAAAGATAACCATTAAAAAATAAAAGGTTAACATACATGGTTTTAATAACTCAATACAAACTGAATATCTTAGCGAATTATTGTTTTTTTTGTGTCAAATAACTTCTTTGTTATATATAGTTTCATGATTAAGTTATATATTTTCATTAAAGGTTTGTAAAATTAGCTAGAGAGATATGATGCACTTACAGTGTGCCTGCAACGCGTGTACTAATATGGGTGATATTTTCTGGGAATAGCTTAGAGAGCCCAAAATCTGCAATTTTAGGATCGAAATTTTGATCTAAAAGAATATTGCTAGCTTTGATATCTCGATGCACAACATGCGGTTGAATTTCCTCATGAATATAAGCAAGTCCCCGAGCAATTCCCATGATAATTTCTTGCCTTGCCTTCCAGCTAAATTTAGCTCTACTTTTCTCCTCGCCTGCCAGTTAGTTCGAGAAACCATATGAGTAAATATTGCCGCTCTTACAAAATTATGATACGAATTTTGTTATCATAAGACAATGATGTCGCACATATAATGTTTGATTATTGACTAATACGCACTAATGATGAAATACTAATGTGGCATGTCTGACGTATCATTCAAAGATAGGTATTCCAAAATGTCAATCAAAAGCTCAACACATATTATAAAATGATCGGTCATATATAAGTGAGATTACAAAATGAGCTTTAAAATTAACATGCCTCAATACCAAAGATAGGGAGATATGCACATACGTACCAAGCAAAGTTTGCGAGAGACTGTTGTTTGGCATGTAGTCATAAACAAGAATTCTGCAAGGCCCGTCAATGCAAACACCATGAAGCCTTACAAGATTTTCGTGACAAATGTTAGTCATTGAAGCTACTTCTGACATGAATTCTTTCTCTCCTTGCTTGGATTCCACTGAAAGCACTTTCACAGCAACTGTTCTTCCATCTTGAAGCCTTCCCTTTAAGATCAAATATTTACATTTTTCAAAAACCAAAACTCTAGTGTTACCACAGTCATTTGAATTGGAACCATAAATTCAATTCATACTCTTTTTTTCCCCAGTACTGACGTGCTTCAATAATGTGGACAACATATACTAACTAAACATAGTTCGAAATCTGTGATGAGAAGGCTTTTGGCCTATTTATTAAAATATAAGTCTAAGCTAAAATAATTTATTTTAATTTGAGAATTTGAGAATGCCTTTAACAACATATTTTTAGAGACGGTTTTTAACAATAAAAAATAACAACAAAAAACATTAAAATAATATTTGGAAATATCACAAAAATAAGAAAAATGGAACAATCTATATACCGTAATTAATGTAAAATTACAGAATGAACATACCTTATAAACGGAGCCAAACCCACCTTCGCCAATCTTGTTGGACGAACGAAAGCCATTGGTGGCAATTTTCAGTTCATTGTAGGAGAATGCATTAATATTTCTCAGAATTTGTTCACCTTATTTCATGAGAAAATTAAAGAAAAAAGGGGTTAGCTATATATATATATGTATGTATGTATGTCTCTGTGTGTGTACATACATATATGTGTGTATACACATACACATGTACATATACACATGCACATACACATATACACATACATATACACACATATATATATTGGAGAAATAATACATATGATGTTAATTTGTTAAAGACAAAAATAATTAATTTACACTTTGAGATTGATATTTTATGCCAACTTAAAGTGTTATTCAAACTATTTTGAAAAAAAAAAAAAGCCCTTGTGGAAAGCAAGATTCATGAATTATCACATGAAAGTGACATATACAATAATTGATAATTATATATATAAATTTTATGAAATTAATTCTATGTCTATTTCATTTACTACTTAAAGTGACAAAGAGAAAGAGAGAGATTGTCACTTTCCTCTATAAAACTTTTAGGATGAGTTGTTCATTAAAAATTTTGACATTAAGAGGGCTGCGGGGGTATTATAAAAATTACAGGGGATAAGTCATAAAAGAAAAATTATTACCGTGGAAAAACTTATATTTCTCAAAAAATAAAAATATGAAAATTTAAAAAAAAAAATTGGGCACTTGGCAACCAGCCTAAGCCTTCAGCCGCCGTGGATGGCTGGATTTGTTGACAATTGCGACCTCTAATATTGAACATGTGGAAAATGAACTATCACAAGGTGAATTACTAGATTAAATTTTGTGTGAATAGAGTAATTAAAACATAAAAATCATTACTTTCATAATTTAATTATTCCACTAGTTGAACAAATTTATCTTTTTTACAATTTGTTGTAGGAAGAATTGGTCGTCCAAATTTTTTAAAAATGCATAAATTCACTCGAGGGTAAGACTCTGGTCTCTGGATAAGGGTACTTAAACTTAGCCCGATTGATGATTCTGTATGTGTAGCTTTCTATGAATGAACCAGAAATGTTACGTAAAATGATCAGACGAAGATGAAGAAAAAGACAGGTGAAAAGAATTTTTTTTTCCCCAAAATTTTGCAGATAAATTTATAAATTACCTCCTGTTGCGTGCTCCGCAGAGACTCTTGATGGAAAAGAAAAGCAAGAAAACATGGACTTCATTTCATCAACTTCAAATATTCAGGGCTTGACGGAAATTGAGTTTTTTTAATCAGTTATTACTTCTGAACTTCTATGGCAGTGGATGCCAACACCGGCGGCTTTTTCAGATACAAATGAAAGAAAGAGAAAAAGAGACACTCGATATTACAACAAAATGTGATGAATTAAGTGGTTCTTAGCTGATTTAAGGTTTATATAACTGATCATAAAAATGAGAAATATTTTATTGAAAATTGGGTCGTAGTGAAGTCACAGTTAAACAGGATTAAGTGGGTGTAATGCATTTCAATTCATGGACAAATTGGATGGGAAAAGAGAGTGGGTGGCGGGCCTGGCGGCTGGTCTAAAATAATATTTAATTTCCTTCTGACTTTTTTCCGAAGACCAAAAATAAGTGGAATTAATAGTTTGACAAGCTCGTATGATAAATTAGATTAATCAGGGTTTAATGTAATCTTAGATACCAGATAATTTAATATACTTTAAAAAAAATTATCACAAGCTCGTATTGTAACCTATGTAGTGTTTACTTTCCGCAGTGGGAGTAGGGAGTGTGGATTTCTCCCACTCCAGTGTTTACTTACTTGTTTAAAGGAGGGGAGTAGGAGGGAGACTCCGTGGGTCCCACTTATTTTTGGAGTGTGGAGTGAATTCCTACTCCCATGGGGGGAGGTGGGAGTGGGAATTCACTCTCACATCCTCTTTTTTACCATTTTTTAACTTTTTTTAATATTATTTATATTTATTAATTAAAATAATATAACATTTATTTAAAAATAATATTATTAGATTTATTTAAATAAAATAAATAACTTATATTTATTAAATCTAATATAATTTATTAATATAAATTATTAATATTAATATAATTTATATTTATTAAAATAAAATAATATTAAATTTATTTAAAATAATATTATTTAAATAATATTATTATATTATTTAATAATGTTAAGCTTATTAAATAAAATATTATTATATTTATAAAAAATTATACCGTATACTATCTTTATGTGAAAATATATTATTATTATATTTATTTAATTTAGTAGTATTATATTTGTTTACTATTAATAATTAATAATAATAAATAGTTTATTTAAAATATTAATTTTGTACTATATTATTAACAATAATGTTTCATTTGTGTTGCTAGTATCAATAATTTTTAATTTACATAATTATAATTAAAATTAATAAAAAAAATTATGATGTACATAATTTAAAATATTAATAATTATTATTAAGTTATATAATTAAAATTAATAATAAAATAAATAATTTATTTTATAAATATATTTTTTTATTAAAATATATTTTTTTATCAACATTATAACTAAATACTATGATTTTTTAAATAAGGGTAAAATTGTAATTTGAAACTATCCACTCTCAATCCAAGACAATGTAAACACATAAATAAGATTTTGATTTTTATTCCATACTCCCATTTCAGTGTAAGTAAACAACTTACTCACATTCCTACTCCTACTCCACACTCCCAAGATTCTCACTCTTCAGGATTCATAATTCAATCCGAAAAGTAAACGCTACCTTAATTACTACAACAACTGATAATTGATAAGTGTTGCCATCAATCAACTACGTACATTTCCATCACAGATTAATTTAACATGTGCCTTGTCCAAAATTTCGACATCATCACAGCTCCTCTCAGAATATATTCATAAAAGTTTGTTTTATTCAAGTAATCTGTAGATAACAAATATTATAATCCTTTCTCTCTCTCCTCTATTTTACTCTATTTTCTTCTTTCTGTTCCCATACCAACGAACCACCACAAGAAGTCAACCACTCAACTATACTAATTATTATTATTATTATTATTTGGAAAATTTATGAAAATAGTCTAAAATCAGGGTCAGTTTACGAATTCAAAATGTACATTTTGAACCAAAAGCCCCTTAGTAATATATGGAGCTTTAATCGCCTTCCAATCGCTTGTGGATTAATACTCGACATGTCAATCTCGGTGGCTCATCGACCGCCTGTCTAGCTAGCTAATGCAACATATTGGTTAGTTGCCGCAAATGGGCCTTGATATATGAAATTCCATTTTCATAATTTATTTATTTATTTTTTTGAACAAAGGAAAGCATCCTCGTGGCTTTATGATTTTGTCCTTGGAGAAAAATAGAAAGTGCTCTCTTTTTCGCCCTCAAAATGCCCATGCCATGTCAATTTTGTTTGTTATGAAATAAAAAGAAATGAAAAAAACGAGAGAGTTTCTGTTCTTATAACATCGAATTAGAAATTCTCATGATCAATTGGAAAGGAGGGAAAAAAAAACCATTTTGTGATAATTAAATGGTGAGCGTTGCGCTCAAATAATAACAATGTCCCAGTAAGTAACAAATTATAAGATAATTAAACTTTATTGAGATAATTAAGTACTATTTTTACCCTAAAAGAGTTTCATGGAGTGATTTTTTGACTGACCAACTTGAAACACCTAGAGGAAATAGAGAGTTAAAAATTAATACGAACTTTGTCCGCTCTTCTACTTTGTTAAATTAAAAAAAAAAATTAATTTTGGAACATTAGATATATTTTTATCTAATCTCTATCTCACACGAAAATTTATACTCCACAAGGTGTACAAATGTTGGCTCCGCTTTTTAATTCTAGAATTGCTTTGTGACGAGCGCCGCTGGCCTACTTTCACATCCATGATATCAGTTATGAGCCCTGGCTGCTTTATGTCCACTTCATCTATGTCGATCTCATCGTTCATTATCTTGATCACCGTTGACATGAGGGGTCGGAGGTTTGATTTCTCTTGCACGCATAATAGCCCAACTTTTAGAAGTTTAATGGCTTCATTTTTGTTGAATCTGCTACTTAGCAAAGGATCCATTGGATGCAGAAGCTCCTTCGACTTGTACATTCCCCAAGCCTGCTTGGATGCATAATGAATGTAAATTTAACATTTCATCATACATGATACAACATTGTAAATATAACTGATTAATTGAATTACATTACTTAAGAGTATGTCAATTGACATATATAAAACAAAACCGGGCAACAAGGATCAGTAAAATACTGTTTAATGGGATATAAGGGAGATTAGTATACAAGATTTTGAAGAAGACTCTTGAACTAACTTTTAAGTATGAGTTAGATCTATGAACTTCTATAATAGATTATTCTTTAATGGTGTCCTATATATTAGAAGGATAGTATTAAGTGATATTATAATGAGCTAGATTATCACAATAATTATAAGACAAAGATTAAATTACTGTTGCTGTATCTTACCCGTGGAAATATGAGTAGTAGAGGGTAAGACCACCTCCTGAATTAGGCACACTGTAAGTTATTAGCATAACCCTTATTATGGATAACGAAGTTAATTATTGGTTAACTCATGGGAACTAATGACAACTGTGTGTCACTTCAATGAAGATATTCAAACGGTATATCTCCACTACAATCTTAAATTGTTTCAGGAAATAAATAGTCTTTTAATATTGAATTTTTTTTTTAATTGAAATCCGAATTCTAATATTTACCTTTTCGATAAGATAGTACTCTCCAATTTCTATGACAAAATCAATTGCTGTTCGTCCACTGATTATTTCAAGAAGTAGCACCCCGAAACTACATACATCTGATTTTCGAATTAAACGTCCACTTATTGCATATTCTGGAGCAAGATAGCCAGCCCCTAATTTAGAACATAAAATAGTATATATTAAAAAAAAAGTTAAAAAACATAAAGTACACAATATCATAAGAGAAATAACATTGTATTTAAGTTCTTGATAAATTTGTAAGTGTGGTTAATTATGTAAGTACATATGTACTTACAACGTGCCAGCGATGCGTGTACTAATATGAGTGACGTTCTCTGGGAATAATTTGGAGAGGCCAAAATCTGAGATTTTGGAATTAAAATTTTGATCCAAAAGAATATTGCTAGCTTTGATATCTCCATCCACAATATGTGGTTTAATTTCTTCATGAATATGAGCAAGCCCCCGAGCAATTCCGAGCGCAATTTCTCACCTCCCTATCCAGCTAAATTTAGCTCTATTTTTCTCCTCACCTACCGTTAATTCAAAAAACCAAATGAATACACTGCAACACTTGTAAAATTACAATTACAAAATTTGAATCACTAATATTTTTTAGGAACAGTTACTATCTAAGGATAAAAATTATACATGCATTTGTAGTACAGCCCATAAATTTACCCATAAACCTTACTCCCACTAACAACAAATATTGAGATAAATTCATCCATTTTCCATATTTTTGTGAAAAGAAAAAAAGGCTTATATGGAAGCTTGAACTGGTGCTCACCAATCCAATGACTAATTTGCATCACTATTTGACCACAGATCAATGATGAAATCAGTAATATTATACGTACGTAATTAAGATATATTGTTTGTATCCCATCATTTACTGCTAGCATATTAATTGTGAATGGTGCATAGAGTCAACTGATATGTGACACATCGCACATATCATTAAATAAATAGGGACAGATTATTGTTAGGAAATCAATTCCAGTGCCGCCACAATTGAAGCATCAACCGTCAAAGAATGATGAGGGCAGTCACACATTTGATCTGCTGCGACCGCTATCAAATAATCACTCATAAATTGCCACATCTTTATGTATATAAACACTGTATCGATTGAATAAAAGTCGAGAAAACTAATTCAGTTTTCATTCAACAATTTCAAAAATCTTTCATAGTATCAGAGCTTGAGAATTACGTTTGGAAAAATCCATTCATCCTGAAAGGGAAAAGTGGAATGCTGCTTCAATTTAGTAACAACATGTTAACATTCTCAAAGACATCCAAATATAAATGATAGAGAGAGAAATTAATATTGTACCAAGAAACGTTTGAGAGAGACTGCTGTTTTGCATGTAGTCATAAACAAGAATTCTGGATGGCCCATCG
The DNA here is from genome assembly GCA_030449075.1 of Murraya paniculata. Lineage (NCBI taxonomy): Eukaryota > Viridiplantae > Streptophyta > Magnoliopsida > Sapindales > Rutaceae > Murraya > Murraya paniculata. The sequence goes on from JAEVFN010000019.1 coordinate 2,636,239, forward strand.
ATGCAACCACCATGAAGCTTAACAAGATTTTCATGACAAATATTTATGTTCGCCATGGAAGCAACTTCCGACATGAATTCTTTTTCTCCTTGCTTGGATTGCAGTGAATGCACTTTCACCGCAACTACTGTTCCATCTTCAAGCCTTCCCTTTAAGATCAAATATCCATTATTCAACAAATAAATTAAGTTTTTATGTATATATTTTGAAGTTGATTAATTCTAATCAAACCAAAGCTCTGTGTTTAATGTAAAATTAGAGTATGAACATACATACCTTGTAAACGGAGCCAAATCCACCTTCACCAATTTTATTGACTGAACGGAAGCCATTGGTAGCAGTTTTCAGTTCGTTGTAGGAGAATGCATATTTTTAAAAACTTGTACCCCTGTACTTTTCATGAATAATTAATTACTGAATATTGAGAATGATGAAATACCCATGCATGACGTTTGATTGGGAGATATATTTTCTGACCTATTAAAACAGGTAGGTCTCGAAATTATCATGAAAGTGACGTGATAATAATGATATAGTAGACGGCAGTACTCTTATCTTGTGGTGAGTCACAATCCTGTGTAATGCTATCACGTTAAAAGTTAGAACACCCTTTATCCATAACACCAAATTACAAATCGGTAATGCTAACTTGAGGTATCAGAATTTTAATATCATTTGTGGATTATATTCAAAAGAAATATATATGTAACACACACATACATACATACATGTAGATGGCTTTCTCAATAATGGCCAGTGAGCCTGCAGCATCAATATGGTCATTCATAAGATCCGGTTATATGACTTATTTGTTTTGTTGACAAATGCCATCTGATTAAATTATTGTCGAGGGGATAAAGTTGCGTGCATTCATTAAATAAATGAATTTTTGTAAGTCCTTTTTTTTTCTCTCTCTTGAAAATACACTATTAGCAATAATTAAAATAGGCAAAAATCACATTCTTAGTTCTATGGACTGAATGAAACCAGAAATGTTGTATTATGCTTTTTTTTTAATTAAAAATGTTGTACTAGATGATTAGGGTAAAAAGCAAAAAAGAATGATTGTTTAAAAAATTCATCTAGTGTTCAATCTGCAAATAAATTTATATATTAATTACCTTTCAAGGTGTTCTGTGCAGAGATTTCTGATGGAAAAGAAAAGCACTTTGAGCAAGAAGAAAAGAACTTTTTTTTTTTTTTGGTAAACCACCCAAAGGTGAGGGATTAGGTAGGGCCCCCTTACTTGTAAATTATTGAACTAAAAATAAAATTACATATGGAGGGAGATATAAACCAAAATCTCCAAGTAAAGGAATAAAAATGACCAACAAATGAACAAAAATACAAAAAAAATGAGCAAATGGGAAGCAAAAGATAATTAATTAATGTAAACACCCAGAAAACTGCTTACGATACTTACGACCAGTAACTAATTTGAAACTTTCCTAGAACTAGAGAAATGCGGGCCAGCAACTCTGAAGTCAGGATTAATATCACGATCCCCTGTACCTTTAGGCTCAGACGCAAAATTATCATCAGCTACAGGGTTTTCATTAGAGCTAAACTCCTCATCTGATTAAAAAGAGATATTTGTAGGATGGGAATTAAAACCCACAACTATGGAGCGAATATTATCTAATGCAGACTTGAAAAAAGTAGAGCATGTGGAAACTCTCAAAGCACCAAGATCATCCAAAACAAGAGAATTAGCAACCTGAACACATCCATCAGTATCTCTCAAAGTAGCAATATCCTACACACCATCATCATCCTGAACTCGTTGAGCAGAAACCGAATCAGATGCAGCGTCTACAATATCCTGAGCAAAAGGGATAGGTGGCCGAGCAACATCATCCTTCAGCAAGGCCAGGCCTGAAGACTGACCCTGAACTAGAGCAGGCACCTGTGGTCGATTATCCTCAGCAACTATATACGTAGAACGATCTACTGTGGGCTGCACAATAGCATCAGTCGTATGTATCTTACTTGTATCATGAACAACTGTATCTTGCACCTGATTAATAGGCTGCTGAGGCTTCCGGAGCTCGGGATTAGTAACAAAACAAGCATCAGTGGAGTGCCAAGATGCTTATAGGGAGCACAATATAACGGAACACACTCGAAGACAATATCCTGTCAAAACCCATCATCACCCTCACCAATCCAAAGTCTTTGCAACAATGGCCGCGAAACATCATACTCAATGAGTACACGAGCCACCGAGGGCCTATTAACAGCAGCAGTAGTATGGTCCAGCCGTAAAGGCGTTCTAATAGCATTCGCAATAAAAAATGAAGCATCTTTACAATGAATGAAATGTACAGGTAAATAAGGTAAAGACACCCAAACAGGGATAACAAGAGACTCCTTAGAACATCAAAACGATATAGACCACTTAAAACTACGCATGGACCTACCACCAACATACTAGGTCTGCCTAACCCAAATACGAGAGTAATTCTCTTCAAGCTGGAGCTTGATCAAAATATGTCTATTATCTAGCAAAGAAACTTGTGTACTACCTTTAAAACCTAACGAAATGAAGAATTTGTTAATCACATCCATAGAAGGGCGCTCAAAGGAAAATTTACCGATAACGAAAAGTTTGAATGGCTCTACCAAGGATTGGATTTCCGCAGTTGAAAAGTGGACAGTAAGTTCACCACGAAATAATGAAACTGGCTTTATCGAAATTGAAGATTGTAGAGGGCCAGCAATAACGTCAATAAAAGACTTAGGAGGCTGTGAGATAGCATTGGGGTTGAGGATAGCTACATGATCAATAACATATGCATAAGAGGCTTTAGAGGGTCGGTTAGATGTATGACCAAAAGGGAGGGGTGGAATAAAATTATGGGTTTGGGCTTATTATTGGGTCTGATTTTGGGCTTGGAAAGTCAGATGTTGGCTAGGGTTTGTTGCATGTGGCGACTGGTCTCGGTTTTGAACAATAGCCGCTGTTGAGTTCAAGTTTAATAGGGAGGGAGGCCTTGGGTGAGATGGAGTGGGCAAAAGTGGTTGGTGTGAGACGGCTGGTAGGCTGATGGCGCCACTTACAGTGGCGAAAAGAGAGGCAGTGAGGGGTTGGTTGGTAAAAGGCGGCAATTGATGGCCATGAGACTGCCCAACGACGACATAGATGGAGGGTGTGAGGCATTGGCTATGCTTGTGCGTGTTAGGTGGCAATTGGAGGGTGTGCGGCAGTTGTTGGGAGTGCATAAGATTCAATGGTGGTTCCATTATCAAGCAGTCACCACCAACGGAGGCAGGTAAGGTAATAACAGCATGAAGGAGACTTTGAAATGTTTGTTGCGGTATTGTTAATGGCTGTTGCAAGGGATGACGATATGTGGGGATGTCGCCGACATTGAGATTCTTGTGGTGGAAAGTCTCCACCAGTGACGAACGGTGTGGTCATGGGAGCCTGTTAGGCCATCCAGTTTTTTAGGTTGCTTAGGGTTTGAGTTTCTTAGAAGAAAGGAACTTCTTTCATCAAATTCTTTGAAATACAAACGAAAGAATAAGAGAAAGAAAGAGAATTCAGACTTGCCAATAATATATGCCAGTGATTTTTAGCTCTCGATGAAGACGTTTATATAATAATCATCTAAGATTTATTTTATTATTTTATTGCCAATTGGACGATGAGAGAATTAACAATGAAAACATTAAATTAAACAATGGTTAATTGAGTGATAAAAGACTGCCAAATTAGAATAGGATTCCCTCGTTATCTTAATTTCTAGCTCATGAGTTGAATTCACATAATTGATTAATATAGGGATGATAAAAGGACCCGATCTTACCCTTGGTTGGAATGATTAGACCATAGTAATATTTAGAATGCTTATTTCAGTTCAGAAAAATTTTAATTATACCCCATCACTAAAAACACCGTACACAAGGTTTTTAAAACTTAAAAAGAGCTTAAATTAGGCAAGCATGAAAATTCTGTTAAATTAACATGTACCGTTGGATATTATTAATTTCCTATCAAAAAGTGGTAGCGGCTGGTATTAATTGGAATCTTCTCGCAATCTTCTTGATTTAAGACTAGAATTAGTAACATTGTGGGTCATTAGAATTAGAACTCTTGTCCGCCAATTTGTTTCCATATCGATTAATTATTATATTTGATAGGATTTATCCAATAAAATACACACATCCTTCGCAGGATTTACATTTCCTATCATTTACTCCTGTCTCTTTACTGCTTGTAGTGAAACAAACTCTTAACTCTTTTATCGCTTAATTTCTCTATTAACTTATTGAAAGCCAGACCATACTCTTACCAATTAATTAATTTTGATCCCCCATCGTGTTCATTAACTTCAGATATCGAGCTAATATCAAGTTGAATTCGAATTTGAGCTAATTTTATCTAATTAACACTCCTGTTAATATAACACAGATAAGCAAGATTTAAATTCTAAACCTTTGATTTGTGTAAAATGTCACTAGTTGATCTAATTACTGTCCCAATTTTTTTTAATTTTCTAGTTAGTAGGTTTGTGTAATTATTTCTCAACAACATGAAGCACTTGTGCCCTAACTAAGATTGAGAAAAAGAGACTGGGTTCAATCATTGACTCAGCAGCCATGCTTTCAACAATGGATTAATTGAATTATTCAACACTATTGTATGCAAACTACAGTCGAAAGTCAAAGTGAGTTCTTAAAACTTTGAGAATTTGACAAAATATGAAGAATTTGTCAAATTGTTAATTTTGCATGGCACTAAAGGCAGTTGTCAATTACATAATTCGCAAACTTTTTCAGAATAATTTGGTATTCACTTTCAATTTTTAAAATTTGTGTGCTTGCATAATTTGGATTATCAATTGGGTAATAAATGAGCCAAAGAGACTAACGAGTTTCAGTCATTTAAATTGGTAAGCCCTAAAAATATCTCCAGCCTTTTTTTTTTTTTTTTTATACTGATAATACAGACAACTAATATTTAAAACAGCTATTCTAGCAGATAATTACTGATATTTACAATTAAACAACTAATAGAGACTAAAACTTTACATTAAATTCTATAAAGTACTCGCCCAAATTGTTTATCCTCACTAATATTCGAGGATATATGCTCCACTAGTATTTTGCAAGGAAGAAGGATTGCAAACTGTTCCACTCAATCTTTCTTAATTGAGAGTTTGAGTAGCTAAACTATTTCTGCCGAAACAAAAGACGTTACTAAGTTTACTGATAATTCGCTGGAAGGAAATACTCTTTCATCATCTTTTGCATTCTAGGCTAGGATTTGATCAATGGCTTTCCCGCAGCTCTTCTTAGATTCTGTATGTTTTGCCACCATGCGGATGCTACACCCTTCAACTTAAATGGCACAAGCTTAACCCACTTATCTTGGAGAATCTCCGTATATTGGAAGAAATTTTCTACATTCGATTTTCTGCCTAAAATTCTTCAACATGCATCCCACCATAAGAATCTGTAATATCAACATTAATCTTGGAATCTAAACTCTTCCTGTGCGCCCTATATGTCATAGTCCTCAGCGTCTTCTTCTTTAGAATCGCTTTCTAACTCTTCACACATGTGCAGCTGCACTCACCTCGTGGTTTCTAGGTTTTGCTTCGCGATTGATGCCCTGAGGCACTGCCTCTCGATTGATGCCGTGATGTGGTGATAATCCTAAGGTTATTCATTTTATTTGACTCCTTCAACAACTCTCTCGCGATTAACTTTTTGCTACTGCTCTCTCTATATTATCCATGGAAAGCGTGAGACCCTCGATTGCTTGCTCTATTGCTACCATTCTCGGGTTAAACGAATTCTTCATGACTTGCAAGACTGCTTCTACGACCATCTGTCTAATAGTCTTCGCGGACATTGCCTGTATCACTTGATCAGCGTCTTCGGGATGGTTGTTCCTTTATTTGTGTGGTTGTACCATGATGACAAATGAACTTGCTTGGATACCAACTGACGAAATAGAAGACGTTATTGAGTTTGCTGATAGAAGAAAATAAGTTCTTGAATATTGATAAATTTTATTGAAAGTCTGAATGAATAAAACTAAGGTTTTCGGCCCTTTTTATAACAAGCCTAAATATTACGAATTTATCAAAATAGACAAATCTGAAATATAATATGATAATTAATTTTTTCTAATCAAAATTAAAAAAAAAAAAAGAAAACAAACGGCACTCAAATTCAAATTCTAAAAAAAAGATAAAAATCCTAAAAGAATCAGGAAAAATAGAAAAAAAATCTTAAAACTAGAAAATGACAAGGAAAGAAGTAGAATTTTTGGTTCGGTCACAAGGCAAAACAAAGCAAAAGCTATAAGTTTTGTTTGTCTCATCGCAAGCTTCAAAATAGTATATTATACACGAAAAAGGAACACTTACAATATAAGTTATAGCCTCTAGAAGATATCCTGTGATGTAGGGCATTACGTGTCGCGAGTAGGGTATTTCTAGAGGCCATAACTTAGGCTACAGGTGTCCGTTTTGGGCGTGTAATATACCGTTTCGAAGCTTACTACGAGAGGAACAAAATCCATAGTCTAAGCCATTTTACCCTGTGGTCAGACCGGAAATTCCGTTTCTTTTTGGGTGATTTTGCAATTTTAAGATTTTTTCCTTATCCTTCTAGGATTTTTATCTTTTTTTTAGGATTCGGATTCATGCACCGTTTTCTTTCATTTTCTTGTTTTGAGTAGGAGAATTTAATTATCATATTATATTTTGAATTTGCCTATTTTGGTAGATTCAAAATATTTAGGCTTGTTATAAATGGGGTCCAAAACCCTAGTTTCTACTCATTTTTATTTTCAATAAAATTTATCAATATTCAGAAACTTAGTTTCTTCTACTTGCAAATTCAAAGTGTTTCCGCTTCGTCAGTTGTTATCTGAGCGAGTTTGCTTGTCATCATGGTACGACCGCATAAATAAAGGAACAACCGTCCCGACGACGATGATCAAGGGATGCAGGCACGGACTGTGGAGGTTGCCAGACAGGCGGCTGTAGAAGCAGCCTTGCAAGCTATGGAAGCTGTCTATAACCCGAGATTGGAGGCGATAGAGCGGGCAACTGAGAGTCTTAGACTTTTCATGAATGAAGATCGAGAGAGGCGACAACAGCAAAGGGTTGATCGTGACGAAGAAGTGCAAGGAGCCAATCACGGTGAACTACCCGAAGATTTCAATCACGAAGCAGTACCTCAGAACTTGGAACGCACTAGGCAAGTGCAGCCGCGTATACGTGAAGCGTTAGGAAGCGATTCGGAAGAAGAAGACGCTGAGGCTGATGATGGAAGGTGCGGGAAGAGTTCAGATTACAAGATTAACGTTAATATTGCAGATTTTTATGGAGGGATGCATGTTGAGGAATTTTTAGACTGGATAACGAGCTTAGAAACATTCTTTCAGTACATGGAGATTCCTCAGGATAAGCGAGTTAAACTTTTGGCGTTTAAGTTGGTGCAGCCTCTGCGTGGTGGCAGAATATCCAAAATCGGAGAAAAGTTGCGGGAAAGCCATTGATTAAGTCATGGCCTAGGATGCAGAGGATGATGAAGGAGTATTTCCTCCCAACAGATTACCAGCAGCAGTTATATGTGAAGTATCAGAATTGCAAGCAAGGAAATCGCAATGTTGATGAGTATACAAAGGAATTCTATCATCTGCACACAAGGAATAACATGGATGAGCCCGAGTTTCGAACAGTTACAAATTATGTTGGTGGATTGAAACAAGAGTTGCAGGATGAGATAGTAGACACGATCTGGGATATGGGAACAGCGGTTGCTAGGGCAAAGAAATTAGAAGAACGAAAACAGCGTGCTGTTTCTAGAGTTCAGCAGAAGCAATTCACCGGCATGCAAAATAGACCAAGCAGTGTTGGGGTTGAACATAAGCAGAAAACATGGGCTGGTAGTAGTCAGGCGCAGCAGCCAGTGCAGTAGCAGCTAAGACAGCATCTGTCAAGGCAACAACAGTCGCCTAGGTAGCAGAACAACCCCTATGCGAAGCCTATGCTGAATAAATGTCTGAAGTGTGGAGAACCAGGGCATAGATTGAATGAGTATCGTCCTAAAAATTTGAATTTGGTAGAGGCAGAAGTCGGCGAGGCAGAGGTTGATGTGGAGGGAGAGTTGCTGAATTGTGTTGTGCAGAAGATTTTATTAGCACCAAAATTTAAAGAAGATAACCAGCGCGATAAGATTTTCAGAACACGCGGCACCATCAATGATAAGGTGTGCAACATGATAATTGACAGTGGTAGTAGCTAGAACATAGTGTCGAAGGCACTAGTCGATGTGATGGGACTTTCGACGGAGAAGTATCCTGCACCCTACAGAATAGGATAGATAAAGAAAGGGACAGAAATGCGAGTTACAGAAGTATGTCGTGTTCCTTTCTCCATTGGGAAGATTTATAAGAGTGACGTTGTGTGTGATGTAGCTGATATGGATGCGTGCCATTTGCTATTGGGTATACCTTGGCAATTTGATGTGGACGCAGTGCATAAAGGAAGAGATAATGTGTACTAGTTCTGGTGGAACAGTAAAAAGGTTCGCTTAGTGCCTTTAGCCAACAAAAAGACTAGTCCTAAGGTTGAAGGAAGGAATTTTCTAGCTATTGTAAAGGGACATCTGGAAGACGATTGTGACGGTTGCAAGAGGTTACAGAAAAAAGATGAGTTCGAGGTGAATTCTATTCCTGAGGAGGTGCAGCCGTTGCTAGCTGAGTTCGCTGACATTACACTATTAGAGATGCCTGATGGGCTGCCCCATTTGCGAGATATCCAGCATCACATAGACCTAGTCCCTAGCGCAAGTTTACCTAACTTGCCCCATTATCGCATGAGTCCTCATGAGCATGCAATTTTACAAGGACAAGTTAATGAATTGTTGCGGAAGGGATTCATTCGTGAGAGTATGAGTCTATGTGCTATACCAGCTTTATTGGTACCAAAGAAAGATGGGAGTTGGCGTATGTGTGTGGACAGCAGGCGAATTAATCAGATTACAGTCAAATATCGATTTCCTATTCCTACATTTCGAGATTTAATAGATCAGCTAGATGGTGCTCGGGTTTTCTCAAAATTAGACCTGTGACGCAGGTATCATCAGATTCGGATTAGACCTGTAGACGAGTGGAAGACTGTGTTCAAGACGAAGGAAGGGCTGTACGAGTGGCTTGTGATGCCATTTGGATTGTCAAACGCGCCAAGTACTTTTATGCGCTTAATGAACCAGGTTCTTAAGCCCTTTTCTTGCAAATTTGTTGTGATATATTTTGATGATATCTTGGTGTATTCTGTAGATGTGGTTACGCATTTGGAGCATTTGAGAATGGTTATGGAAGTACTCCGGAGAAATAAACCTTATATTAATCTGAAGAAGTGTAGCTTTTTACAGAGTAATGTGGAGTTTTTGGGATTTATAGTTGGTGCAAATGGGATTCGAGCTATTGAGTCGAAGATACAAGTCATTAGAGAATGGCCTACGCCAAAGACAGTGGGTGAAGTTAGGAGTTTTCATGGGCTGGCAACGTTTTATAGGAGATTCATTCGCGGTTTTAGCACTATAGCCGCACCTATTACGGAGTGGTTGAAGAAAGGAAAGTTCAAGTGGGGCGAAGAAGAAGAGGCGAGCTTTGCTTTACTTAAGGAGAAATTGTCTACCGCTCCTGTATTAGCCTTGCCAAATTTCGACAAATTATTTGAAGTTGAATGTGATGCTTCTGGTAGGGGAATTGGGGCTGTTCTCTCACAAGAGGGGCGACCAATTCAGTATATGAGTGAGAAATTAAATGAAGCACGGCAGAAGTGGTCTACTTATGACCAAGAATTCCACGCCATCCTTAGAGCGTTAAAGACGTGGGAGCATTACTTGGTTCAGAAAGAGTTCGTGCTCTATAGCGACCATCAAGCGCTAAAGTACTTTAACAATCAACAAAATCTGAGCAAGATGCATGCGAGATGGGTGAGTTATATGCAGAAGTTCACTTTTGTGTTAAAGCACAAGTTTGGGAGGCAAAATGAGGTGGTTGACGCGCTAAGTAGGCGAGCAACTCTACTGGTAACTCTAATAAATGAAGTTACGGGTTTCGAGTGCTTGAAGGAATTGTACGCTACGAATGAGGATTTTGCGCATATTTGGGATCGCTGTATCAATCATCAGAATGCAGAAGACTTTCTCATTCAAGACGGATATTTATTTAAGGCTACTTAATTATGCGTGTCACGAAGTTCGTTAAGGGAGCAGATTATCTGCGAGTTGCATGAAAGAGGATTGGCCGGACATGTTGGTCGAGATAAGACCAAGGCACTTGTGGAGGAACGATATTATTGGCCACAGTTGAGCAGAGATGTACGAAATATTGTGCAGAGTTGTCGAGCTTACCAAGAAGGCAACGGGCAAGTGCAGAATACGGGTTTATACATGCTGTTACCCGTTCCAGAAAATATTTGGTTGGAATTGTCCATGGATTTTGTCTTGGGGCTGTTGCGTACAAGGACAGGTTGGGATTCCATATTGGTGGTGGTGGATAGGTTTTTTAAGATGGCACATTTTATTGCATGTAAAAAGATTGAAGATTCTGCCTCAGTTGCGCATTTATTCTTCCGAGAGGTGGTGCGTTTGCATGGCATTCCAAAGACCATCACTTCTGATAGAGATGTAAAGTTCATCAGTAAGTTCTGGCGTCATCTCTGGGACAAGTTTAGAATGTTGTTACAATTTAGTAGTGCTTTCCATCCACAAACGGACGGGCAGACGGAAGTGGTCAATCGAACTTTGGGCAACATGTTGTGCTGTGTTTGTGGTGACAAGCAACGAAGCTGGGAATCTGTATTGCCTCAGGTTGAGTTTGCCTACAATAGCATGGTGAACCGTTCTACAGGCAGAACTCCTTTTGAGATTGTCTACACTTGGCTCCCTCGCCATGTGTACAACTTGGCTGTTCAGTCGAAAGCTGTTGCTGTTGGAGAGAGCAAGGTGGCGGACAATGCAGTGGAAAAGGCTATAAAGATTCATGCCGAGATACGGGCTCATTTGGAGGCTACCAATGCTAAATACAAGGCTGAAGCAGACAAATATTGACGGAAGAAAGTGTTTTCAGAAGGTGACTTAGTGATGGCATATCTGCGGCGAAGTCGTTTTCCTGGTATTCGTACTAAATTGGAGAAGTGCAAGTATGGACCATTTCGGATAACACGGAAAATCAATGATAATGCTTATGTGCTTCAGTTACCGGACAATTGGAACATCTCTCACACTTTTAATGTGGCTGATCTATTCGAGTATCATCCAGATGATGAAGAATTGTACGAATCAAACTAGAGGATGAGTTTTTTTCCAAGTGCAGGAGACTGATGTAGGGCATTGCGTGTTACGAGTAGGGTACCTTCTGGAGGCCATAACTTAGGCTACAGGTGTCCGTTTTGGGCGTGTACTATAGCATTTCGAAGCTTGCGACGAGAAGAACAAGATTCAGAACCGCCTAAGCCATTCTACCCCATGGTCGGACCGAAAATTCCTTTTCTTTCTGGGTCGTTTTGTAATTTTAAGATTTTTTTCCTATTTTTCCTTATCATTCTAGGATTTTTATCTTTTTTTTCTAGGAATCGGATTCATGCACCGTTTTCTTTCCTTTTATTTTTTTGACTAGGAGAATTTAATTATCATATTATATTTTAGATTTGCCTATTTTGGTAAATTCAAAATATTTAGGCCTGTTATAAAAGGGGTCTAAAACCTTAGTTTCTACTCATTCCTATTTTCAATAAAATTTATCAATATTCAAAAATCTAATTTCTTCTACTTGCAAATTCAAAGCGTTTGCGCTTCGTCACCCTACTAACGACAGACAAGACCTTACATCAATTTCAAGCCTTGAACATTGAAACACGTTTAATTTTTTTTTTTTTTTTTTGTATGATATGGTATTGTAGAGATCTTATTCGAGTCCCCAATTTAACAAGGGAATGAATAACCTTGCAAATGTTGGCTCAACTTAACATAGGCATAGATCACCTATAATGAGACTATGATGACCTAGTCCAAATTTTTAAATTCATTATCCCATACCGACTAGAATGAATCTTGAGTTTAAGCAGGGTTAAGCATATAAGGTTTGAGTAATCTTCACCTCTAACACATGAAGTAATTCTTAATGTTACAAATAACAAATACAGCTCACATATCACGTCTAAGTAAATGCAATATTTCAACTAAAATAAGGAAAGCAAAATAAATAAAAAATGGGAGGGCTATCTTTTACTCAAATTTTTGACACAGATAAATCTTGAGCCATTAATTTCAAGTAATCCAACAGCAGATATTAAAAATCAAAGGAATATTTAATAATAGTTATTCATCCACCATTAGATTTTCTGAAATCAATAGTCTGAGATTTGTATAGAAATTTTAAGTAAAAAATTTAAGTTATAATAATCTAATCCATTAAAAATACTCTTTAACAATTCTACATTACAAACTAATGACTTAATAAATTGGGGGATATTTTAACTTAAATTTTTTATACAAAATTTGAATCATTGATTTCATACAATTCAATGGTCGATATTGAAAGTCAAAGTAGCATTTAATGATACCAATTCATTCACCATAAAATTATATGAGATCAAGGACTCAAATTTTAAAGCTGAAATATTCATTCCCTAATAAATTACATTTGATGCATCTAAAAGCATTTTGACACACTTGAAATTTAAGGAAGTAATAAGCTTTTTAATGGTGTTTTTTTTTTTTTGAAGTCACATCAACAAGTTCACCTGAAACTTGAATAAACTCAATACAATGTATCTTCCCCTTTTATCTCCATTTCACTGTCTGCCATCGATTATATACTTTTGCTAATCGTTCTACAAAATTTGATTTTTTTTTTTCAAAATTCTTAGAACTAAAGAAGATTTTGTTAATAAATAAATACATTAGTGTCATAAACACAATTAGAACATGTGGGTAAAAGTGGAGGACAAAGGGCTAGTTGAGATTGCAATAGCTGGTGAAACAAGGCACTTGTGCTAGCGAATGAAATGAGCTTGTTTATTAAAAAAGTAGCTAAGTAAAAGGTAAAGTGTGTTGTTCCATTACCTGGGGGTTTAAAAAATAGAGTACATATATTTGGTTTTATTTTATTATGAAAGTGTTATTTCATTATATAATGATTAAAATATACATAAGTTTAAATTAACTTTTATTTTATATATCATGGTTTATAGAAAAATAAGATATGATTATCTTTTTATTAAAAATATTAATATTATAATGGAAATTTTTAAAAAAAATGAAATTGCTTTTCGGATAAACTACTTATAAAAAGTAACCTCATATTTGTTTTGAAAAGCTTTTGTTAAAATGGAGAAACTTATGAAACAAGTAGTTATTAAAAAATTTACCAAATATTATTTTTGTCAAAATTTATGAAATAAGTAACTTATAACATTTCAAACTTAATCCCAAATGGGGCATAATTTGTATAATGTTATTGATGATTTTTTTTAAAATGGGCTCACTTTTAAAGCTTGAAATTGTAGGAGATAGGTCTTATTTACTATAGAGATGTTATAGCTTAAAATTTATAGCTATTTTTTTTTAAAATTAATTATGAAATAAAAGTTATTAATATATTGTAAATATGACCTTTAAATAAAAATTTTGATAAAAATAATAAATATACATAAGTTTTTATCATATAAGTATTAGATCAAATCAACCTAATTTCCAAACCACAGTAATAAGCGTTTGTCAAATACTTTAGTAATATAACTTTTAAAATACAGTTGCCAATCACACTACAACAAATCTTCTTTTCTTATCTTTTTTTTTTCTTTTTTGCAGCATTTGCCTCTATGATCTTAGGGACACTGGCCACCATGGCCCAAATGAAAGTAAAAAGACTTGTAGCTCATAGTTCAATTGGACATGTAGGTTTTCTTCGTACTAGTTTCTCACGTGGAACCATAGAAGGCAATCCTCTCGAGTTTTCGGCAGTTTCTTAGATTAAAGTACACTTTAGTCGCCCTACTAGACAAAAGAAGTCATTATCAAACAACTCGCCCTGCTGAAGCGTCCGGTGAGTAAGAGCAAAATTGGTTTGCACCCAAAAGGCCTTAGTTGATGAATATTGCCTTTATGATATATATAATTTAATCAACTAATAATTTTTTTTTAAAAAAAGGAATATGATTTTTTTCTTTTTTTTGGTCATAGCACCCAATTAATAAATATACCCTACGGAAACATTGAAAATAATGTTATTTTAAAATTTTTCCCCATCCAATACTAAAAATTATCCATATATAGCTAATAATATTTAGAATGTTTATTTCGTTTCAATACATCCTAATCTAGTTAAATCGTGGATATAAAATTTCTCATATGATTGATTATTTAGTTGATACATACGAAAAATTATTACCAAGGATCAATACAAAATATCTTAAAAATTAAAAAAAAAAATTGTATCATATTCCACACAGTAATCATATAATTAATGCACTGCCAACACACAACTCAATTCTTTTGAATTTTATGACATGAGTAAACTTCCTTTTATCAAGTTACGTCTGGAAAAAGCGAAATTGAAAAGTGGTTTTGTTTTAGCGATAACAAATGGGCCGGGCCGGGCTGGGCCAGGCTTAAGCCTGCCATGAGAACAGAATAGGATTTCCTTTTGCAGTAAATGAATTTCTGAAATTTATCTTAAGAAGTTGTAAATCCTTAATTGTTTGTAGCTAGAATCTCAGTCAAATTAAACAAATAATAAATAATTCATTAAGAAAAGAAATGGATAGAGCGCAGCATTTAATATTGAAGCATAAATAGAATATGCAATATTTAAAACATAATAAACTATTGCCGTCAGAGGGACAAAGAAAGAATAAACCCAGGCCCAAGCCCTGGCCGTTATGCTCTGTGTCGGGTGGGCCGGGCTGGGTTTTTTCAGAAATTGAATCACTAAAAACAAACTTCTTTATTTTTTGCTTTTTACATTTTGGATTTATAACTTTACAATACTGACATTTAAGCCCTAAATTTTGTAAGATAATTAGGCTCTATTGCATGTACAACTGCTGGCCGTGCGCTCTGGTCATGATGCTTTGTCAGAAGCTTTTTCTAGCGTAGTTTCACATCCATGATATCATTGATGAGCCCTGGCTACCAATTTCCACATCATCATCGATGTAAATCTCACCGTCGATCATCGCGATCACCGTTGACATGCAGGTCAGAGGCTGGATTTTTCTTGTACACATAGTAGGCCAACCTTCAGGAATCGTATGGCTTCATTTTCCGAGTAGTTACCGTACAACATAGGATCCACTAAATGCTGAAGCTTGTTTGTATTGTACATTTCCAAACCTGCTTGGATGCATATAAAGATATTTCTTATTTCAATTTGCTTTGTTATCATATATGTATAAATACACATGGACATACAAAATTGTCGAATATATTATTATGTAATAAACCTTTTGAACGAAAACTTTCCAGAGTGAATGAGTGCTCTTTGCAAAATTCATATTGAAGCAATGCATTACTGCAAAATAATGTTTTATTTCTTCAATTCCCACTTTGTAAAGTGTCCACGGCCGTCTAAGAGAGTAACTCGATGAACTACCTTTACAATATCAAATAATCAAATATGGTTCTTTCTTTTTTCTTAGAAAGTACAAATATATTACCTTCTCCACTAGATAATACTCTCCAAGCTCTAAGTGGAATTGAACTGCTCTTTCTCCAATAACTATTTGAAGAAGTAGTACTCCAAAATTATAAATATCTGATTTTAGATTTAAATGTCCACTAACTGCATAGTCTGGAGCGAGGTAACCTCTAATTTAGAACACAAAAGTTAAATATATGTTAAGAAAAAATAACATATACTGTTTCAATAATCTTATACCTTTAATTTCGAGAAACAATATATTATAATATATATACTTACAATGTGCATGCTACTTGTGTACTAACATGAGCGACGTTCTCATGAAATAGTTTGGAGAGGCCAAAATCTGAGATTTTAGGATTGAAATTTTGGTCCAAAAGAATATTGCTAGGTTTAATATCTCGATGTACATTATGTGGTTTAATTCCATCGTGAATATAAGCAAGTCCCCGAGCAACTCCTAATGTAATTTCTCGCCTCGCTGTCCAACTAAACTTAGCTCTATTTTTCTCCTCACCTAGCATTAATTCAAGAAATAAAATTTATAATCATAAAACATTACAGGCATCTTTGCATAAAGAAATTATAAAAATAACATTTTCAAACGCGCGCCGTAATGTTGAAGATGGAGAGATATAAATGTCTACCAAGAAATGTTTGAGATAGACTGTTGTTTTGCATGTAATCATAAACAAGAACTCTGGAAGGCCCGTCAATGCAACCACCATGAAGCTTAACAAGATTTTTGCGACAAACATTGGCCAAGGAAGCTACCTCGGACAAGTATTCTTTCTGCCCTTGCTTGGATTCCATTGAAAGCACTTTCATAGTTCCATCTTGAAGCCTTCCCTTTAAAATCCAATCGAGTAATAATGAAATTGAAGTTTATGCATATATTTTGAAGCTTTATATATACGTTAATGAATGTAAAATTAGAGAATGAACATACCTTATACACGGAGCCAAATCCTCCTTCGCCAATTTTATTGGATATGCAGAAGCCGTTGGTGGCAATTTCCAGTTCCTTGTAGAAGAACGCATTAATATTTTTCAGGATCTGTATACCTGATTTAATGAAAAAGTTAGCTATATGCTTAAGCAGCAGACTTTTATTCTAATTAATTGTTGTCTCGGGAGCTTAGCTGAATAATTTCTAAACAGCCTTTTTTAACTAGTCAGACGAGTTCGAATCTGTAGACGTAGAACAAAAAAATTAGTGTGGGCTTTACCCTATCCTTTTGAAAGAAGATAAAAAACATTAAGTCTGCCTAGGACGACAAATGTGAAGCCGAGTTAGTTACATTCTGTTACTCCTGTCTTTGATGAGGTGGCATGGTGAGTCAGCAGCTGTGGGCCAGCAGGTGGTTAATGAGTTATGACCAGGAGCTGTATAAAAGCCGAGGCAAGGCTGACAAATGCAGGACCTTTCATCGATTATTTGAGAAACCTAGAGAAGGTAATTAGAAAATTCTCTGTATTAGAGATTTGTTCTCTGTCATTAAAAGTTTCCTTGTAATTGATACAGTCCAATAAAAGCTTCACACCCAGTTGGGGTTTTTCAGCCGTGGATGTAGGTACTTTGGTACCGAACCACATAATTTCTGTTCTGTTTTTTCCTAGTTTTCTTTCATCCTTCTTGCGTTGCTCTCATGTTTCTTTGTTCTTGATCATTTCTGGTTACATTCACCACATTCTTGTTTAGTTAAATGGATTCTTGGTGATACGTTTGCTTTGAGTTCCCTGTGTTTTTCTTAACAATAAATTAATTTACATATGCTTGCAATGTGAATCAACCCTCCTAAGACTGCGCCTCCCTATTTGGAATGAAACATCAAAAGTTATTTCCTAGTATTAGCTAGGAAGAATTCTCACTTACACGTTCATGAGTACAAAAGAAAAAGAAAATTACTAAAAGATAAAAAATGGTTAACGGAAATACATTGTCCAACTCGTTATAAGTAGGAATGACAATTTGTCTTGTTGGGTCGGGCTCAGGCTTGGACAACCAAAGGACCCAAGCCCGAAAAAGACCAAACTCTTTCATTTTCGGGTCGGCCAAGCTCGAGCCTGACCGAAATTTTTTTTTAATTTTTTTAATATTTAAATAATTTAAATTTTGCTCCCTAACATATTAACATTTAAACACTTTAAAACTTGTTTAAAATAACATAAATATAAAATTTACTCTACTCATTACTCAACATCTCAATTATAAATTATATAAGGAACTAAACATAAACAAAAATTATGTCCAATTTAAATAAAAACACATAATTTAATTCCATAATCTAACTAAGGAGTTCATTAGTTTAACAAATAAATAAAAATACACAATTCAATTCCACAATTTCAACAAGGAGTTCATCAATTTAACAAACTACAATTCACAACCCAATATAGAAAAAACTACTCCAATACTTGCGGACCAAATTCTTCTTCATCCACAAATTCCTCTCCAGTAAAAATTTCACTTTCAAGAATTCTACATATAAGGAAAAAAAATGGAAAAAAATGTGAAAACAATTTAAATCTATAAAATTGTTATTAAATTAATTATTTAAATATTTTGTAAATTATTTGTATTCATAACTTTAGAGCTCGCCCATAACTAATGTTGAGTGCACATAAGCACTTCCAATGTCGTAGGATGAAGTCTACTCTGATGTGGAGTCAAGACTCTACCTCTAGTGCTAAATGCAGATTCAGAAGCAACGGTTGTCACCAGAACGGCTAAGATATCCTTGGCCATCTGAGCCAAGATAGGAAATTTACCTTGGTTCACCTTCCACCAATTCAAAATATCGAAGTCCGAAGTGAATTTGACTAAAGGCTCTTCTAAGTACCTCTCAAGGTCAGACTTCGATACCGTGGCCTCACTATTTTGGCTTGCAAATGCCTCAAACTTATGTATATAAAAAAATTTACCGCCGGCACCTATATTAAAATTAGAGCGAACATCAACTGAAGAAGACTCACAAACAATCTCATCACTCACATTCTTATTACTACCTTCATAAAATTTAACCAACTCGTTACTTAAATCTCATTTGCAGCACCCTCACCATAAAGTTGTGGAAAATAATAATGATCCAATTGCATCTTGAATCTCGGGTCAATAATAACAGCCATTACCAAAATCCCATGCATTTGGGCCCAATATTTATCAAATTTTTGAATCATTTGATTAGCCATTTGTCTAACCACAAGCATATCAGAAAATTCCCATTGATCGAAATTAATCCCCATTTCACATATTATTGGGAAAAAAAGATTAGATGTGGGATATTGTGTACCTGAAAATAACTCAATCATTGAGTAAAACGGTAGCAAATATTCCAACATCTTTTCAGCCATCTCCCACTCCTCATCTGTTGGCAAAGATATATAGTGTTTGCCACACTGTTGCAATCTAAAAAAGGCATTTTTATATTTCACTGTAATATCAAGCATAACATATGTAGAATTCCATCTAGTCACACAATCAAGCACCAACTTTTTCTCGCACTTTACTTGTAACTAATGTGCAGCCATCACAAAAGTTTCTACCCTTTTCGGTGTGCCCATCCAATATGCCACACTGTCCCTAATTTTTTTAATCCACTCCTCAATCACTTTCATCCCATCCTTCACAATTAAGTTTAAAATATGAGCCACACACCTCATATGAAAATAATTCCCACCCATTAACATAGAATCAGCTGGAATTAACCCCATCAATCTATCAACCATAGCATCATTGGTGGAACAATTATCTAAAGTAATAATCGATATCCTTCTATCCACATTCCAATCCAACATATATTTAAAAAAATTTTGAGAAAGAAATTCAGCAGTATGTGGGGCCGACAAATATATAAACCTATTCATCACCCAAAATTAAATTTTAGAATTAATTAAATTAAAGTAAAATAGAAGTAAATAAACATAATATCAAATATATGAACCTATTCATAACCCAAAAATTAAATTTTAGAATTAATTAACTTGAAGTAAAAGTAAATAAACATAACATGAACTATATGAAGCTCTTCTTTACCCATAAATTAAATTTTTAGAATTAATTAAATTGAAATAAAAGTAAATAAATATAACATGAAATATATGAAGCTATTCGTTACCAATAAATTAAATTTTAGAATTAATTAAATTGAAGTAAAAGTAAATAAACATAACATCAAGTAACAAGAAAAGTACCTCAAAATTCGACTTTGCAACTGCCAAAACTTGCCCACAAAGTGTCCCGTAACAACCATATACCCCTTTTTTTTATTGCTAGTAGTCCACATATTGGTAGTAATTGCCACCCTACTATCATTATTCTCTAACAAAGCCATTGCTTTTTCCTTTTCAGCTTGATACAATTTTAGGATCTCACCCTTTAAAGTGTTTCTACTCATCATCTTCACCAATGGGTTGCTATAAGACATCAAATCTCTAAAGGCATCATACTCTACAAAATTAAGTGGTAACTCATGCTTTACAACCAATATTGCAATCTTTTATCGAGCAACAATCGGATCAAATTTTCTTGTCTCAATACAAGTTGTTCCATCATCTTTCTTCGTCACACTAAGAGTTTTTTGTAGGCTATCATCAACTTTGGGAACATACTGCGCCTTACATATTTTTAAGTGTCTATCTAAATGAGAGGTTACGTTATTACTAGAGACTACCAACTTAGCTCCACAATGGTTACATTTCGCTTTCAATTCACCATTAATAATTATCTTTGTGAAGTGTTGCCAAACATAAGAAGGTTCTCGCTTTCTTTTATTACTACTTTGTTGTACACTATCATCATTAAGGGATGCCTCTTCAACTCTTTCAACCTCTTGAACAATATCATCTTCATTCTCTTCATCCACATGAACATCTAGATGTGAATTCGATCTCGGAGTATCAACTTTAAATTCCGAATTAGACATTATAACCTAAATTAAATGTGTAACAATTGTAAGTTAATTTATAAACTTAAAACATGATTAAAGTGAATTTATATTGATTAAAATAAATAAATTACGAAACTGAGTTAGCGGTTAAATTCTTATTCCAAATTAGACATTATAACCTAAATTAAATGTGTAACAATTGTAAATTAATTTATAAACTTAAAACATGATTAAACTGAATTTATATTGATTAAAATAAATAAACTGCAAAACTGAGTTAACCGTTAAATTTAATTCAACCATTTAAACAAAACAGCCCAAACATAACATTGAATCAAACATAACAGAAACAGCAACCCAAGAACTGAGCTCCAACAGCCAAAAATCACAATATCTTATTTTGAGATTAAAATAAAAAAATTACAAATTCATATCATATGATGAGAAACAAATAATCAAGTATGATTATGCATGTGGATGGCATGAAACGAAATCATTGAAAGCAAATATAAAGAGGTAAAATTACAGTGGTGTTGGTGTACCGTGGCGGTGGCTAGTGCGGCAGGAAGCAGCGCCGGTGATAGGAAGCCTCGCTCGTGGGCTGCTGTTGTGGCTGAGAGCTCGACTAGCGACTGCTTTGTGGTGAGTTCGCGGCTGTTGTGGCTTGATTTCTTGCCGTAAGCAGCTGCGCACTGTGAGGCTAGTGGTGGGCTGATGGTGGTGACGGCTTGGAGAGTTGCCGTTGTAGGCTTGCGTCGGTGGTGAGCGGCTGGTGGCTTGGAGAGTTGCGGTTGCTTAGGGTTTGTTTAGATTTGGGAATTAGGAGAAATCAGATTAGGGAGTTGGGTTGTCAGTTGTGAACTTGTGTGGCGTTAGTGTGTTATGCATGGTGATTGGTGAGAAGTGTGTGTATGTTGTGTTACGTGTGTGCGTGTGAAGTGTGTGTAATTTTTTTTTTTTCAACTAAATTCGGGTCGGGTTGGGTCGGGCCATAAGAGGCTCGAATCCTGACCCGAATATGTTCGAGCTTTAATTTTTAAACCCCGAACTCAAATTTTGACCCTTAAATTCGGGTTAAAAGTCCGAAATTTTTGAACCGGGTTAATCGGGCTAAAATTCGGGTCAGACTTTTTTGTCCATCCCTAGTTGTAAGAGGTATAGCAAATTTTTATCTTTTAACAATAGTAAATATTTTATCCCAATAAATGTTCTATGTGAGATGACGATCAGATGAAGATGAAGGAAAAAATAAATTAGTGACAGAAAAATCTTTTCATCAATTACTGTACGTAAATTTTTGCAAATAAATTAATTTATGTATACATAATTACCTCCTACAGTGTTCTCAGCAGAGAGTTTTGATGGAGATGAGAAGCACCTTGACAAACTAAAAAAGAACATTTTCATCAAAACAGGAAGCACGAAACTGGTAATTAACTTCTGAATTAAATTCGTTGCGACGATATTTTCCAAAGGACTCAGAAAAAAGTTACTACTTCGCAACAAAATGTGCCAGCTAAGAATTATTAGCTCAAAACGATATATATAATCATCATTTAAGAATTATTTTATTCCCAATAAATTATTCAAGGACTAAAACTAAATTATTCAAGGAGTGGTATATATAAGACTGTTTCTTAATCCATGTATGAAAATTTCGACGGCTCAGATCTTGATTTGATATTTTCGTATGTTTTTTAGCACCGTTGGATTGTGCATTCCATGGACTAAGCGGCTAAAGGGGGAAGGGTGGCGGCCGGTACTATTGTATTTCTGCACGTTATTTTTGTTTTTCCCTTTCAGACTTTGAAGCTAGATCCAGAAGTAAGCAGAAATAGTTTATGACTGCAAAAGTGTGACGCAGTGTATGGATAATGTCAAGATCGAAGTGATTAGTCCTGACTCCAGAAAGTTTTGCGAGCCCATGATACTCGAGAATTTGTCAAGTCAATTGTTATATTCGTTAATATCCTTAATACTATCTACTGTCTTTGTAATAATTATCATTTTATTTTTCAATATATTTTAACTTCCATTTTCAAAATTCAAATTTGTGTGCTGCTTGGAGAACGATCAATTTGGTAATTAATAAATTCGCCAAAGAATATTAAAGAAATCTTATATCCTTGTATTGAAATCAAAATACAACGTAAATCATGCACTTTTATCACTATTTTATTGTTTGCAGTTGTGATTCTTCGCCCTTATGGTTAAAAATTATCATTATTGTCCTTGTAATAACGTTGAAAACATGCTGAATCTTAATTTTATATGTACAATTACCCAATAGAATCACAATACCTATATCTTTTGTTTGGATTTTTCTACAATGCTGTATGAATTTTTATAGTATTGATAATGAAGTCATTATGTACCCTTAAACTTAAATGTTTTAATCATCACCATTGATTTAGTTTAGAGGATAAATAATTAATTACTTAATAACTAAGAGGTATATAATATGAGTTCATGGATATAATTTTATTTTTTTATAATTTCATGAATATTTTCTATCACCAACAAAATTAAAAATTAAACATGCAAATATACAAATTAATTTAGATGTGTAAATAACAAATATCGATTATTCAATCTTCAACAACTCATGTTAATTCAAATTATTTTTGTCATTTATAACTAGAACGGTATAATTTTTAATTCTTAATTTTATTCAGTGTTTATTTCTTTTTTTTTAATTACTCATTAGTTAAGATTGAATTGAATTAATTGTTGCAATATTTATTAATCTAACAATTTTTTTTTCGGTTGAAGAAGAGATAATAATAAGAGGATAAACTATGATTGAATTGTGTTAATATTGAAATAAATATACTAATGGAATATAGAAGGTTCAATAGACTATACTTGTTTCTTTTTTATTGTTTATCTTTAATAAATTTGTTTAACATATTTGATAACTTGTAAGTTTAAATTTTAAATAATTGAAACTAAAATATTACAATAACTAACTTTTAATTTTTATGAACTATTCATTAAATTTAACAGTACATATTTGTTTTTTCTTTTTGAATTACATGAGACTATTGCTCAGATTACAACTGATATTTATAATCAGACAATTACTGAGATTAATTTACAACTCTTATATAGCACAACCCAAATTTTTAACCCTTTCTAATATTCGAGGGATGTCAACTCTATCATATTTTGAAAGGGAGAAGACTGTCTTCACTCAAATTGAGGAAGGAAATTAAACCTCCATAATGCGTTGTAGAGGCTCGAACCCGTGACTTCACAATTGTGAGGTTGGAGTTCTAACTACTAGGTTAAAGCCTAGTGGCTAACAGTACATATTTATTAATACAACTATTAATGCTATAATTTTTATAACAACATTATAGAGTGGTATACATATTTATTAATACAACTATTAATGCTATAATTTTTATAACAACATTATAGAGTGGTATACACGTCATTAGGGGCAGAATTGGGATTTTATTCGGAAGGGGACAAAACAAAGAAGTCATAAACTTCAGTTTTTTATCAATAAAAAATGAGGGGCAAATAATAATGATTGGAATACCAAAGTTATAAATTTGGGTCGACTTTGGCATAAATATTTAAACTCAAGGGGACCAAACTTAAAATATGCATAGAATTGGTATATTTTCTGATCTTTTTGGCTGGGGTCACGTGGTTCTGCCTCTACATGTCATCACTCTATTGGTTGGTTACTCGTAATAAACTTAACAAACATATTTACTTGAGATGTGAAATTATGTTATATAATTGCTAACAACCCTACTAAGGGTTAGTCCACATGTTCTCTTCTTAACTCTATGGTGGAGAGTTTAGGTCTCCCTAATAACTCTGTCGAAATTTATTTTTTTATTGGGCTTAAGTTTTTATTTTGGGCTTCGGTATACTAGGTTATATTAGACTTCAATTATATATTTATATATATAGTTCTTTTTAAAGGAGCTGCTAAGTTACAGTTGCTGTAATTTACAGCTGCAACTTTTTCGAGTGAACAGTAATCATGTGGTGTTACTGTTCACTCGAAAAAGTTGCGGCTGTAAGTTACAGCAGCTGTAACTTAAAAAAATCCTCTTTTTAATGGTATATTTATATATATAGTTCTTTTCTAATCTAAGCACTTTCATTTTTTTCATAAGAACATATTATTAAGCCATTTAGTTTAATACAGTCACTGCACACATACTATTAAACCATATAGTTTATAAAACACTAATTTTATGATTTAATAGCGTGTTTGCATGAAAAAATGAGAGCACCCGCCGCTATATATATATATATATATAGTGATAACATTATTTGAAATTTGTGTTTATTTTTATATTTTAATGACATCCTCACTTTAACAAATGGATGCTAAGAATGACTTTATATATATGTTCTTTTAATTAACTGTATTATAACATAGAGTTAAAAAAGAAAAACGAAAAAAACCATTCTATAATATATCAAGCCCCCACAATCTTTAAATTAAAATTTGCCCAAATTATAAATTGAACCTTATCGTAACTTTACAAACAATATTTTGGCCCAAAAATTTGAAGATTGTGTAGTGTTTATTTTTTTGTCTGAAATATGAATATGTCTGAATTTGTGTGAAATCTAAATAAGTTCGAATACAAATGCATGACATGTTTTTTTTTTTTTCTGAATATAAGTGGTTTCGTAATTGTTTTTATAAATAAAAAACTATCTTAAACATGGTTATTTGACACATATGTCTTTGTAAGTCATAATGAGAAAAAGATTAATTTATAGTTTAAGAAATAAATATTGGTAATAGAGATTTTTTTATATAATATTTAATTTCCATTCAAATAAAAATAAGAAAAATCTCTTTTTTTTAATTCAAATATAAATATCTAAAAATTAAATATAAATTACAAAAAAAAATTCAAATAAATTTAAAAAATTAGACTTCAAACATTTAACAAACAAGTTCCGTTTAAGTCCAACTTTACCCCGTCTCAATTGAGTGCTAACTTGCAAGATAATTACGTTCTACTGCAGTTATTTTTGGAATACTTTTTTTCATCTAATCCCTAATCTCTATTGGCTATTCCACAAAAGTGTACACACACACGCATATATATGAGGGGGTTCAATTGCTGGGCGCCGCAATATTCTATCATGCAACATAGGAGCGTTGCTAATAGCGTAGTTTCACATCCATGATATCATTGATAAGCCCCGGCTCCCATATCTCCACGTCATTATCGATGTCGATCTCTCCGTTGATCATCTCGATTACCGTTGACATGCGAGGTCGGAGGCTGGATTTTTCTTGTACACAGAGTAGACCAACCTTCAGGAATCGAACGGCTTCATTTTCTGAGAAGTCGCCGTACAGCATTGGATCCACTAAATGTTGAAGCTTGTTTGTGCTGTACATTTCCCAAGTCTGCTTGGTTACATGAAATAAGAAATATTTCAATTTTCAATGAGCAATGCTGGTATCCCATATTATAAGCCTTAATTTGAGTCTCAACTCATGTGTTATTCATCTATTGAATGGTGATTAAGTAATTTTACTAATTATTAAATTCATCATCCAATAAATGAATGACACATAACATTGAAATTTAAGTTGGGACTCAAATATTGAAATTCCAAACATTATTAATTTTCAATTTTCTTTGTTGTCATATATACTTTATTTTCTGAAATTTTGAGATGCAGGCATTTGCAATTTATAAAATTCATATTGGAGCAACTCACTACTAGTTTTCATTATTTATTTATTTATTTTTTACTACAATTTTATGTATATAAACATACATTACCTTCTCCACTAGATAATACTCTCCAAGCTCTTCGTGAAAATCAACTGCTGTTTGTCCGGTGACTATTTGAAGAAGTAGCACTCCAAAACTATATATATCTGATTTTGGATTTAAATGACCACTGACAGCATAGTCTGGTGCGAGATACCCTCTAATTTAATTTGTACAAAAATAAGTGAACATAAATAATTTCAATAGCCTTATACAATAAATTGGGTATTCAAAAGGAATTTTTGCTCAATATCACAACATAGTAATAATTTCTTCAAATAAATCCTTAAGTAAACTAGATAGGATATAATATGTAAATTTGAATTTAGTACTGAGCTATCAGCTTGGTGTTGAGTTTTTATAACATTGTGATTGGTAGGTAGTACCTAAATAAGAAATAATTGTCAAAATTAAATATTAATTGTCCACTATTATAAATGCACGCTAGACTAACGATCATAAAAGGTTAACACATTTTGGCTCAGTACTGAATCTAAATTTATAAAATGTATGTTGTTGCACTTACAGTGTGCCAGCGACCCGTGTGCTAACATGAGTAATGTCCTCTGGGAATAACTTAGAGAGGCCAAAATCTGAGATTTTAGGATTGAGATTTTTATCCAAAAGAATATTACTAGGTTTGATATCTCGATGCACAATATTTGGTCTAATTTCCTCATGAATATAAGCAAGCCCCCGAGCAATTCCCACTGCAATTTCTCGCCTCGCGGTCCAGCAAAATTTAGCTCTATTTTTCTTCTCACCTGCCATTAATTCAAGATTAATTAAAAAAACCGTTAATTAATTCAAGATTAATTAAAAAAACCGTTAATTAATTCAAGATTAATTAAAAAACCGTTAACTAATTCAAGAAGCCATATAATATTGCGACATTACATGCACACTTTGCATTACTTAAGAAAATAGAACATTATAGACATGTATATACACTATTATATCGAAGGGTCAACACCGAGTATGTTTTATGTTACTGATTTAACATCAAGATGAACTAGGATTAATATAGGATATTAAAAATTTATCAGGGACTCAAATGGGTAAAACAATTTTTAAGAGGGCCCAAAGTATCATTCCTTATTTCTTATAAGAAAAAGTGCTTTCATACTAATCAAATTACAAAAAAACATTCTCAAACAAGCCGTAATATCAAAGATGGAGAGACAAATATATATATATATACCAAGTAATGTTTGAGATAGACTGTTGTTTTGCATGTAATCATAGACAATAATTCTGCAAGGCCCTTCAATGCAACCACCATGAAGCTTTACAAGATTTTCGTGACAAATATTAGCCATTGAAGCTACTTCTGTCATGAATTCTTTCTCTCCTTGCTTGGATCCCACTGAAAGCACTTTCACAGCTACAACAGTTCCATCTTTAAGTTTTCCCTTTAAGGTCCAATCAAGAAATAAATTAATTTTTATGCCCATCTTTTGAAGTTAATTCGATTACTATTCAAACCAAGCAAAATTACAGAATATATACCTTATAAACGGAGCCAAATCCTCCTTCGCCAACTTTATTGGATGAACAGAAGCCATTGGTGGCAATTTTCAGTTCATTGTAGGAGAATACATTAATATTTTTCAAAATTTTTGTACCTGATTTCATGAAAAAATTAGCTACATGAAGTGTGCTTAAGACGAATAATTACTTTACATGTTGGGAATAATGATGTGATCATACTGACCAATTGCTACTGACCACATTGCTTGATCAATAGACAATAACAATATGTAAAGTCAATTTATAATTTATAAGAGACATTTAAGGGAAAATTAAACGGGTAAGTGCTCCTTTAGACTTTAAAGCTCGAGCTAGTTTCATAGTTGGTTCTTAAATTTATAAAAATTAATTAAAACACCTTGTTGTATATGTTTTCATTAAAATTTATTTATTTAAATTTAATTATTCTCTACTTATAACAAATCAGTTTAATTTAGCTACTAATTTATATTGGATAAAAATGAACTTCAATTTTTTTGAGCAATTTTTGAAAATACACTTAATTGATCAAATCCTAAGATTGGAGAGGCATTTATCCTAATAAAATTGACGATAATTAATTTTAAATACATAGACTATGCAAATTCTGAAAGAAAGTTGATCAAAATTAAAAAAAAAAATACAGGAGCTCATATGAGAGAAAGACTCTTAACTCTTTATGAATGTATGAGTTGATCACACGAGGATGAACACTAGAAAAATGTTTTCAGATATGTGCTTTTTGCAAAGACATTAATTTGTCTATTACCTCCTTCAGTGTCCTCTGCAGAGAAATTTGA
This sequence comes from Murraya paniculata, assembly GCA_030449075.1. Lineage (NCBI taxonomy): Eukaryota > Viridiplantae > Streptophyta > Magnoliopsida > Sapindales > Rutaceae > Murraya > Murraya paniculata. Next base: position 2,664,890 of record JAEVFN010000019.1, read on the forward strand.
TGGCGAAGCAAAGCACTTTAACAAAGAAAACAAGAACTTCATTTCATCAAATTATCTATGTAATTTACTCCTGAGCACGCATGGATGCAAACGACAGAAAAGAAAAGAAAAGAAAGAGACTTCACATTGAAATGTATGTGCCGGTGACTTTTAGCTGAAAACGTTTATAATGTATATAGTAATAATTGAAGGATTATTTTATTGCCACTTGGGTAGACAACGAGTAATCAATGAAGTAATCAAATAGCAAATCATTAAATTAAACCGTGATTAAAGTAAGGAGTGTTGGAACATTAAGACTCTTTGATTATCCATTAAATTTTTTATGGTTCAGATCTTCAATTGATATTTTCAAATGTTTTTTGCACCGTTGGATTGCACATTCCATTGACTTGGTGGAGAGAGGGGTAACCGGAGAAGGGCGGCGGTTAGTATAATTATTGTGCATGCATTTATGATTGCTTTTGTTTAATATTTTTGACTCGTTGATAAGCAAAAATTATCGTATTTAAATTACTGAGTGTTTTGCAGTCTATGGAATTCAGAATCCTTATAAGTACAATCTAGGTCAAAGTGAGTCATCAAATTTTGAGGATTTAGCCAGCCATGATGATCTGGAAAATTTGTTGAATTGGCAGTAGAACAAGCAGGGTGCCAAAGAAATTGCCAATCGAGATAAATAATCAATTTTATAACCTTGAATTGAAGTCAATACCGTATCATGCTCTTTTACCACTCATTTCATTGTTTGCCAATTGCCACAGGTCACGCTTGTAGTCTATTTAATATAGATGGTCTTAAAAAAATGAGATAGAAATACAACTTATACAAAAAAATTAATTTAAGAGTTCAGAATTGCTTCAAGTCTGTATTGTATTATCAACTAATGTGAAATATTCTCCTCAGCAGAGGTGTTAATCGGAACTGAACATTACTTGTTAAATCCAAAGATTTTGTTATGGAACGTTAAGAAGAAGTGATGGTAACTGAGTTTGAAACTCTAATTGGCTATTTTTTCTTTTTCACATTCAAATTGGGAAGTTTTGCTATTGCATGATCAATTGGATAATAAATTAATAAGCCAAATAGTATGGTAGCTGCTCTTACAATAACTTAAAAGTAGTTATTCAATACAAGAGAATGGTAGCGTGTAAAACAAATGAGAGATTATAAATAATTATATTTGGATTTGTTGTAAGTTACTTAGAATGTAACTTAGTAAGAACCAAATGTAGAGAAGTTATAACACCATGTATCAAGCTCTTTGATCTTCTACTAGTTTCATTTCTTGCCGGAGAACGGGAACTGCTAAATTACAGCTGCTGTAAGTTACAACCGCAACTTTTTCGAATGAACAGTAACACCACATGGTTACTGTTCAGTCGAAAAAGTTGCGGCTGTAACTTATAGCAGCTGTAACTTAGAAAAATCCGCCGGAGAACATACTTTATATAATCCTTATCTTTCTAATATCATTGTTATAATTTCCTACTTTCCAGAATTTGAATTACTTTCATCTAAATTCTCGGTGAAATTGAGGATTTATTGAGTAGATACGATAATACATTAATTTTCAAATCTAACTTTTATCATGTCATTCATAATTATTTAAGTTCAGTCATACCCATTACCCAATTCCACATTGAAATTCAATTTTTGGACCAAGGAATGAATACAGTGTCTCGTAGGTAAACTGACCTCGTTTTTTAGTAAATGTACTATATATTTTTTTAAAAAAAGAACTTGGTCCATTTGACGACTTTTAGAAATAAAATCAACATTTTTAATTTACGTTGATTTTTTTTTTAATTAGACTACGACGATTTAAAAAAAAAAATCGAATGGAAACTAGAATAACCATATTATCAAAAATTCAAAAGATTACAATAAGGAAAATGGCATGAGAAAATTTTCATCCCTATGGAAACAATCAGAACACCTCAAAGTCTACTAGCAAATCCTTGACATATGGTGTATTCGAAAAACCTACCTTGCCCCCATGCATAATGAATCCAACTTGACAATCAATAAAGATAAACCAATCTCGGTACAAGCCATAAGTCAAATTGCAAATCCACTTTCTCACAAAAAATAATATCATCCAAATAAGGGTGCGTTTGGGAATGAAGTGTTGCAGTTGCTGTGGAATAAAAGCTATAGTTATAGAGTAAAACAAAAAAGAAAAAATTGGCTGAACTGCCAAAACCAAACTGTAAGATATTATCAAATTAAAACTTAGTTGCCACACGTCACTCCCAAACGCACCTTTGAAGTCCCTGTAAAACTCAGATGAATAATTTTGGCTATCACAATTTGTACGCACCACTATCTGATTCAACACAATTTATATTGAAATACTGATTGGGCAGTTGGGCCTGGAGATAATTTAAATAACGCAAGTTTTTCCATTGGAGTGGATCTACTAGCACTCCTCCATATTCCGAGCCAACCCCTTTTGGTTTTCAGTTACAGTCATAACCTTGATATTCAATTACAACTCTGTACGACTTTTATTCCTTTATCACTGCCTTTTTATTTGATTTGGAAATTTAAAAAAGAAAAAAGGGAAATTCCATTGAAGTTGTAGAGTATAAACAAAATTTCAGCTTTGAAGAAGCCACTACTATGAAAATCGAGCCCAAAATTCTAACTTTAGTATTGAGTAAAAGTTAAGAATGATAAATTTTAATTTTATAAAAGAAAAAGTTTTTATGGTAAATGAAAAGTTTATTAATGATGAGATAGAGAGAGGATTTAAAATTAAAAGAACAATGAGTTATAATTGCATTCGTGTTTTGAGAATACTAATAAAAAATGTGAGAATCATTAATAGTTACTCGTGAATTTGTTGAAAGAGTATTTCATTTATAAATATAACGAGAAATACAAATAAAGGGAGATTGTCGGTTTTCTCTATTGAAACTAATATATATTACTAGTTTTCCCATACCAAAATTAATATACACCACTCACCTCATTATTGTTTTCATAATAATCATTAATCCCATGGTATCATAATTTTAAAATATTATCCTTATTTTCAAATACGCTTTTATTCATATTTATTATTAATTAAATAAATCATATAAATAGAATTTAAAATAAAAAAATTTCAAAAACTAAAAATAAGAAATGTAGGTTTTGGCGTGAATAAAAAAATAACAATAAAATACTTTTCTTATACTTTTTCTTATTTTTAAAGATATTTCCTTATAATAAATATATATTTTTTTATTTCTAACATAAAAATATCAAGCGCATAACCTATTTATCTTTATTAATCTTTAAATTTTTTAATGTCAGGAAAGTTATTGATTATTATGAAAACAGTAAAGAGAGTAAGTGATATATATTAATCTAAGTAAGGGGACGCTAACAATCTCCCTTTTTATAATTTTATTGGAATACACTTGTTATAAAATTAACCTTTAATAAAAACTATCACCGAAATTTCAAGAATATTCATATTGTATCATTAAGAATCAATAATAAGATATACGGAAGCATACACGAATCCATAATACTTAATTACCCTCTAAAGTCATGTGGTTTATCTTCTAAATCAATACGTTATCTTAGAGAGTGCTTTAAGTTTCTCTCTGTACTCTTTTTGGTAACGGGATATAAAAAAAGAATAAAATGTTACGTGTGATATAAAGACCATAACCACTTATACATGTAACTTTCATGTTACCTTTAGGTATTTTTATTTCAATATATCATAGAAATAGAAATTACTCTTAAGTCTCTACCCATTAAATGTCCACACTACATCAAATACATTAAAACCCAAATTATCGAAAATCTTAATAAGTCACTTTTAATTGGGTTTAAACTTAGAAGACAGTTCGTAATACATAATTATTTATATATAAGCCCAACGTTAAATTAAAGATTTAACAACATTTGGAAAAAGATAGTTTTATAATGATTTTGAAGGAGTGTCAATAGGCACTCTTTAAATTAAGGAGGATTATCAAATCAGTCCTCTAGTTAACAAAAGTAACAATTAGGCTTATAATTAAAATTCCCAATTGGCTCAAATATTTGTCAATAAACTTGCTTAATTACTGAAAGAACAAAATAGGCCCTTATAACTTACTATTGAAACAAAACAGTTCAATTCCTTAAAAAGAATTGAATAAAATACTAACAGAGATTTGATAAATAATTATCCCAAATGATGTGACATTCATCAATTAGTTGGTAAGGTAATACAATTAATTCACTTAGATTTTGTAAAAACTTATCAACTAATTAATGAATGTCACATCATTTAAGATAATTATTTGGGATAAAATATTTGGGATATTTATCATCACTGTTTTTTTAACCGTAAAATTTAACCGGTTGAAAAATATATAAAAAAGATTTGCCTTTTAAAAAAAGAAAAAAATTATAAAAGGCAAAATGCAATCCTTAATTAACTATAGCGAAAGAGAACTTCTCAGCCAAAAATAATAAAGGAGACCAGCTTGAATGCGATTTGGGTCGACAATTGAGAGGCAACTTTATCTTTTTCTATTGTATAATCACAGTATTACATTTTTGAGTAATTGAATATAGTGGCAAGAATCTTTTTTCTAGACATGCGATTCAGTGTCGGAGATTCAAGATGTTAACAGTTTGAATGCGATTCGGACCGTTCTTGAGAATTCAGAAGATCGGCTTGAGCTTTTGCACATAAGACTTTTTTTTCACCTTTTTTTGTTTTTGTTTTTTTCGGTTCACACCTCATAATTTTTCTAGCTTCTTCGAACTGATTTGCAGATACTTATTCCCTATAACCATAGTTTCCTTTATTACAAACCTACTTAAAAATATTTCTTTTTTTTGTGGTTCTATTTTTATTTATTTATTTTTAAGTGATTTGCTGATGTGTTATATTTGTGCTTGAATCCTATATATTGGTAGTTAATGCTGATGTTTGATGGAATTTTTCTAAGTAGAGTCTTCAAGTTAATTGTTGAAATGCCTGACAGAAACAACAAGTTTGTATATGTTCTATTATTCAAATATGAGGTCTGAGAATCAATACAATCCAAACGCTATCCTTGCTTTGTAGTTCTTGTTGTAGTTCTGTTTCAAGGAAGCCTTGTTGCGCTTATGTGGATATAATCTCTTGAAATAACTTGATATTTTCATAGTTCTACATAGGTTTGTATTTAGTGTAGGCTGAGCATCTTGGATTGAGGAATGCAATCGGGAAAAGAAAAGTTGCCTATTAGCAAGAATTGGACGATCAATGATGTAGGAAGGTTGTTTATTACAATCGGGTACCTTTCGGAGGCCATAACTAGAGTTACATGTGTCTATTTTCAGTGTATAATGCAAATTTTGAAGCTTGCAATGAAATGAACAAAACTCAGAACCACTTGAATTGTTCTGCCTTGTGGTCAAGCTGAAAATTTCATTTTTTTTCCTAGTTATTTTTCAGTTTTAAGATTTTTCTCTATTTTCCTTATTCTTTTAGAATTTTTATCCCTTTTTTTTCTATAACTTGAATTTTAGTACTGATTAAGAGAATCTTATTATAAAATAATATTTCAAATTTATCTATTTTGATAAATTTGCGATATTTAAGGTTATTATATAAAAGGGCTTAAAACCTTAGTTTTGTACATATTATTTAGAATTATTCAATAAACTCATTATTTAAAAATCTTTTGTTTCTTCTATCAATCTACTTCTTAACGTTTCTGTTTCATCAATCAAGTAAGAAGAATTGGAATTAGCTTTTCATAATCTTAATTTTGGCATGAAAATTTTTGCTGCATACTTTTAGGTTTGATGGTTTTCTTTTCAAATTGAAGTGTACTTGATTTTGGTGCTGTATGGGCTAACTTCTTTTGTCTCTTCATTAAGTTTTTTGGAACTATGTACCTTATACAATGAAATGAGTGATTACAGAGTTCAGGAAAAGCTCCGAGTGTGGGTGAGCAATTATACAGTGCTATATGGATTACGCTAATTGCTCATAGTGTTCTAATTGTTACCCTGCAGAAATCCTTCAAGTTTTGGCTGTTTAATATCTTTTTGTCTTTTCAGTTTCAGTTTCTAATTTATGAATTCGTTTATACATAAACTTATAATCTTGTGGTTAGTTTTACTATATCAAGGTTAATAATCCTAATGGACTGATGAGGCATAATGATTTGACCATTTGAGTGTAGCATAAATTGTAAATTTTGTATCAATTTTGATTTATGGTATAATTATATTTTAATATGGTTATTTCATGGGTTGAAAATAGAATGGTTTTTACATAGTTCAGGACATGGTCATACCAGATATGGGACCCTTGCGTATGTCACTACTGTTTGATGTCATATAGCGGTCACAAAAGTGCTTGTGTCATGGTAAATTAGCAGTCACGTAAACCACTAGTTCTTGTACTATTTGTTTGCTGCAAATAATTTCAACATATAGTTTAATAGAATTATTTTGTTTTATTTGGGTTAATGAAGAAATTGAAGTTGAAACTGAAGCATCAAATGTTAGTGTGACCTTGATATTATTTGGAAGATTGTTTTGGTTAAAGTCTCTCAGTGTGTTATCTAATTTTTGTTGATGTTGATTTTTATGCTTTACATATGTATTTGTAGATTCGCTATATGATTTGTTAAAAGCCTCGATGTTTTTACCATAAAGCAAAAAAAGTTAATGAATTTAGGCTGTTAGAACACGTTTCTCTATTTTGATTATAATGGATGAAATGAAACCTTGCATGATTTAAGTATTAAAAAAAAAAAATTTGTAAGATGGGTCGCTACTGTGTCTTGATTTTGTGATGTTTGGGTTGTGACCTGATGATGTTTGAGTTGTTGGAAAATTGATTATTAAAGTGAAAAGTTGATAAATGGTTTATGATTTCTGCAGAAAATTTGAGGATTGTTTGGTTGTTATCATAGAACATTTTTTATTAGTGAAACGTATAGTGAAACAAAAGCAGAAGAGGTGGCAAAGGGAATCAAAGGGCTTATGTCACGTCTTTATCAATCTACCTTAGAGACAGTCATAGTACTGCCACTCTGCCAGTAACCGAGTTTCTGATGATGCGCCTTTGGTTAACGTGGTTGATGTGGAAAAGGAAAATGGTGATGAGGTTTTTCGTACTACAAATCACATATCTTTTTGTGCTTATTTTGTTTGCACGTGATAGTGACACTGTAATAACAGCTGCATCATATTTTGTTAGTTAACACGTGGGCAGTTTCCTCTGTATTTGCTCCTGGATTACTGCAACAATTGGTACAATATCTTTTCTAAACCATAAAACTTGAGCTTTTTGTTCACCTATAATCATGCACATACCCAGATCAATTTATTAAAATTAAATTTAAATAGATGCTCATACAAAATGTAAGTGAAAATGTAATAAAAACACATCATTTACTCTCTAAGTAATATTAGTTTAAGTCTAGAAATACCATGATAACTCTCATTTCATAGAATTATCAATTTTATCTCAACCCATTCAATAACGAGATGGGTTGAGTTGGGTTGGGTAGGGTTTTCACAATCCAACCCAACTTCATGTCCACCCCTATCTAGAAGTTTTCATAATATTCTAAATAGTAATTAATTTGAAAGATAATCAGAAGCTCAGGTTGTTGGTGTTTCCTATCAATGAGCTAGTTTTCTATAACTTTGAATTAGGTCATAGAAATAATAATAAATGTTATCAAATTGACCTAAAATATTATATGCTTCATATGTGCTACTCATGCTTTATGTTCTATCATGTTATTCTAGTAATATAATCTTCTTCTTCTTTTTTAGTTTCGCATTTAGCACATTTCTTGGTTGGTGGGTGTGACACAAAGACTGAGGTAATCTTGTCAAAAATTGTAATTTTCAATTGAAGAAGTCACTTTAACTTTTTATTAGCTTCACAATGGATTCATAAATGTTGAATTCTTGTAATGGTTTCAATATGCAGTATGCTGATCTTGAGACTTTAATCTCTTGTTGTCTCACTTAATAAACTGGTGGTGTCATGTTTCAAAGAACCCAATTTTCAACAACCAATTAATAGGTCTCTTGCACGCTGAACAATTAAGGATCCGATGGGTCGATGATCAAGCACCTTAATATCTGTACATGCCAATTAGTAGATTCAGATTTTGCTGATTGATTTTGATTATGTTATTCTTTCGGTGAATGATTTGTTCTTTTCTCTTTTGTTCAATATGATTTTGTTTATATATTTTAATAGAAATTATTAAAATATGTTTAGTTAGACCCTTTTTTTGGAGGAAATTTTATTGTCTAACGTAAAATTCACAAATAAAGGTATTTTAGTCTTTATGCAGATGAATTTTTCAAATAAGTGAAAAAAAATGGAACAGAATAGAGAATATATTTAATACTTACATAGTAGACTTGAAATTCAATGCCCGTGTCACATTGTCAAACTAAAACTTTAACAAGCATTGTTTGCAGACCGTTTATCAGAAGTACAAGTCTTGATTGAGCATTGCCATTTGTCTAATTTAAGTTGATCCTCTTCTCTCTTTTTCAAGGTCTAAAATTGCTAAAAACTTGCAGGCACATCCTGTAGGTAGTCCTTGTCAGATTCTTTATTCTGGCCTGAAAGAAGGCAATGCTTTGTTCGTATAGCCTAAGCTTTGATATGATTAATACAAGAGAGAAAATGATAGCTAACATTATCAAATTTCAAAACTGAAAGTGAGCACACAACACCATTAACATTTTTAGGTGCAAGTATGAACATTAATCGAAAGATCATTTATTCAATTGAACAATATACTATTGTTTAGCAACTTGTTTTCCCACCTAAGCATTCTGATTAATACTAGAAAGTGTACATTTAATAAAAGTTAAAATTTTCATTTTATCACTTATAGTATTGATTAATGTGCTCATAACTCTCATATTATCTTAATGTTTCCATAATGTAATTTTATTCTATTATGTTAATTTTCATCTTAATTATTATATTTTATTTTTGTAGTAATATTTTAGGAATAAAGAAGAATTCAATTGGAGCTTACAAAATAATTGGGCATAATATTAATTGCTAATTTTGCAAAACACATGGAAGTCAAACTATGAACATGAATTTTAAAAGAACAAAGAAGAAAAGGACAATAACTTTTCAAATCACCCACGCGAAGTGGACTTTTTGTTTCCAAACTTTGTTGGCTTAGCAATTATAAAGGGGAAGGCTGCATTATGTTAAATTATCATTACAGTATTGCTAGGGGTAGAAAAATATGAGAGAAGAATGAGAGAACTCAGTTGTTTATCTCTTTACTCATTCACTCATCTCTCTACTAATTTTTTTATTATTTCTCTCATTTTTCTCTTAACATTCTGTTTACCAAACATTTTTCTTATCATTATTTGGATAGAAGCTTTGTTAAACTATTCCTGATAAGGAACAAAGTTGCATATTTTTATAAAAAAGTCGAAAGTGCCTTGGATAATTCTATATAAAAAAGGAAGGTGGAGACAGCAATTTGGCTATATATGGATGAGAAGCTGAAGCATCTAGGGTGTGACGGAGGCTGCGAGCAAGAGAGGGGTGAGAAACATAATGCTTAATCTCCAAAATTTCTTCTCTTTTCTTTTGTATTTAATTTTCTTATAGTTTATTTCAGGACTTTGAAACTTAATTTATAATTAAATTTAGTTTTATTTTCAATCTTAGCTATTTTAACTTTAATTATGTGTAATTTCATTTTAATAATTATTTTTATTTCGATTACATTTAACTAAATAATAGTTGGGGTAAGGTGAAATCTTAGTAGAAAAATATGATTTAATCAAATTCTATTTTTAATTATATAAATTAAATTATCTTCTATTTCACTTAATTTATATTTTATATTTTGAAATCTTGATTTATTGCAGACAAACAAGAGAGTTTGGCATAATAAATGCTTAATATCTTAGTATAAAATATGATAAAATGGTAATTTTACTTTTGGTAGACAAATTGAATTTTGGCACATTAAGTACTTAATCCATAACAAAATTAATGGTAAAATAATGTTAAATTATTTAATTAATTTTTTGTCGCAATAAATTTAAATAAAAAGAATTTGTTAAATTATATCTACTACTAATAGTGGATCCACAACCCTAATTAATTTATTTCTATAATTTCACTTAAAATAACGTGTATTTAAATCATTTTTTTTAGTTCTTAGACAAATTAAAGAAAATTAACAATTTAAATCTTTTATCTGTTGATCGATCTCGCACTCACCAAACTATATTATCACAAGATACTCTTATACTTGGGAGTAATCAATATTTTTTATTTATGTCACATTTTTCTCACAAGTTTGCAACAAATATGAAGGTAACATTTGCTTTATTGATGTTGCTTTCAGTCAGTGAGGTCTTTGTCAAATGAGGATTTATCCAACCTTAACCAAATTTTTTTAGTTGTAAAAAAAAAATAAATAAATAAAAATAAAAAGTTTACAGACCTCAACACTTAATAATATATTATTGTTAAGCTTCCTCAGGAGGACTCAAAACTATTTCATAAATGACTAGTAGTCTTAAAAAACAAAAATTGGTACGATTTATCGTAACTCCTTTTCTAAATTATATGACAAGTCGTACTTAAACTGAAAATGCATACGACGTAGTAGAATTTTACCCCTATGACAACTGAAAACATGTAATATATGGTCATATATTTTTCTCTACGAAGTAAACTTTTTATGACAAGTCGAACATAGACTAACTATCCCTACAACTTGTCATTTTGGGTAACAATTAAATGAAAATTTTTACAAATTGTATGAAGGAAAATAATTTCAAAAAATTGATAAAAGAAATCAGAAGCAACATGACAAAATCAAATAACCAGAAATTAGCTGATAAATCTCTTTTAAGCCATCCCATTTTATTCCATCAATCTAATACTAAACAATGGAGCTATCATGGATCCTCATAATTAAAAAAATAACGGTTATCACTTTTCAGCTAATGTCTTCATGACACATCATCTTGTTCACACTAGTTTGTACAAAATTATTTGTGCCTCTATCGTTATTGATTTCGATAATATTTTCGTACTTTTATCTCAAATAATGGGACACTTTTTGACATATTAGACTCTTTTGAAATTAATTATATCTTTGTATATTTCACTTATTGCTTTCATCTAACAATGTTTGATGAGTGATGATAAAGTGATAAACTCTTATATAAATTTATTTTGTATAAACTGATGCGGTCTAAATTCATGGGTTGAATGAAATTATAAAATAATAAAAATAAATAATGTAAGCCACGAGCTATTTAATCTAACCAAATAAATTATAGTTACATAGATTTTTAGAAAACAAGTTTGTACAAGAATTTGTATAGTATGATTTTTTTTTTTTTGGCAAATCCATCATACATTTATGTTCTTTTGCTCAAAATCCATCTTTTAAAAAAAATGATCCATACCTATTTTATATAAATAAAAATAAAAATAAAGATGCGAATATACTGTAGATTCACCATGAAAGTTCATACTTACAATAAATCTGTTACTATCATTTTAATCTGATACAGTTTAAATTGTAAAATACACAAAAATGTTTTGAAACACTTTCAAAAGGATAAAATAGTCCAACACTCTAACCAACTTCACAATGGATTTGGGTCGGGTCAACTGAACTAAACTAATTATAATTAAGTGTAAATAAGACAACATATTTCTAAATCCCAAATAAAACTAGTAGATTAAATGAAAAACGGGTAAATTAGTTTTTAGAATTGTAAAAAAAATTAAAAATTAAAAAAATGACATAATGCTTGTACATTAAAAAATAAAAAAAAAGACACTCTAACCAACTTCACAATGAATTTGGGTCAGGTCAACCGAACTATACTAATTATAATTAAGTATGAAATAAGAGAACATATTTTTAAATCACAAATAGAACTAGTAGATTGAATGAAAAGGGGTAAATTAGTTTTCAGAATTGTAAAAAAAGAAATTAAAAAATAAAAAATGACATAATGCTTGTAAATTAACATCAAGTGTAAAATGAAACAAAAAAGTTGTAAAACACATATAGCACTAGTAAATTAAGGGAAAATTGGGTAAATTAATGAGGAAATAGTATATTGGTCTTTAGAATTGTTAAAAAAGAAATCTTAGAAAAATGACTATAAAATTTATAAATCGACATTAAGTACGAAATGAAACAAATAATTTGTAAATTAAAGGGAAAAAGGGGTCAATTAAAGTTGGAGTAATAAATTGGTCTTTAGAATTGCAAAAACTAAAAAATAAAAACTTAGTAAAATGACATAAAACTTGTAAATTGATATTAAATGTAAAATGAAACAAAGAATTTGTAAACCATACATGAGACTAGCAAATTGAAAGAAAAAGTGGTAGGTTAATATTAGAGCAGTAAATTGGTCTTCAAAATTGTAAAAAAAAAATACTTAGAAAAATAACATAAAACTTGTAAATTAACATTAAGTGTGAAATAAAATAAAAAATTTGTAAACTACATATAAGGCTCGTAAATTAAAGGAAAAATGGGTAAATTATTGTTGGAGTAGTAAATAGTTCTTTAGAATTGTAAAAAAATAAAAACTTAGAAAAATGACATAAAACTTGTAAATTGACATTAGGTTAAAATAAAATAAAAAATTTATAAACTACACATAAGATTAGTAAATTGAAGGAAAAATGGGTAAATTAATGTTGGAGCGGTAAATTAGTTTTTAGAATTGTAAAAAAAATTATAAAAAACTTTAAAAAATGACATAAAACATATAAATTGATATTAAGCGTAAAATAAAACAAAAAATTTGGAAACCACATATACAACTGGTAGATTGAAGGTAAAATAAGTAAATTAATATTGAAGTGGTAAATTGATCTTGAGAATTATAAAAAAAGAAAAAAAATTAGAAAAATAGCATAAAACTTGTAAATTAACATTAAGTGTGAAATGAAATAAAGATTTTGTAAACTACACATAAGACTAATAAATTGAAAAAAAAAAGTAAATTAATGTTGAAGTAGTAAATTGATCTTCATAATTGTAAAAAAATAAAAATTTAGAAAAATAACATAAAATTTGTAAATTGACATTAAGTGTCAAATGAAACAAAAAATTTAAAACCATACATAAGATTAATAAATTGAAGAAAAAAAGGGGTAAATTAATGTTGGAGCGGTAACTTAGTTTTCTAAATTGTAAAAAAATAAAAATATAGAAAAATAACATAAAATTTATAAACTGAAATTAAGTGGGAAATGACATGAAAATTTTGTAAATCACATATAAGACTAGTAAATTGAAGGCAAAAGAAGTAAATTAATATTGAAGTTGTAAAATGGCCTTAAGAATTGTAAATAAAACAAAAACTTGTAAATATTACGTAAAACTTATAAATCAACATTAGGTGTCAAATAACATATTAATTTTATAAATCACATATAAAAATAATAAATGTAACATGTAGCTTAAACTAAAAAGGATAATTACCTATTACTTAGGTAACTGATTAATTATTTATTTAGGATTAATGGTGGAGATTATTCATTCAAATATAATGGTGCACGTCTATTACGACATTAATACCATAGTTTTAATCACGACATTAATTATAATGATGTATGCAATATTGAAAGTAATGAAACTATAATAACTAAAATTTAAACAATGATAATAAAACAACTCAAGAATTATAAAAATTCATTATACATAAAAACAATTGTTCATCTTACAAAAATATATTATCAATCACTCTAAGACTATCGGAAGGGGAGCATATTCCACAAATGGGTGATAAATAAACGGCTATGATTCTCTCTTTTTTTTTGTTTTCCCAAACTACTCATGCTATTGAGGGTGTGATGAGCGTATAATATATACATATTTTATCCTTAATTATATAATTGTTAGTTATTATTATTTGTTATTTTTGATTAATTGAATTATTTTATTGAATAAGAAATTAATTGGAGATTATGGATAAAAAGGGTATGAAGAAGTTCAATTTGGGAAGCAATGAATATTAAATTGGAAATCAATTGTAAGACAAGAATAAAAAGAATCTGTGAATTAGCATTAAAAGTGGAAAGAAATTGCTGGTTTATGGTGTTGACAAGTAATTATGGCATTAATTAGGAAAACTAATTTTAGAATTGAAATTAGAATTAGAATTGGATTGGGCCAATTAATGCATACGGATTCCTTTTCATAATTGGTGGTTTTGGGCATTATAAAGAGAAGTCGAAGAGACACAAGAAAGGAGAGAATGCGAGACAAAGAGAAGAGAGGGGCAGCAGTTCAATTTTTCCATTGCTAGTTTTATTTATTTTGTTGCTCCCAATTCAAATAGTCTAGTTAATTTTCTTATACTAAGGTTAATGATAAAATCTTATTCAATGAAATAACTATCTTTTCGTTTAATTGAGTCTATACATATGTGCTTTTATGTTTATGGTTTTTGTTTCATATGATTAGTTGGATGTTATTAAATTTTTTTGCCAATTCTGTCATGCATTATTGATTGTTAGGATTCATATTGAAATAAATCTATGCTTGAATCTATAAAGTCTATGTATGTTTATCTTTGATTCTGTGTCTCTCATTAAATTGTTTACACGAAATACTTAGGAAAACTTTGACCCTTTGTCATTTAATGTATTTATATAGGATGCTTAGATATCATATTATTAAGTAGAAAAAGAACCTACACAAGATTAATTTTAATTGAACTTAATTATTATATCCATGAGATGACATAGATTGATTTCGAGTTGTCACTCTAAAATTATGGATTAATTAATAATTAGATAATTATTAGTTGAATAGTGACAGATTCTAAAATCTTGATAACTTTTGTCTTATTAAATTTTTTTTTGCTTTAATTATTTTCTTAGTTTAATTAATTTAATTTCTTTTAAAACTCAATTTATTCAATTAGATTAGGATTACTATTAATTTTAAATTTAAAATAAATTTTTTAATTTAAAACAATCCATATGTATTTAATCTCGTTATCACTACATTACATTATTTTAAAATTCATGCGCTTGCAAATATATTAAAATTTTGCATACTCAGGATGTGAGTTAAAATTAAAGCTCACACCCTCAATTTTCCAATAAGAATATTTATCTCTTATTAATAAGAATAAAATTTCGAATTAAAGAGCTCGGGACAGTGCTACGAAGGAGGAGGGCGCCGTACGTCTCAAATCGTAAATTACTTAAATGAATCTGGGCAGTCACTTGAGTTTGACTGTCCAATACGAATGAATCTTTGTCGATGCATCTGAGCCGTCCATATCTGGGTGGGCCCCACGTCGCCGCAGCCGAGCGCATTTATTTATTCATTCCTCCTCAACACATTCCGGGGCCAAAGGCTTGAAAGTGCGCGAGTCTCTTCTCCCCATTCCCTCCAAATACAATACAACCTCATATTCTATTTCATTCGCCAATCCCCACCACCACCCAGAACGACGCCGCATAATCCAGCCAACAAAACCGACCAAACAAACCAGCCATCATAACAAAGGTTAGCTTAGTTTCTCAACTTTCCAACTTTATTATTATCGCCTACTTTTCTCATAATATTATATGAATTTTACAATTTAAATCTTTGATTATTGCAGAAGCAAGAAGAAGAAGCAAAGTGAATATGGCTTTGTGTTCATCAACTTCCCCTGAGCTTAACTGTTGTTGCTTTAAGAATTTGAGAGGTAAAAATCTGAGCTTTAATGAGCCAAACCAATTTGTAAAGATTGGTGATTGCTATTCAAACAAGGGTCCTGTTCAAGTTCAAGCATCAAGCCAGCTAAGTGGGCACTTAGAAGGATCCTTTATGGGAAAGAAACGCCTCCAGGAACTACCTCCTCACAGGAAGCTTGAATTAGTCAGAACATTGTTGATTGATAACTATGACAGCTACACTTACAATATCTATCAGGAGCTCAGTACCATTAATGGCTGTAAGTTTCTTCTTCTTCTTCTTTGTTAATTTCTTTTTCCCTTTGAAAACCCAGTGGAGTTATTTGTTCTTGAAATTTTCAAAAGAATTTGTGTGGACACAATATGCTGTCTTGTAAACGTATATCGGGTTGTGTTTTCGCTTGATTTTGAAAATTTGAAAATATGCGGCTAAAGTGTTTGGAAAAAAAATTGGAAAAATTTTTTTTTTCCACTTTACATTTGGCGGCCAACGTGTACCAACCACTCACTCACCTACCCATTTATATTTGGTATCCAAAACCTTCAAAGTGTTTGATAAATTTCAAAATGTTCATTAAATGTGGTAGGTCTTATGTTGTTGCCTCTCATATGTTGGTTGCTAGCATAAATCAAGGCTCTGTTGCATGTCATATTGGAAAAGTCTAAGTACTAGAGGATAGATAACTGTGATTTATTTGTCTCTTTGTTTGTTTTAATGCTCTGTTGACTGTTCAGGGAGTAATGATTTTACTGTTTTCCTCTTTTTAGCATTATCTTCGAGCTAGATTAGTTTCCAAAAGCAATTCTGTTTGACCGCCAGATTAGATTCTTGGCAGCTAATATCGTCGTTATGGTCAAGTCAGTGAGATTATGTCTTTCCCTTTTGGTATCATTTTTTAAGCTGGGTTCTATTCAAAGAAATCATTTTTTCGGATCTTTTAGAAAAATGGTGACAACTATCTCAGCAAAGATGGTTGTTCATTGATTGATTTGTTCAATCTTTGTGATTATAGATTCTGAAACTCTCATGTCATGACATAACTAGTTAATGCAAGCCAAAAAGATCATTGTTTTGACGCATTTATGTTGGCTTACTGTTCCAGTGCCCCCTGTAGTGGTGCGCAATGATGAGTGGACATGGAGAGAAATTTGTCGGTACCTGTATGAAGAGAATGCATTTGACAATATTGTAATATCACCTGGACCTGGTTCACCTGCATGTCCGGAAGATATAGGTGAGAAAGCATACATTGTTTGATGCTTTATTTTTTCTCTTTTCAGCAGCTCCAGATATATAGTCTAGAAAGTACAGGCTGGTTATCTACAAGGCTTTTGCAATCATGAGGGGATGGAATCTCCCATCATAAGTCACAACCAAAATTATTGCAATTGCGTCTGCATATATCTAATTGTTGCTACGTCCTGCATAGAGTAGTATATTACAATTTGATTGTTCATACAACAACTTGAATGTAATTGGGATGATCTTGCCAATGCCAGAAACAGCAGAGAAATATTTATCTATTCAGACTTATGCTTAATTTCTGTCTACATACTTCTGCTTCTTATTTTTAAATTTTAAAAAATCATGTTAAATTTTTACAGGAATATGTCTTCGTGTGCTGCTTGAGTGCTGGGATGTGCCTATTTTGGGTGTTTGCTTGGGACACCAGGTATCTCCTTTTTAATATTTTATTTTTTTTCTTTCGTCGATTTGCGTATGCAGTAATCTGATGCCCTGTTATTACTATTTTAATTCTTCAGTTGGTAAGCATGGGTTTGTATGTTCACATGTTGATTTGTATTTTGTTTTATTGTTCTTTAGTGCTTTAACCTGGCTGTTGCCTCTTTTGAATCTATAATATGTTTGTTTACTTTCCCTGTTTAAGGTTTCATGTTATGATCTTGGTGGGACTTTTATGTTTCCTCTGGGAGCTGAAGTGTAGAATTTGACAAACATGGTGCTTTATGAATATTGAACAACCTTTACCATTCTAATCAATTTCCTAAAATTCCCTATTGTAGTTTTATGCATTTTTAATGCCACTTCATCTCCACGGTTTTAATAAATTATAGATGATGATGTGAATACTGACAATTTTGCAGGCTTTAGGCTATGTGCACGGTGCTGACATTGTCCATGCACCTGAACCTGTTCATGGACGCTTGAGGTATGTTCAAAAACATGTTCTATTGGTGATGACCATGAATACATAGTTTTGGTTGATACTGAATCTCGTCTGTCTGACTTCAGTTAACGTTGATAACAAGTCTATATTTCTTTATTTCCTCATAAAAAATGCTTGCTGGCGTGTACTCCTATTTCCTTCATTAACTTACTTTTGTCTTTGACAGCGAAATTGAGCATAATGGGGACAGACTGTTTCATGATATTCCTTCTGGCCAGAATTCAGGATTCAAGGTGAGTTTGTCATCTTGTGTTTCGAACCAGTTTGAATTACCTGTTGTCTCTTGGTATGCTATAACAACTACTCTTTGATTAGTCATTTGGTTATTGGATAAGTATTAGCATGAGAAACCCGTGCTTTCATTCATGAACTCTCAGATTCATACTTCTAGCTTTATTTTCCTATATCACATGCAGACATTTTGAAAATAGTGCAAGACTTCAAATTTCTTCATGTTCATGATTCTATCTTATTACATTGCAGAACAAGTTGCAATTGCAACTTGTGAAGCACAGCTGAAGCCAAAGTCTTATGTATTAGAAATGTTTTCTGATATATATAGAATTGTGACACTACTCTGTATATATATGACGACTTTGATTTGAAAATCCAGTGAACTAGAGTTAAAACTGTTAAAGGCCTTCTCGTACGTGATTTATCTTTCTATGCAATTAAAGTATCATCTTAGCTTCGCTATGGGCGTCGGTGACTAAGGATTTCCAGGACACTTCATTTTTCTTCATACATCTTAACTGGAGGGGAGGTCTTGGTATTTAGAGTATATTCTGCTCATTTTTGTATAGGGTTAGGTAGTCTCTTTTGGGTTAAGTCAAACTTTTGGGGATTGATACTGTTCTGTGTAGCTTTGATTGATTTTGGGTGGATAACTGGTCGAATACTAAAGTGTTTTTGTCCATTATTCAGTAATTCAAATATTCATAGTTTTTTGTTCCAAAAAAAAAAAAGAGTATTATCTTAGCAGAGTAAGCCACTGTTGATCCAAAGGGTGTATGGGCATTGCTTCTGAGCTCATTTTGATTAATATTTAATGCAGGTAGTTCGATACCATTCACTTGTAATAGATGCAGATTCCCTGCCCCAGGAACTCATACCTATAGCTTGGTCTAATTCCGCAGACGGGTTTTCTTATCTCGGGACCCTGCAGTCTAGTGAAATCCCAGATGCTTATGAAAGTCAGAGTGGGCAAAAAATCCTTCTCAATAATATTTCAACCCGGTTAAATAATGGAAGTTATCGGCATTCAACCTGCTCTAATGGAATGCGTAGAGAAGTTATCATGGGTATCATGCATTCTACCAGGCCTCATTACGGTGTGCAGGTGCATTGAAGCTTGGTGTATTTGTATTACCTCATCTCTGATTTTTGATTTTTTGACTTTTTTATTTTATAGTCCACTTTCTTGACTTTCTTCTGAGATTCAGTTTCATCCAGAGAGCGTTGCAACCTGTCATGGGAGCAAGATATTAAGAAATTTCAGAGAGATAACAGAAGATTATTGGAAGAGATTGAGATCACCACTCTTTAAGGAGAGAAATGTTCATTATACTGGTAAATAGGAGCTCTTTAAGATTATGAATAGACTGGTGTTCTTGTTTGCTAAACCTGATTTTTATTTACTCCACTCTCCCTTCTCTTTTCATACATAAACATGCATTTCCATGCATGCATTCAAAGAATCTACTTCTTGTTGGCTATGTCATATGCTGAGTAGATGCCCATGTTGATTCACTTTTTACGAGGAAAATACCTGTGATTTTCTCTGCAGTGAACCGTTTATAGATGCATGCAGGTGAAAGCCTACTTCTCAGAGAAGTTACTAGAAGTAGCCGATCAGTGAATAACTCTGATGAACTTGGTAGAGAAGCTCTTAGACCTAGGCAATTATTTTGTGATTTGGGTGATAGAAGCTTTGGAATTCAAAATTCAAACATTGGAGTAAAATGTCTAAAGTTGACGTGGAGGAAATTTGATCAAATGGCAAGTAAGGTTGGAGGGGCGAGAAATATTTTCTGTGAACTATTTGGGAATAACAAGGCTGAAAACACATTTTGGTTGGACAGCTCCTCGACGGAGAAGGTTGGTTTTCTGCTCAATGACTTCTGTTACTGATGATATATTAACATATACAATATCTTTTATTTTGTTGCAGGTTACTGCAACTTATGTTGAATCAACTTCTGTTGATTGGAAATTTTATATTTCTTAGTTTTCTCTTCTATGATCAGGGAAGAGCACGTTTTTCTTTCATGGGTGGTAAAGGCGGATCTCTTTGGAAGCAAGTGACATTTAGATTGTCAGATCAAAGGTTTGAATAAGCACTAGCCTTATGAATTAATGCTGAAATTCTAAAATTTCTTTTGTTAATCGTCTTTAAAATGTAATATATGTGTTTTTTAGGTTTTCATTGTTAACTGTGTACCTGGTTATCCATTGAACGTTAAGTTGACCAACGAATTGCTAAGTTTCCATATATTAAGATTATCATATGCAATTTGCAGAAATGATAAACATAATTGTTACAGTGATGTGAAATTTGCCGCTGGAGGACATTTATTGATTGAAGATGCTCAAGGCTCTATTCAAAGAGCATATCTGGAAGAAGGATTTTTTGATTTTTTGGATAAGGTATTCAATGCATATTACCATGTTCTATCCATAAAAATTCTCTCTCCTGTGTACATACAATGATTTAATAATGTTTATACCAAAACTAAGTTTGTTACTTAATTCATTGATATGTCTCTCATTATTTGATCTCTGTAACAGGAGCTTCTTTCATTCCATCATGAGAAAAAAGATTATGAAGGATTGCCATTTGACTTTCATGGTGGATATATTGGTTATATTGGGTATGTGGTAAATTTTATTCAACAGGACATTCATCAATCCATTTTTTTTTTCAATCTCCTACAGTTCTTCACTAACTAATATGATTCATGGCATATTTTTCATATTGTTGTTATATTATGTGGAGTAATTGTCCAATTGTTGATGATGTTTAATTAAAGCACTATGTTGAAGTGTTTTCAAATTTTGTGCGTGTCATTAAATTTCTCTTCTTTAATGTCTTTACAACTGTGTAGCCTTCCTAATTAGCTCCATAATCATTCTCTTTAGATACGTGAAATTCTGACTAACTTCAGTGTTCTTAATCCACCCAGATGTAAACACAACCACAACCACATTTATATTTTTTATAAGATTGTAACTTTGGGATCGTGAACTGTGCTCATGAATCCCATTTCATTTCTTGATTTGATGTGGGGAAACCCAAGTTTAAGATATTGGATATTATCAAACAAACAGATTACTGCAGGCAGTTTTTTTGCTAGAATTTAATCTTTATGTTTTGAGGGATCTTAGTATCACTTATGTTACTTCAAATAAGAGGTTAAACTCCATAATTTTCTACTTTCTTTCTGATAGGATCTGAAATTGATTTTCTTGTAATGCAGGTATAACCTTAAAGTTGAATGTGGTGCATCATCTAACCATCACAAATCCAGGACTCCTGATGCTTGTTTCTTCTTTGCTGATAATGTTATAGTTATAGATCATCTTTATGATGATGTTTATATATTGTTGCTACATGAAGAAAACACACCAACATCCACATGGTTAGATGATACGGAGCAGAAGCTTATTAGCTTAAAACCTTCTTCAACAAGGCAGTTGGAGGAGCAGAGTTTACATGCTCCAACAGTTTCTCAAAATAAATCAGCATTTATTTCTGAGGTATCAAGAGGGGACTATGTAAACAATGTTGAGAACTGTCTGAAATACATAAAAGATGGAGAAAGCTATGAGTTGTGTCTTACAACCCAGCTACGAAAAAGAATTGGGGAAATAGATTCTTTGGGGCTTTACCTTCACCTTAGAGATAAAAATCCAGCACCATATGCTGCCTGGCTTAGTTTTTCTAAGGAGGATTTATGCATTTGTTGTTCTTCTCCTGAGAGGTTTCTACGATTGGATAAGAATGACTTATTAGAAGCAAAGCCCATCAAGGGCACCAGAGCTCGTGGATCCACGCCAGAAGAAGATGAACAGCTCAAATTGCAACTGCAGTACAGGTAATATCAATTTTCTATTCAAGCAATGTCGAAAATACCACTGCACTTTGATTCCCCTTTGATTTAACAGTTAAGTTTTTCGATTAGCTGCGTTAGTGTCTCATCAAGTAAAGCATATCTCTCCTTTAGGCATAAACCCTGTGCAGCTTGCAGAAAAATTTAGATTTTTCATCTCTCATCTTCATTCTGTGAACTAACATGTCCTCTTTTTCTCCTCCCTCGTTTCTGTTGACAGTGAAAAGGATCAGGCTGAAAACCTGATGATTGTGGATCTTCTAAGGAATGACCTTGGTCGTGTCTGTGAGCCAGGATCTGTACATGTCCCAAATCTCATGGATGTGGAATCATATGCAACAGTTCATACAATGGTAAGTACAATCTGTGGGAAGAAGTGTTCAAATGTTAGCGCAGTTAATTGTGTCAGAGCAGCATTCCCAGGTGGTTCAATGACTGGTGCACCAAAATTGAGGTCAATGGAAATTCTTGAATCTATTGAGAGTTGTTCTCGAGGCATCTACTCTGGCTCAATTGGGTATTTCTCATATAATCGAACATTTGATCTAAACATAGTCATAAGGACAGTCATCATACACAAGGGTGAAGCTTCTATAGGAGCAGGAGGGGCCATTGTTGCCCTGTCAAATCCTGAAGATGAATATGAAGAAATGATTTTGAAATCAAGTGCTCCAGCAAAGGCTGTGATGTACTTTGATTAGTGATGATTCTGAACCCAGAGGGTACTTACATTCATTATTGTTTGTGAGGCTGCAGAGAACCATAGCTGAAAAATAGTGTGGCTTAATTCATTATTGGTTTGGTGGTTTGTTTCTCCAAAACAATAAACATTCTTTTCCGAGCAATACAGAACGGTTCAATTCTTTAGTTTCAATGGAATGGAAATGCTATAAGCAAATGATTTCCTTGGGCAATTTCTACCGTAGTAACTTTCGAGCACATGATGGTTTTTTTCTTCTTTCATTCTCTTTTTTTTTTTCAATTTTCCAAAATACCATTTTCTTTATTTTAAATAACAAATTGCTATTTAATCATAAAAATAACTTCTCTTTGACAACCTGTGTGAAGTACAGAAACTGCCTGCCTGTACGAAGGCCCGTACTCTGTATTTGAATTCATGAACTAAAACTTGCAGAGTCACCAATAATCCCCACAAGAACAAACACCATCCTTAAAATGGTGAAACCGATGCATGTCCCTTACAATGATAAGCCGATTCTCAATCTTTGAAATCAACTTAATTGCATTGTGACAGTCTCCACATATCCTGAGATTCTTGGTGATGCGAATGATAGTACCTGGAGCAGTTTTGACGAGACCAAAAGCAATGGCCAGCCTCTCACTGTGGTAAGAAAGTGCCTCTTCTTTTGCCTCCTCTTCAATATCATGAAGCACAAAATCTGTCATGGGAATATAACCTAATTGTTTCATCGGAGCAACTATTTCTTGAAGTGCAGCATAAATCTTATCAGATTCCGGATGAGACCTGTCTCCTACCCCAAACTTATAAACTGCATTGTTAAACTCGATTAAACTAAAACCCTGCTCTTTATTGGCTCCTCTTTTCCCCATCATCAACCTCACCTTTTCAACTTCTTTCCATCTAGATTTAGCAGCGTAGATGTTTGAGAGTAACACATGATAGCCTGAATTAAAGGGGTCCAGCTGAAAAATACGGTCAGCAATTTTCTCTGCTAAATCTAAATTACCATAAATTCTGCATGCACCAAGCAAAGATCCCCATAGACTTGCATCAGGTTCCATTGGCATATTCTCTATAAGTTTCTCTGCTTCGGAAAGTTGTCCAGCGCGGCCAAGAAGATCTACCATGCATGAGTAATTGTTGAGCTTTGGTACAATTCCAAACTCCTCCATCACTTCAAAATACCTCTTGCCTTCTTCCAATAACCCAGAATGACTA